>VZRE01011581.1:681801-708847 GCA_013396775.1 Cephalopterus ornatus
CCGGCGCGGGGCCGGAGCCGGGGCCGGAGCCGGAGCCGGAGCCAGAGTCGGAGCCGCTGGTCGGGCTGCCGCTGTTGGAGCCCGGGCTGCCGCTGGGGCCGGCGGCGGGCACGCCCCTCGGGTACCTGCACGTCCTATGGCAGCGGGAGGAGCCCGCGGGCAAGATCCCGGCCCGCCGCTTGCGCAGGGCCGCCCGCCTGCACCGCCGGCTGGGGCCTACGGGCAAGGAGACGCACGGTGAGCGGGGGGCGGCGGGGAGCCGCTGTCCCGCCCCGGGACAGCCCTGCCTTCGGCCGGCTCCGCACGGGAAGGAGGTCGGATCTGTTCGGGGGACAGCTTGGGAAGGCTTCCCTGGTCTTGCCAGTGGAGGGTGCCAATCGGGAGTGGGAGGGCTTCGGGAGGACACGAGGAGAGCGGTTCTTACCTGCTGGCTCGATCTGCTTCCCCTTTTCTGGGCTGAGCCAGGAGCAGCACCGCGATTTGGCCCCCTACGTGGGGGGTGTTTCAGTAGGGAATCACACCTTTTTCCTCTGTGCTTCTTAGTAATTGCTTTCTTTTCTCCACAGCTCTGAAAAGGCTGCGTGAAGCTGCCAATAGCAATGACTTAGACACAGGTAAGGCTTTTGTCAGTCCCACTTGGGACCTCTTCCTGGAAGGGCAGTATGTCAAGGATTCTTATTTTAGGAGAGGACGAAGTGGGTGCTGATAGTTTGTGAACATGGTGCTTTAGATGCATGACCCCTCTCTGGTCAGGTGTCCCTTCAGCTTACCTGCTTTCTTCTCCTCCTTGGTGCTGTCAGTGCAGCAACTCTTGGAGGATGGAACTGACCCCTGTGCTGCGGACGACAAAGGCCGGACAGCCCTGCACTTCGCCTCCTGCAATGGCAACGATCACATCGGTGAGCGGGGAGGGGGAGTTCTGCCTTCCAGCCTCTCTGTGGCAGAGACTTCAAAGGATGCTCTTTATTTTGATTCAGCAAGTGACAGAGATTGCTCTTTTGTGTCAAAGTTGCCAGCTGAACTCTGGCCCCAGGGCTTGCCATGTCCCCCTGCTGGAGGGGGAGCAGGACCTCCCAGTTTTAGGGCTGTTCTGATGCAGAGGGAAGGGTGTCCTTCCCCTCAGGGAGACCAGGGGCAGTGGCACTGCCTGACTTTGAGCTAGGTTCTTCTGTGTTGCTGCACAAACCCCTGTTCCCTGTCTCAGTAAGGAAGCTGATGAGCTGAACAGAAGCACTTGTAAGGCAGCTTGGTGGCTGCAATGGGGACCTGTGGCCCATGTCAGCCTGACCTGTGGGGCAAAGGGAAGGCACTGATGTGACTGTTTCCTTGTTTCCAGTGCAACTGCTTCTGGACCATGGGGCTGACCCAAACCAGAGAGATGGGCTGGGCAACACCCCCCTACATTTGGGTAAGTGCCACAGAGATGAGCTTTGCATGCAGAGAGGTGAGGTGTACACCACCTTACTGTTCCTTTCCTCTCCACCTTCCTCTTCCCTGTGCCTCACAGTATGCATCCCCAGATTTAAGGACCTAGAACAGACTCTGAATTTCACTAGCCTCACTCCTCACAAAGTTTAGGATCAGAGAAAAGGTTTGAGAGAATCGATTTGCCTCTCTCTGCCAGCCCCAAGAACACAAGTTCTGTTCCAAAGGGAGTACTTGGGCTTGTGTGTGAGGTTATCTTAGCATTTGGGCTGTTCCTTTTTCCTGTGGCAAAGAAGCTCTTTGGGAAGCTTGAGCAGGAACTCATTTTTGCTAGTACCTCTGAGTTGTGTGTCCTGTGTTTTCCCTCCCCAGCTGCCTGCACGAACCACGTTCCTGTCATCACTACGCTGCTGCGCGGAGGTAACATTTCCTCTATAACAATTACAGCCTGTCCCTTTCCTGCCTGCCCTGTTGATACTCCCCAGGGACACCAGATCTTGACAACAAATCTCACTTTCTGTCCTTGCTCGTGCAATCTTGCAGGGGCCAGAGTTGACGCCTTGGATCGAGCTGGCAGAACCCCTCTGCACCTCGCTAAATCGAAGCTGAACATCCTGCAGGAAGGACTGTCCCACAGCCTGGAGGCTGTACGCCTGGAAGTGAAACAGGTAAAAGAAACAGTGCCATGCTCTGGTAAGGTGGTGCAGCCCCTGGCAGCATCCCGCACCTTCTGTTTAAATACTTGTCTGTAGGTTCTTGACCAGTGTGGGGAGAGTTTGACTTTCTCTTCCATTTTCAGAGACCTTCCTTTTTCCCAACCTCTACTCTAAATTTTTGCAGGACCTCCCTTGGCTCTGGTAGGCCAAGGATGCATTGAATATCTTAATTCTCGGGCTGTATGGAGCACTCCTTTTCTTCAACCACCATGTAAGACAGAGGCCTTGTGGCAGGAGAGGGACCACAGCATGTGGCTGTAGCTATGGTGTACACATGCAGGGACTCTGTATTTCTAGCACAGTCTACCCTGCTCCATGGAATGGAGCCATGAAATAGGAAAGCAGTTGTGGGGTTACAGATGCACAGGGCATGGGCCTCACGTCAGGAGTCTTATAGGAGCCACAAGGATTTTCATCCCCTGTGCACAAGCAGATCCTGCTGGAGTGGGAAGTCCCTGCTCCTCACAGTGAGGGAAGCTAGCTAGCCATAAAGAAAAGCTTGGTGCTTTGGGGGCTAGACCTTATGCTGCTTCAGCCGAGCCTGTCTCTCTTCCCCGTTCCTAAACCAGACACAAGGATCACAACTAATCCGTCTGTGGCTGATGAACGCCTCTGGTGACTCACTGGTCTCTTGTGCTGCCATTAGTGCCGTGCAGTTGCTTTGCATGTGTTCTTCTCTAAGGATCACGTACTCTGCCACGTGCTGCAGCATCAACGCTGTGCGCTTGGTGATTTAACTGCAATTTAATTTTTCCTGTAAAAACGCCCCAGCCTGGTGCAGCTCTCTGATGTTTGCCTCTTACGCCTCTTGGTTTCAGATTATCCAGATGTTGCGGGAATACCTGGACCGTCTGGGGAGGCATGAGCAAAAGGAACAGCTGGATGACCTCTGTTCCAGGTTACAGATGACAAGCACAAAGGAGCAGGTAGGCAGCGTTGAGCTACTGTGACTCACCTTGTGTTGTGGCTCCTGTGTGTAGGAGAATGCAACTGCATGAGCAGTGGGGGACATTGAAGACATGGAAATGTTATGGAAATGTTCACATAGGGTCAAGTAGGCAAGTTACGGGATGACTCATGGTACTCCTTTAGGTTGGAATTCAAAATGCAGAAAGCACTGCTGTGCCTGGCAGCTCAGGAGAGAACCTGAACATCAGGTGGGCTGAGGGCACAGTCATTTTAAGGCCAGGATCGGCACAACCACACCGGGTTGCAGGGCCTGTTTTTTTTCCTACAAAGGATTGATCCTTAGAAAGAGGCTTAGAGGAAACAGTCCTGATACCACTAAGTTTTGGGTAATGCAGCAACATGCTTTTATTTTAAGGACTGGCTAAATTGCACAGGCTGGAGGTCAAGCATCAAGCTCCTGAGGAATGGGGAGAACTCCCATTGCCTTACATTAGGGTTTGTTTGATTATGAGGATAAGAGACCTTCTACATGATTGTTGGGACCAAACCTAGCATAAGCTCAACACGGGCATTTCTGGCAGTCCTGGTTCAGGGGTGGTCCCTGCTGTGTTGAGGTTTATTCTATGGTGGTGAGTGGCTGTACAGCTGCATTCCCCTGCCTGACAACCAGCTGTATTCTTCTGTCAGGTGGACGAGGTTACAGACCTCCTGGCCAGCTTCACATCGCTCAGCCTGCAGATGCAGAAGATGGAGAACAGGTAATGGGCTTCCAAATCATCTTCCTGACGCAGCAGGAGAAGCCTTAGAGGAAAAAAAGGAAGCTGAAGCTTGCTTCCCAGATCGCTGAATAAACATTGCTGCCAGCGGCCTTTCCTGCCAAACTGACTCTCCAGTGGTGCTCAAACTGTTCCTGTTGGTGCTGCCACAGCTGCTTCATGGGGAGGCAGCAGGCTTTGGACAACAGAGGCAACAGACAACAGTGCTGCAGCTGTGACTTTGGGGTAAAAGAGCTGCTCTACTTTTTATCAGATGGGCTGGTGATGAATAGGATACCTTTTCCAGAGATATTTTGCCTTCTCCTAAGTACTTCAGCTCGATGTAGGTGGTGGCTGATGTCATGTGCAGTCACCAGCCCTGACTAGTGCACTGAGCAGCTGGCCAGCATCACAAGAAATGCTCGGAACAGGCACTTTTTGCCACCTCCATAGTGCTCGATTGCATGAGGGAGAAAGTGAATACCTTGGACAACAGAAGGCTTTGTGCTGTAAGAAGTACACATGCTTAATTCTGCACGCTAGCAGCTGAGCAAACATACTGCCTTGAGAGACATACACTGAGGCTTAATCCTCACCTTCCCCAGAGTCTGTGGTCAAAGGGCAGAAAATCTGTGTGGTTACAAATGGGATACAGAGTTTTTCATCACTAGACTAACAGCTTTCACTGGCCTCATTTTTAAAATTGCTGCTGCAAGTTAGTGCTTAGATACTACAGTGTAACACTTGCAAAAAAATACCCAGGTACACAGCTAGCAGGTCAGAGCTGCCCTGATGCAAGAATAAGGTTTGGCGGGTGACAATCTTAACACAGTTTTAGGTAGACATGTACATCTTGCAAAAAAATCCCCACCATAACTGACTCTTGTGTTTCCTGCTACTGGCGGTCTCAGGCAGGAGGTCCAGTTGTGACAGGAGGTGTTGCACATGCAGACATATTATTGGACTGGGATAGAGGTGGGTTTATGTCTGCCTGAGCGGCACCAAACCCACTGCTCAACCATCCTGTGCTTCTTGCTTGTCATGCAGAGCCTTAAGTGCTGTGTTAGAAACAAAACATGACTTCTACTGGGAGTCTGAAGTGATGCAGCAATGCAGTGAATTGATCTTGCTGCTCTCTCCCTTCTGCCCCTGTGGTTAGTAATGAAGATTTTAGATCGCTTTGTTTTGGAGCAGGGATCATGAAATCCCACTGATAGGGTGCCAACAGCAGCAGGGTAACAGGAACGTGCCCAATAGTAATCTGAGTTCCCACCTGTGTACCACACTGTGGTAGTGCTGGTAGCCATACCCATCCCACAGCTTGGGAATCACTAGTTTGTAAGAGTTCCTTATTAGGATTCAGCTTAAACATGCAGCAACCACAGTTTGGAGCATTGTTCAGAGACTTTTAGGTCAGCATGCTCTCTGATATCTGCCTCTTGTCCAGGAAGAGATTAAGTGGACCTCTGTGTTCAAAGCTGAGATACCAGAAACAGACATGGCTTTTTAGAAGGGTTCATCCGTGGGGTGCTGGAGGACACGACTGGGACCAGCAGTCTTGTGGTTGGGCTGAAGCTGTCGCTCTGAATAGTGATACTTTGTTCTAATGTGCTGGATGGGAAGGATGCCGAGGAGGTGGGAGACAATCTGACCTTTTTGTATTTTAAACTTCAATAAAATCCTGTCAGCCTTTTAAGACTCCTCAGCCAACTTCTCTTTTTCAGAGCAGCCTATTTCTCCTTCTTTAACATATGTTCCAGGCCCCACACACAGCACTGGACTTGGTAACTGCTACTCTTGTAGCTCGTACTGAAATCAGAAGCAACAACACAAAATTGTTTGAATTCAAACACTGCTCTGTTTGCAGATCGAAGTACATGGTTGCTGACTGACCTTTTCTGATCTGACTCCCACAGGCAAGAAGTCCAAACTTTAACTCTAGGCAATTGCTGTGAAACCGAACAAATAGAGGAGAGAGAATCTCAGCAGGAGTGCTTCTGCACGCTTGCAGAAATGTGGAGCTGGTGGGGAGGTGGTGGCTGAATTTGTGCCTTGCTGCATGCTGGATAAAATGGCTGTGCTGTGAAGTGTGGTCCCTGTGTGAGAAACAGGTGACTTTCATGTCCAGTCTTTACTTACCCCATTTCTTCCTGTCTTCACAGC
Source organism: Cephalopterus ornatus (assembly GCA_013396775.1). NCBI lineage: Eukaryota > Metazoa > Chordata > Aves > Passeriformes > Cotingidae > Cephalopterus > Cephalopterus ornatus. The sequence goes on from VZRE01011581.1 coordinate 687,770, forward strand.
CTAGTCTTGCTGTCCATATACACCCAGCTGTCAGCACTTCTCTCAGCAACAGCTTTGTTGCTGAGGTGACCATTAAGGTGCTTAAAGAGCAGGTGGCTGAAATACTCTTTAACCCTGCATTTTCTTTAGTTGCTGATGTTGTCTGCTAACTAGACACTTCTTGAAAGCTTACCTCAAAACGGGAATACATCTAGCTGGGACTCAGAGTGAAGCTTTTAGCCTCAGCTCACGTGACCTTGTCCACAGCTCTTCAAGCCTTTGTCTCGCCTGGTGCTGGTTCTTTTCATAACAGCTCCTAGCAGGGGAAAGGTGGGGGTGCTGCAGACAGCCGGGAGCAATTATCTTGCTTCTTGTGCGGCACTGCTCCCTCCATGGGAGGAGAGGCAGCACAATCAATAATAAAATGAGCAGGGTTATAGGAAATTTTGCCGCTGCTTTAACAGTAACCTCAAGTAAGAAAGAGAAAAGGGTATCTGGTTTTCTGTGGGGAAAAAACTGCATCATGTAGGAATCACATTCTGTAAATCACCACAGTTAGTTCTGCTTTCCTGCCTCAGGGCTGAAGCACTGGGCTGCTGAGAGCTGTATCATGTGTTTGGCACTGGATGGAGAAAAGTTTTATGTTTCTTTGTGTCAGCCGGTCATGTCAAAGCCTTAACTACCCTGTCATGCTCAGCAGCTGTATCTAGAACATGTTAGGTGCTGGGGAGGGAAAGAAAGAAAGAAGAGGTTCCAGGGTAGAAGGAGAAGGTGGCTTCACACTGCCAAGAGGTGTTCACTGGCACTGTCTGGTTTTTCTGCTACTCCTGGTCTAGAGACTTCAGCTTCTAGCAGCTATTCCCCCTGTCCTTGCACCCTGGGCCACAGATTTCCGTGCATAGATTTCCCTACACAACCTATGAGGCTGGTGGCAGCTTTCTACATCTCCCAGCGGTGTCTGCTGCAGTAATGGAGAATAGAAACAACAGCACAGGTTTCCCTCTGCTATTTGTTTTGCCATTAAAATCAGCTCAGCCTCCTAATTTTCTTTGTGCTACACCGTCCAACGCACATCCCAGATCCCTTCCTGAGCAATGATGCATCCCTGTCCTCAGGGCCATGATATCAACTGGAACTTGACTCTAGGCCTTGCTTCCCCCCCTCACCACTACCTGACCTCCAAATACGCTCCGTTTTCCCTCCTCATTCAGAGCATGGCTCTGTAGGGATGTGCTGAATCCGCAGCCATTGAACCCAGAAGCAACCTCCCTGGCTCTGCAGCCACTGATGTGCTGTAAGATGTGACCAAAACCAGCCAGCTTGAGAATCTGGCTCATCCAAACGAGTTAAGACTGAAAACCTGCCTGTGTCTCACTGAGGACTCACAGCAGAAGCGACAGCCCTGAACAAAGCCTCCCAGCAAAGCCACATGGATGTTACTAAGCAAAAGGCCTTTCTCTGAAGCAGCCACTCACCCATGCAAGTGAATGTGAAGCACACACTGTAACGTGTGTGAACATCAGGAATTTGTTCAGCTCTTCAGCAGCTGAAATAATTAATCTCTGATATCTGAACTCCTTTATTTCCTCCACCTTTGCCTTTCTACCACACACCAAATCCAGCACTGCAATTATCTGTGCTGCTAAGGAAGCCCCATCTCTGGCAAACCCCATGAAACATCTCTGGCAGACTTCCCACCCTTTCATCTGCTTCCTCTGCTCACTCTGTGAGCAAGATAGATCTCTTCTCCTTCATCACAGAAAGGTACATCTTACAGAAAGATGCCTTCTTCATGTGGTGTGCCTGGCCCACGTGGGAGAGCAGCCCTAGGCAGCTGAGGGCTCAGGGGGTGAGTAGGTGGAAGAGTCAGTAAGTTTTGATTAGGAAGCTGATAAAAGAGGTATGGCAAACAGCATTCCTTTGGGTTTTTTTCTGAAAGCTCTGAGAGGGGAAGAGGGGAAGAATTAATGTAATCAGCTGTAAATCTGCTAAGGCTGATTGTGGATTAGCAACCAGCAGTTAAACCCAAAAGCAAGTAATCAGAATTCCCACCTCAGGACTGCCAGATTTGCACACAGGGCTGTAAGCAGGATGAGCTTCTTGGCACCTGGGTCTGACACCTCCCAGCAGTGTTGGACTCATGTCACACGTGCCAGGGAGATGCCAGACACCAGATCCAGTGCACAGTTGGCAGGACTAAGTTGCTCCACAGAGAGGAGATGATGCCGACCACTAGCTGGCAAAGCCCCAACCTGCTCACACCGCTCCCATTTCGTCTACTTTGTTTCAACTCTTGGAACAGCAGTACTCGGCTAATGTGGCAAACCAGCCTCTGCAGGGTTAAAGATGAGCTCGTCAGCCTGGCTGATGACAAGTAGGAAAGAAAATATAAGCAAGGAGTCATTAATTAAGTCAAGAAGCTGGGAGCAGAGACTGCAGAATGCTAATCAGTCCGGAGGGAAGGCTGCGTGGAAAGCAGCAATCAAGCTCCTTCAGCTTTAATTAAATCTAACTATATCAAGCATGTGACATCTTTGCTTCACCTCTGCTTTTGAGCTGAGAAACCGGTTGGAGCATGTACACTGGGCCGACAGGAATTCCCTCCTGGCTCCAGATCCTTCCCAACCGAGACTCAGTGCCTGCCTATCCTGCTCACCTGCTCCCCAAAATCAGGGCTTAGCACCAGGCAGAGTTTAGGGAAGGGGCCCAGGGCTTGCAGCCACTTGTCATGTTAAATGCACCTTCTCCTCAAGGTCTTCCTTGTCTTCTCTGTCCTGTTTTATTTAGGCTTCACCCCAATGTGCAGCAGTCAGTTCTGAGATCTCCTTTGCAAGCTGGGACCAGGAGGAGCAGGATCAGGGGTGAGAAACAGCCCAGCCGCATCTGGGCAAGAACAGGCAGCATCCAGCTGTGCCACATCACTCTTCCTGACTCCTGTTCCCTTCTCCCTCCAATGCTTTAGGGAGTGAGTCTTCACCCATAAAAATGATGTATGTATTTGTGTTGCCCAAAGGTGGGTTGAGGCCATGTGAGTTGGCCACCAGCCGTGGCATCATGTGCAAAGGGTGGCTGTAGAACTTGCTCTCCCGGGAAGGTGGGTAAAGCAATCTGGACATGTTTCTGAAAGGCATCAACAGCAGAGGAGTGGCAGCCATCACGAAGGAAGGGAGGTGGGAAAATCACAGACAGGGATAGAAGGCGAGGGAGGCTCGAAGGGCAGAAAGCAACATGAAGCACTTGAATGGAAAAAGAAAACTAATTCCCAGCGCAGCTCTTCAGCTGGCCTCCACACAGAAAAAGGGGTGTCCTTGGAGCTGAGCTCCAGCAAGGCATACAACAGCTTCAGCAAGCGTTGGAAATAACGCGTCACCTGGGAATTTAAGAGCAGGCAGGACAAAGCAATAGGGAAAGATTACGCAAATGAAAGCAGAGAACAGAAAGAAAAGAGAAATAAGGGGAAGATTGTGACTCTGCTCACACACGTCATAGCTCTGCAAGCTGCCTGATGTCACCCAGCCCTGCTGCACAATGTCTACAGCACTGACAGCATAGGAGGGCACTGCTAGGACCAGAACACCTTTACTTTTGACACAATCTCCGGCACCGTGCATGTGGACGAGTGAGGACACCAGCAGATTCTGCAGCCCATGCAGGGCTCAGGACACCACTGATGGGGCTGCATAGTCTCCCTCAACTTTGCATTTAATGCAGCCTCATGGTGGCAATTGGCTCTCAATGATGATCTCTCTCCTCTCTGCCAGCTGGGACTCCCCAGCATGAGTTCCCTCACTGTTTTAGTTAGCTAGAAGGAGAGGAGTGCGGTCCCTCCAGATTTCCAGGCTACAGGGTCTGCCGTAGCACCCAGTCGTTGCATCTCCACTGGGAAAGTCATCCCGTAGGGCTTTGCTGGGAGGGATATCTCCATGCACATGCTGGCTATGGGCAGTGGGGTGTAGGCAAGTGAACTGCTGTGGAAAGAGAATGACCTGCCTTGTTCAGGGCCAAGGTGTTCACTCTGAAACCTACTGGTGCCATGACAATCTGTAATTGTTTCCCGTCTTTGGTGTGGAAGTCTTTATGTCCCACAACGTCACTGCTTTCCCTAAGCACTTTTTGCCAAGCTTTCCCTCTTTCAACCTGCTCTTAAGAAATTATGGGTGCAGATCTGCCTCTTGTTAGGAGTTACACACTCAGGATCCATACAACACTAATTAAATGCCATACATAATTGAAGAAAACGAGGGCTGTTGCAGTCACTTAAAGTTTACCGTGAATATCGAACTGGGGTGATGGCAGGTCTCAGACATGGCTACAGGATTGTGGAGGAGGTAGCTGAGGAGCTCTATGGGACTTGAACTCAGTTTAGTGAATCTGAATGAGCGAGCTCATCTCTCACTTGCAACATAAAACCATCTCAGTGGGGATAAGGTGTGGGTCTGATGACCCTGGAGAAAAGCAAAACCCTTGTCATGTGGTCAGAAACTGTGGTGCTGATGGAGACTTCTTTCTTGCCTCTCTAGACCCTTTCTAGAGCTTCTTCCTGCTTTTCTTCTACCGCATCACCAAAAGCTCCCCAGCCACAGGACTCAGGCTCAGGGGCTCTGTCTGTGCTGGCAAATAGGATCTGTCTTGCTCCCACTTGCAAGTCAGGACACACACCTTGTGTCCCCAGAACAAAGCTGTCTCATCCAGCGGAGGGTGGCCTTGGGTGGCTGCAGTCACCTGCAGCACATGGACTTGGCACACTGGGAAAGCTGAGTATCCCGCTTGGTCTCCCTCCCCTCCCATGACTCATGTCATGGCCACATGACAAAACGGGAGCTGTGTGAGGTCAGCCACATGCTCAGACCTGGCTCTGCCAGGCACCACAGCAAAGCACAGCATTGCAGCAATGCAAATCCCACCCACCCCCTCCCTCCCACATGCGCTAGACTGATCAAAGACCTTGCTCAGACGTTGTTTTCCTGGGCTTCTCTGGCAGCCTGATGATGCAGAAAATTACTGGAGAGAGCTGCTGTGGGGCTGGAGTCCCAACACAGCCAAGTGATGCTCACCCCAGCTCTGGAGCAGCAGGACACTGCTGGTGTGGGGAAAAGTCTGCTGCCAAAATGAGTGCTCTGCCAGCACATTGCTTCCCACCTCCCTCATACCCTCTCGTCCACCCTTTCGCCCTCTGCTTGTAGCCCCTCACTTTGCACTGCCTTCTCACCACCACTTTCTGTCCCTGGAGATGGCTCTCACCCAGCCCCACACTTTTCTCATTTATGTTGTGCCCCTCCACCATGTACTCTCACCATCCCTCCCTTTTCCTCTCTCTGCTTCTGTCTCCTCCTATGACTCTCTTAAACACCAGCAGTGCGGGAGTCATATTAAAACCCTCAGCTTTGCTGCTTCTGGGCCCTTCTGCAGTGTCTGCAAAGTCAAACAAACCAGTTGCCACCATGCTAATGAGTCTGTGGTCAGATGGCTCATGCAGCCTACACCCCCTCCAACCCAAACTGCAGAGCCCTGTGCACGGCAGAGATGATATCCAACACACAGCAAACAAGGCAGGAGAAGGCAATTGCCAGGTTTATTAAGGTCAAGCAGGGGAGAAATTCCAGCAACTTGTTGTCTTCCAGGACTTCCTGTCCTATCCTGCCATCCCCACAGCACTTCCCACCGTTGGGCTGGGAGGATTCTTGGCCCTGCTGCAGGGTGTCATTGAGCTGCTGCCACAGCCAAAGGTTCCTCTGCAGCTGCTCAGGGCAGCAGGGACAGAATAGGGGAAAGTTTTTCTCACAGGTGGACATGGGTTCTACAGCTATCCCACAACAGTGGCCAGACTTGGAAGATATCCCAACCCCATCAGTGGTGTTGGCCAGGAGAGATCCTGGATGCCTTTTCCGCCATGTAGAAAGGAGCACTAAGGATTGAGCTAAGTGCATATGGATGTGATGGGCCTGTTTCTTTCTCCTTTGCCTCACGATGATTGTCACCTGGCTCCACAGTTCATTTTCCAGCTTTTGCTTTGGTGACAGCCATCAATTCACTCACCATCGTCATCATCACATAGAGAAAAAATGTCTGACCAAGTGAGCAAACAGTGCATGTGGGGCTCATATCGCTGAATAACGTCACTGCTCTGAGAGCAAGAGGACCTTCAGCCCCAGAAGGAAGGGATGAAATTCCAAGTAGCAAACAAAGATCACAGAGGATGCAGCAATCCCTCAGGAACTTGCAAAAGGCAAACAGAAAGTAAGCAGAGGGGGGATCAGGTAGAAGAATGCGGTGAAAGGAGGATTTACTGCGTTTGTTTAGGAAGAACTGAGGATGGCTGTCAGGAAATGCTTCTGAACTTTAAGCAGCTCTAGGAATCGGGCCAGTGACCTGCAAGATCTGCTTTCAAGAGCTAAAGCCAGGTGGGACAGAGCTCTAAGAATCATCCTTCAGTGAGTACTTCTGGTGAGGCAGGGTAGAGAGATTAGACTGGTCAGATGGTGCTTTCCTCCTTGAACTGCAGAGAAGCCACATGTGCAAGGGGAAGCACACAGAGGTGCCTGCACACAAGCCTTTCTATCATTCCTACAGTGGCATAAATCATTTGAGTACAACCAGTGACTGCAGTGCAGATTGTGTCATTGAGCTGTTGGCACAGACAGCTGACTTACTTGTACACCAGCCAGTATTGGCAAAGGTCCTTCGATCTGGATGCAGGGGCAAGGGAAGGGGACAGAGGCAGATGAAGACTGCCTCCGGCACATAGGAAAAGAAGGGCATGTGGGCAGAGGACAGTGTTTCTCCACTTGGGGCTCTCAGGAAGAGAGGCTGCCAGCTACTCTATTAAGACTCAGGTCCCTGTGAACTCCACTCTTCCCACCCATGCTCTGATGCGACCTTAACAGCCTGGATTTCCTACCAGGATATTTTCATTTTGGTTGCCTTCCTCTCAGAGTTTCAAGTTGTTGCACAAAATTAGCAAGTTAGGAAGTTGAGAAATGGAGTCCTTAAAACGTGTTGCAGGAATGCCGCTCAGGTCACTTGACATCACATTAACATGTCATAGAATCATAGAATAATAGAATCAGCCACGTTGGAAAGGACCTCTGAGATCATCAAGTCCAACCCTTGATCCAACACCACCGTGGTTACTAGACCATGGCACTAAGTGCCACATCCAGTCTCATCTTAAAAACCTCCAGGGACAGAGAATCCACCACTTCCCTGGGCAGCACATTCCAATGCCTGATTACTCTCTGTAAAGAATTTCTTCCTAATATCCAGCCTAAACCTCCCCTGCAGAGCTTAAGTCCATGCCCTCTTGTCTTCCTGATAGTTGCCTGGGAGAAGAGAACAACCCACACATGGCTACAACCTCCTTTCAGGTAGTTGTAGAGAGCGATGAGGTCTGCCCTGAGCCTCCTCTTCCATTCTGCATCTGGTCAGGTGGATTGTGACATTCCTAGGTGAATGCTGTGGGCCAGCAAGTGAAGATGAGTGGGGCAATGGGCTTACCATTGCCACAGGATCTTTTAGTGGCTCTGCTGCATCCGTTCCACTCCGTCTCACATTATTTGGCCTTTTTAGGAATAGAATGGCTACTCACTAGCTGGAAAATGTGTTTCTTCACTTTGTTCATCTATGGTGAACAGTCAGAAACTCCTGAGTTCCTCTTAGAGTGGTCATGTCTAGGGAATGGCAAGCTGTTGCCAAACTTTCCTCCTCCAGTATCCCCTTTTTAACAGAGACCCTGGCATCTTGAAGCTGCTGAGTCCATGCTCTGGCATGACTGGCACCTTCATCGTCCCTCTTCCTGGTGTCTTCGGGGACCTGGATCATCTCAGTGTTGCCTCCATAGAAACCTCTGGTGCTGTTGGTGCAACCTCTGTCCACATTGACCATATGGAATTTCCTTCCAACTCTCTTCTTCTTCCTCCTGATTTTGTTCTGGAAGAAGAGGCAGGTGAAGACCTGCTTGAAACGCTTGCGGAAATGCTTGGAGATGAGGGCGTAGACAATGGGGTTGAGGCAGGAGTTGGTGTACGACAGGCAGTGGGAAACGAGGCGGCAAACATAAGTGGCTCGGTTGAAGGGGAAGTGGCCAAACCAGAAGCAGAGGATGACCAGGTGGTGGGGCAGCCAGCAGAGGCAGAACAGGATGGCCACAGCCACAATCATCTTGGTGACCTTACGCTTGGCCTTCCGGGACTCCGAGATTCTTTCTATGGGGTCTACGGAGGTCCACAGGAACTTGACAGTCCTAATGTATGCCAGGCTCACCACGGTCACGGGCAGGAGGTATCCAAAGACAAACGTGAGGATGTCCAGAACCTTTCGGCGCTGGTCCTCCCAGATGGGGACACAGATGGGCACACCATGGTAGTGGATTATCTGGTAGTAACTGAGGTAAGGCCCTGCGAAGAGCAGTGACAGTGACCAGATTACTGCAATGGCCACTCCTGCGTTTTGGGAAGTACGGAGGTCACGGGACTTCAGTGGATAGCGAATGGCCAAGTACCTGGCAAGGAGGGTAGGGAGAAGGAGAGACCAAACACAAGATAGGTGAGATGAGTTGTTTCTCCTGCCCTGTGAGGCTGCCATCTGTGGACCCCTACCCATGCAGCCACCCATCCCTCCCCTCCCACACCTCTTGGCAGTGAGGGTTACAGTGAATTCACAGCTGTATCAGGGTCGTTCCAACAGTGAGGCTGGGATCTCTATCATTCACTCTGCTGTGCTAGCTCAGGAAGGGCAAGCAGTGGGCCCCTTGAACTAGGGAAGAGATGGATAGGAGCAAGACTCTACTGTTTCCTCTGAGGTGTGTTGCTGTCCTGGGGCTTTTGCTGTTCTTGGTTACGCATGGTGGACACTCCTCCTTCCCAAGTGAGGGTTGGTAATCAAACTGAGAGCTTGGCTTGGTGGAGGGCGAGGGCATGGGGGAGCTGGCTGTGCTGCCTCTGCCCCTGGGGAGACCCAACAGGACACTCAACAGGACAGCCTTTCTCCCACCTCTTAGCTCAGGGGTGGCAAACACAATGTCTGAGCTGGGAGACTCAAAGGGAAGGGGAGAATTACCTGTCAATGGAGACGGCAGCCAGGGTAAAGCTGCTGGCATACATGGTGAGGTAGATCAGGAAATGCACAGCCTTGCAGGCAAAGGCCCCAAAGAGCCACCCATCCAAGGTGTAAATGGTGGCCTGGAAAGGGACACAGCAGATGATGAAGCACAGATCAGCCACGGCCAGGTTAAGGATGAAGAGGTTGGTGGTGGTGTACTTGACTTGGCCATTCCGCAGCAGCACAGCCAGCACCAGCCCATTCCCCACAGTACCCACGAGGAAGATGAGGGAGAAGATGATTGGCACAATAATCCCTGCTGCTTGAAGCTCCAGGCTGTCAGAAGAGATGTTCCATCCCTCTGGCATCTCCCCACCTGACTGTGGGGACCTGCACGGGGAGAAAGGGAGAAAGCCCTAAGGTGCCTGATCCCAGCTTTGACACCCATGTTTCTCCCAGAGATGCCAATCTCAACCAGCTGGTTAAATGATGACACCAAGATCCTCGTGATGTTGCTGGCAAGAATGCTGTTGGGATCAGTCAGCTCACATCGGGCTTGAGCAGAGCTGAAGACCCTTTCTCCTGCCCAGATTCACATTCCCACCACAGCATCTCCTGTGCTCCCAGCCCCCTGAAGGATCCCCACTGCCCTGCCACCTGGCCTCCTCTATATTCCTCCTACAATCCCAAAGCTGCTAAACCTCTTGGGATTGCTTGCTTTGGCAAGTCTAAACCTTGGCTGGCGTTCAACAGGGCTTGTCCAGGAGGCCATGAGGAAGGGGGCTCCCATGGGCTGCAAATGGTCCTGGCACACTCAGCCCAGGGCTGTGCTACCTCTGTCAGCAGGGAGCTGATGCCTGCATCACACCCCACAGCAGCAGCACCCCAACATACTCTTACCGCGAGGGAGCTCCTCAAGCTGGGGGCACCTCCACTCTGGAGCTGGTTGCTCCTTGCTCCCTGTGCAGTAGCTATGTTCCACAGAGGAGAGGCAATTAAGGGCACCTTTACATGATACTGAGAGGTGGTAATGGGCTGGATGGTGGCAGCTACGTGAGGAGCTGCCTGAAATACCACCTGATGAACATTGTGAAGGAGCATGTTATTACCACAGGTCAAGGTATTGCGATTTGCTGCAAAACTTCCTCCAGCCCTGAGGAACAGGGCAACACTGTGCTCAGGCAGGGAGTGCCAACAGCCTATCTCCGAACGAGCCTTCCCCTTGTTTGCTATCACTAGAACAAATTGTCCTTCTCTGAGCAAGAACTGAGAGGGAAAGACACCATTATCTGGTTAATGTTGACATGCAATTAACTCGGTTTTAGGTCATGCAAGCTCCTTCACCCCATGCTCCCCCATGCCTCAGCTCACGCCACTTCTCTTTCCCAGCTCTTGTGTATATCACACCAAAAGACTTTCTCTGCCTCTCTGGCTCTTCTGTCCCCTCTGTCCTACTGATAACTATCCATCTGGCCCCATGAGATCTCCTCACTGGAGCAGAGGAGCCTGGCCTCCCTCTGGGCATGCATGGGCACCAGGGTGTCTCTGCTCAGGGAGCCCGAGGCCACCTCTCAGCTTGGGAAGCTGGCACTCACCTTTTCAGGGAAGGGCCTGGTGCTTTGCCGCTCGCTCGGAGAGAGGGAGACCTCTGGTCCAGCCCAGGTAATGGTGGCAAGGAGGATGCAGACTACCAAAGGGTTTATCCAGGCAGCTTGGTAACCTCAGTCCCTCCTGCCTGGTGCTCCGCTGCCTCCCCCTGCCTGCCACCAGCTCCGCTCTCTCTCCTTCTGGAACTCCTCTCATCTCTCTCTGTCTCCCCCTTTTTCCCTCCCTCTGCTCTTGCTGCTGATCCATAGATCTCTGTTGATTTTTTTTTCCCCTTTCTCTGAGGTTGGGTTTGGAGTTAACTCCTCTCTGCCCAGCTTTCCTGCAGGTTCAGCTGCTCCTTGTTCCAGTGAGGAGGGGGTGGCAGAGAAAAAGCCCACTATTCTCTGGTGGGACAGGGAGAATGGAGGGGGGAAGGATCCCATGAACCCTGGTGGCCACCCTTCAATGCTGGATGTTCAGGATGTGTTATCCAAGACCTCCAGGGAACAAGAATGTTGCACCACAAGTGAGCCTGGTCCCTGCCCTGCCCTGTCCTTGGGATAGGGCCCTAAACCCTCTGGAGCATGAGCAATTAATTGCTATTTCCAGCTGTTATTAATTATTGTTAATAACATGGCTCCGATCAGATTGAGCCTCTCCCACAGTGTCTGACCTGGGGAAGGAGAAGAATGCAGGTTTTGGTTTCCATCCAGCACAGATCTGCACATCACCAGCGCTGCCAGGGCACTGCAGGATGGGGAGGGAGGACAAGCCATCAAGGGAGGCTATCTCCAGAGGTTCAGCTCCATCACAGTTGCCTGGGACAGCGTGGGTGCTGGCTGATGTGCCAAGAGATGACAGTGACCCACACAGCCCTCCTGTCCTGCCACGCTGCTGCCGTGTCCACCCTGGTGACATGACCTGTACCCTGAGGACTTCCAGGTGTGCTAAGATCGAGTGCAGCTTGGTGATCCTTTCCCAGCAAGACTCAAAGGCCACCAGCTTCCCTTCACTGAGAAGGTCCTGAGTGCCTCTTCTAATGATGGAGCAGGATGTGGAGAAGGAGGTTGTGGCCCCTTCCCCTCCACAGCAGCCCTGATATCCCTTGGGGCTCAGTGGAGCCCCTGGTCCTGTCACAAGGGATCGTACAGCCTCTCCATCCCATATGCCCCCGTGGCAGAAGGGAGCATGGTGTCCCCGCCAGCTCACTATCAGCTGCTGTAACCAGGGAAAAGGGGAAGGCCATGCCTTGGGACGTGGTGATAACCCAGGGGATGCGGCGGAGCACAAGCCTGCACCCTGCCACAGCGCTGCTCACCATGCAGGGACCATACCGCAGCTGCCTCTTCCTCCTCTGCCTGCTCCCACCACTGGGCATCTCAGGCCCACCGCCGCCTCTGGAGGAACCTCAGGACCTGCCACTGACACTGTCCAGCACCACTGACCCCACTGCCCACCTGCTGCGCGGCCGCCCCTCAGCCCCAGTGCGGCCCTACAGCCTCTCATTGTCCCCTGAGGATTACCACTACTCCCCTAAGCCCCGGCACCTGCGCCCTGGGCGGCTGCGACGGCTCCTGGGCTCGGCCTTCGACCCCTTCTGGATGGCGACTGTGGAGCCCCAGGGTCACAACAACAGCATCCCTGAGGAGAATCTGGAGTCCATGAGCAGCGACCTGGCAGAGGGTGCTGGGCACTACCGCCGCAAGTTGTGGCGAGAGGTGGAGGGGCTGGAGCTGCCCGCCCTGCTGCCCCCTGGCCCGGGGTTGCCCCCTGACCTACCGGGAGTCCTGGCCCACCACCTGCGGCAGTGGCTGGTGGAACAGGCTGCCTGCCGCCTCACCTCCACCTGGGTCGACCTGGGACCTGTCTTCTGGCCTCGCTGGGTGCGCCACACCGCTTGTGACACCGGACCCCCTGGCTGCTCTTGGCCCCCCGGCATGACCTGCCGCCCCACACAGCTCACTCACATCAAGCTGCTGGCCTGGCACTGCTGGGTCCCCCAGCACCCAGGCCCACCAAACTGCACCTGGCGGAAGATCCCCTACCCCGTTGTGGCTGCCTGCAAGTGTTCCTGCCACTGAGGGGGCTGCAGGGGGCTACGGAGGGACCCCCTGGTACCTGTTCTTGTAGCCAAAAGGTCTGAAAAGGCAAGAGTCTGCCTGGATTCACCCTCAGATCTGCGGGGAATCCCCGAATAGAAAAATAAACCTCCAAAAAGGAAGTGGGGATGGCTGCTGTCATTATTCTTTCTTGCCAAAACTCCTGGGTGGGATGCAGCTCCTTCACCCCTTGCCCACCGGAGGGAGGCATTAGCACCCATGGAGGCCCATGTGCAGCATTTATCTCCAGCAAAGGGTGTGAGATGGGAAAATAGTGGCACCAAACAGCGGGCTCAGACCCTGTTTGAATCAGCCTCAGCTGACTCTGTCCAAGCTGGGGCATCCCTGCCTGCCTGGGTAGGGCAGCAGGCAGAGAGTGAGGGCACGGGAACGTCAGGAGGGAAGGGGTAGAGGGAGGTGGATCACAGCTTGGGGTGGAATCAGTGGTGGGTAGAGAGGCTGTAGGGCATCAGTGGGCAGAGAGGCAGTTTTGAGACTGCAAGGAGGCAGCCTAACAAAGATAGAAGTTGGGGGTAGGCAGGGACCTAGGTCTGGAAGCATCTGTAGGGCTGGAAGCATCTGCAGGGCTGGGTGCATATGGAAATGGGATGGGATGGGATAGGACAGTCCTCGACTTTGGGTAAGGTACATCAATCCCCCACCTATCCCATGATGGATAGGGTGACAGCTCCAGACACAGGACTGTCAGAGTAGCATATAAGGTCCGGAGGTGGGCCAGGGAGCCCAGGCTGAGAACTGCATCCTTGAAAAGCGGTATCTGCCTCTTCAGCCAGCAAAAAGTCCTCTGCTTTCTGGGCTAAAAGCTGCATAGAGCTATAGATCAGATCTAGGCTGGGAGGCCTTTAAGAAATAAAGAGCTGGAGGCTGTGCCTGGGATTGCAATATTAACACGGTGCCTGCAGTTGATGGGCACTGCATTATTCATTTCCAGCATGCCATCATCGGACCCTTCTGCTTTACCAGGGCTCCAGCACTCCCCAGTCTGCTCCCCAGACAGCTGCACAGTCTGCAGTAGAGCTTGGCCTTGAAGCAGGCAGAGGCAGAAGAGAGTGCAGGGAGTTGGCTGCCGAGGGGCCTGAGAGATATGAAGGGCAGAGGGAGGTCAGTGCACCTGGTGAGACGAGGAGGAGGAAAAGGGGGGAGCCCACGTGTGCACACAAGAATAACCGTGTGCGTCGCAGGAGGGAGGCTGCTTGCTGAGCAGCAAGACATCTGTACGGCTGTTCTCCCATCCAGGAAGGACTTCAAAGCTGGAGAAAGGTTAAACTGCTCGGGTTAGCTGCCCTGAGCAGAGCAGAGCAAACAGCAGGGCTGCCTGCAGAAGGCAAGGGGAGAGGGGGAGACCAGGGCTGAGGACCAGCAGGAGAGAGGTGTTAGGGAGCATGGTGCAGGTGTGCAATGGAGATGTGCAGGTAGGGGGGAGCAAAAGGGGGTGCACTTGTATCGGGCTTAAAACAGTAGTCATTTAGTTTAGGGTTTCAACCCCCTGTACCAGAGCCCATATGGCTGAAGCTTCATCTCTGCTGGGTCGCAAGAGGGGCCTGAGCACATCCCCCTGCCCTTTCCCCATTATATTCCCCATGCCAAAATGCTGCCTGTTGAAAAGGGTTTGCAGCACTGCGAGTGTGCCTGGTGCCACAGAAAGGGAACTCCATATCATAGTTTATCAGCAGGCAAATTAAACATAATCAGCAGTTATGCTACCAGCTGTTCTAACTAGGTCTGGTTGCAGCCCTATCAAAAAACACATTTCTCCCCTGCCCTCTGCAACCCCGGACTAACTCCTGTATTCTTCTGCAATTGCTCAGGTTCAGGTCAGACACTCTATTGCCCTGTAGCTCACTCCCTGAATGCCCAAGGGCATGTAGCAATTTCAGAGCAGGTCTTTGCAGATGCGACCCAGTGCTCCAGCACCCAGGCACAGCACACTCCCTTTCAGCTGGAATCTGTCCCCACCTATAGGCAGTCATTCAGCACGTGGGCAGGTGGCAGGACACACATGACTCCTGGAGCAAAACTGATGCAAACAAAGCAATCCTGTGAGATGCTCAGGACCCACTTGTTCCTGCTTGAATGCTCAAATGCTACGTCAACACAGCTTGGAGGAACAAATCCAGAGATTCCTGCCTGATGGAGGAAAACTACAGGTTTCTGTCCCCTGCTCTACCCCTGGCCAGCACAGACCCTCTTGCCATGCTGCTGGCCCACTGCCCAATGGCCTCTCTGGGGCAAGATGCCATTCCCAGGGCAGCTTTGGGAGCGCTACAGCAATTGGCAAAGCCTTATAACTGGTCCTGGTGACCAAGAAAGTCTCACATCTAACAGCTGAGAGCGAGAAGGAGAGAAAGGAACACTGGAGTTTCGGCTGGCCCATGTCCTCTTTCCCTAACCAGCTGCTGGTGGCACGGGCTGCAAAGGTTTTGGGAAACACCCCCGCCTTGGTGGGGAAATGCAGCAGGAAGATCTGCCAGTGATGCTGCTGGACCCACAAGAGAGCATAGAAGAAGCAGGCAACCTCAAGGCACACCAGCAATGCTGTATTTCCATCAGCAGGAGAGAACAGGAACTGCAGTGCTTCAGCATCTGCACTGAGACTTCAGGGAAGACACAGCAGTGTGTGGTCACAGCACAAGAGGATGGGGATGGGGTGCAGCTCCTGAATGAGAAAACAAGAAGCAGACAAACATCCACTGTACTGCAGGATACCTTTAATGACACAAGAGATGGTTGTCAGTGCTACTGCCAGCACACTCAACAGCCACGGCCTCCCGCACGCTGCCATGCCTTGAGGATCAGTCCTGCTTTTGGAAGCACGCTGCTCAAGCCTTTTTCCCCAGCAGAGGCACTTGGGCGTGGGCAGAGATGATGCCGGAGGAGGTGTTTGCTTGCCCCTCAAGGCAGCGCTCCGTGTTTCCGTCCCACCTCGGTGAAGGCGTCCACACAGCGGTCGATGTCCTCGTCACTGTGCACGGCCGAGATCTGAACCCGAATGCGGGCCTTTCCCTTGGGGACCACAGGGTAGCTGAAGCCAATGACATAAATGCCTGGGAAGGAAATACAGGGAGATTCAGAACTGGCTGGGAGGGAAAGAGGCAGGTTGATGGGTACCGGATGATAGAAGGGCATTTGGATCCTCCCTCCTCTCTCAATAACCACTTCCAGCCTTCAGGGTTTTTAAGTGCCGTCTCCTCCCAAGCACGGAAATGAGCGTTAGGACCAGTGATGGGGGATGGAGTCCAGCACGGCAGGACAAGAGCATCAATCTAAACCTCCTCCCCAACAGAGGAGAAACAGCTGGGGGAGACCAGGAGGATGTTTGCAGTTGGAGAGTGGAAAAGTTCCCTATGATGACTTGAAATTGAGATTTCATGCAGGAACATCCTCTGGAGGAGGGCTGGTGGTGGCACCACCAAACAACTGTCCCTTCCCTCAGGGAACGTGTCTGCACACAGAGCTGCCCCCCCAGTTCACCTCTGTTCAGCATGTCCTCAGCCATGACTGAAGCCAGCCGAGCATCCCCCAGCATGACCGGACAGATGGGGTGGTCTTTCCCCGAGATAGTGAAGCCGGCTGCCGTCATCTTGCTTCTGAACCTGGCGAAGAGAACAAGAGGATTAGTAAAAATCCTTATCACCCCTGTCCTCAGGGACTGCTGCCTTTGTTTCCCCTGGGAGCCCTGGCCACTGGGGTTGGGTGAGGTTTGCTCCACTGTGCATCCTCCGGGCAGGGAAGAGATCTCTCTTCCTGGAGTGACCTCCTGCCAGGTCCTGCTCACCAAAATGGGACCGCAGATCCTTGAGGGGCAGATGTGTCCCAGCAGACAAGGCATCCAGATGTGACATACCAGCCTGCACACCCGTCTGACACACACAGGCACATCCTCCAGCTTCCCCTGAGCACCCCAGAGCTCTGACTTGCAAGCTACCTTTACAGCTATCACCAGGGAGGTGGGGGTGAAAAAATACACCGACAACTCATTCCTAATGAAGTTGTCCCTGCTCCCACCCCAATATGGCCCCCTCACCGTTGGGTTTTGGCAGCCATGGACCGTGCAATGGCATTGCTCTCCATGAGGAGGTCCAGGGCCTTGGATGCACAGCCCACCACAGCAGGGGGTAGGCTGTTGGAGAAGAGGTATGGGCGGGACCGCTGGCGGAGCAAATCAATGAGGGGTTTAGGACCAGTTGTATACCCGCCTGCAGATGAAGAAGAGAGAATTGGACAAGGCACCCCAGGGTGACCTGTTGAGAGCGGGACTTCTCAGTAAAGCCAAACTGGCACCTACAGCAGGAATTTCAGCACAAACCAGGCCTAAAAATCACAGCTGATGCTTTTGACCAAAAGTTTCCACCTTGACACCAAAGGCAAATGCATGGGAAGGACGACAGGGGAAGGAGAACGTGCCAGGATCTCCCTTAACCCTGCAGCAGTGTAACAAACCAAGCCTCATGCCACCAGCAGAAGAAGACAACATGCATTTGTTGCTGTATCGTTAGGTAGAGGAAGAAAACATAAGGAAACGCTGCGCAGCTCCCAGGGGCATGCAGGATCTTGAAGAGAAAAACGAGTTCACCTGCAGCTCCTCCAAGAGCTTTTCCCAGGGTGGAATTGATGATGGTGACTTTGTCCATCACTCCCAGGAGTTCATCAGTACCCCTGTGGAAAAGGAACGTCACATTATCAGCTGTGACAGCACACACCAGGGAAGTTGCCTGATGCCTCTAGGGAAACAGAGTGCCACTAGCCAGGTCTCTGGTGTCCCCCCTTCAGGAAAAGGAAGAGCAGCCCCCTGTGATAGTACAACCCAAGTGTTGACCTTCCTTTCCTGCAGAAAGGCTACGCTGGGATTTTGTGAGACGAGAGCATGGGTTCTTCATCCCTTACAGATGGGAGAGCGCTCCAACTTCCCACACAGGAGTTCAATAGTCCAAACAAAGCACCAGCTGTTGTAGGTCTCACTAGTGGAACCAACCAGATGTAGTAAAAGTGCTCTGCACCTTCATGTTCTCCAGCCCAAAAAGGCAAGATGAGGCATGGCCATCCAGCTGTGAGCTGTCTTGAAACAGTGCTGTTGACAACACCTCCAGGTTCACACCCAGACTAGCACAACTCATGAGGCAACTGTTCCTCAAGCCACTGTGCATTTACACACCTCAGTGCAGTCAGACAGATGTTTTTGCAGCTGGTGGGACCACAGAGACCACTGGGACAGAGTGACAAGATCTACCTCAACTCATGGGATGACTACCGTGCCCCAAGGAAGGAAGACTGCAAGTCAAATAGACCTACGATTCCTTCCTTATGATGATTTAAATTTGAGAAAGTCCAGTACAACTACAGAGTCTGGAATATATTTGAGTTCTGCCACCTCTCTTGTTATTGACGAAGTGCCACCAGGAGTGGTATCCCTTCTCTTAAAAGATGCCTTTTGCACCATCATTTTGATGCAGGATGAAACACCTACTACGACCTTGGTGAGAAAACAAGGCAAGTCTCCTGGCTTAGTTCTCAAAACGACACATGAAGCATCTCTTCTTGGCATACATCTGCATCATGTGCACTGCTTGGCATCCGGAGGAGATCTAGGGTATGGAGGCAAAAGCTGCCCTGAGGAAACTAATCAATCTGCGCAAGCTAGCTCCACAAACCCAAGAATTTGAAATCAGTGTCCGACAGGAGAAGGATTTGGAAATCAGGAACTCTAACTGCTTGCCAGGAGAGGCAGATGAGATGGTCACACCATCCCTTACACACCCAGAAGCAGCTGTTAGTTTGGGATGGGTCATTGCTAAAGTACCTCCCTTCAAACCCAAAGGTGAGGTGCAAAGCCTTCAAGAAATGGTGACTGTGGGAGACCCCCCGCAAAACACTGGTGCTGGTCATCAGCACCTTTGGCCTCGCTTCAGAATTAGTCAGGGGAGGGAGGAGAAACAGGGTTGAAACAGTCACGTACCGACCATTGGGTCCCAGGAAGCCGGTGGCATGGCATTCATCAATGAAGACCAGGGCATCATACTTCTGGGCCAGCCGGCAGATCTCTCTCAGGGGTGCGATGTCACCATCCATGGAGAAGGCACCATCAGTCGCCACCAGCCGCAGACGATGTTTCTATTAGAGGGAAAGAGGCATCCTCAGGGGTGAGGATCTCACCCTGAGGAGAGGGGCTGGCAAAGGAGACCAGGACATACTTTTAGCTCCCGTAGGGAGTGGATATATATAACTGAGATGAGGGGGATTTGGATTTCAAGCAGATGATTTGCCACCTTGCCTATCCACGCCTACCTGTGCCTATCAGCAAAAACAATGTCTATTGCATGGGAAAAGGCAGAGCTCACCCTTCAGGGCTGGTTACTGCACAGGTAGCACAGCTAAGCGAGCGCCCTCGTGTTGGGGTGGGAGCAGACCTCCATACCTGCGCTTCCTGCAGCTTGGCCTCCAGGTCCCGCATGTCCATGTGCTTGTAGCGGTACTTGTTGGCCTTGCACAGGCGGATCCCGTCGATGATGGAGGCATGGTTCAGCTCATCTGACAGCACTGCATCCTCTGGGGTCAGCAGGGCCTGGCCACACCAAGCAAAAAGGATCATCCTTTGCTCTGGTGTGGCACCTCACTAAGATGTTCCAGCCCCTCTCAGTACAGAGGACAAGGCTGCAATTGACTGCAGCTGCCACGTCTCTCCTGGCGCTGCTAAACTTTCCACTTTCCTTTCCAGCCACCTTATCCCCCGATTTCTTTAGGCCAGGCTCTTGGCTGTGGCTTCTGAGCTCAAAACCTCCCCCCTTCCCTAGCAAGCCTGGAGGATCATCTGTTCCTTCACCTACACTTTAAGGGAGACTATGGATTCCTGAGGAGACAAGAGCCCTCCCCAAAAGCTGGAGCTAGCTGGGGACAGAGGAGGTGAGGGCTGATTAAATGCCTCCGCATGGCTTCCCCAGTCCAAGGACCCCAAGTCAGGGCTCTTTGCCACCAGTCACTGTCATCTTTTCTGGTGCACAGAGCTCACATGAGAGCCTCTGGAAGGCACAGCAGGCACATTGCTGTCACCTCCTTCCTCAACGCACAACATAAGGGAAGCCCTACAAACCTCAAAGATACCAGCATTGGCATCAAAGCAGCTGGCATAGAGAATGGCATCTTCCCTCTGGTGGAAGCGTGCGATTTTCTCCTCCAGGTCCTTGTGTATGCTCTAAAGAGAAAAGAGGAGTTAAAGTCAGCGGCAGAGCAGCACAAGTTCTTGCTTGCCCATTGAGGTTAAATGCTGACTTGCAAGGCGAGGAAACAGCCAGGTTTTATTCAGAAAAGGTGTGTGTGCATGGGAGAAGTCAGTTGTGTTCGGCAAACGCAGCCCTAAAATATGACCACGGTTTTGGATGCCAGAAGCTCAGTGAGGAGTTCCCCACGCAGAGGGGAGCAGCTCTGTTTTCTTTGCACTTAACCAGCCAGCGCTCTGAAAGGGCTCCAGCAGGTATAAATTGGGGTGAGTCTGACAGAGACACTTCTAGTCAGGTTCACCGTAATTCTGACCCGCAAGAGAGAGAAAAAGACTTTAATTTTCTGAATTCAAAGTGGTGTTTCATTTCTTTGCTCTCAGGTGTTGTAACGGTTTAAATCGGCGTATTTCCAGATCTTTGGCTAGTAGGGACTTAGCAGGCTCTTTTTTTCACCGGCCCACGTGTAACTTAGGGCTGTGCACGCATGCGAATGCCAAGAGGGGAGTCTGCGTGGACACCCTAGGAAAGACTACCGCGGTGCAGGGGATGCTGCCCGGATGCTCGGTACCTGGGTCCCGCAGATAAAGCGGACGGAGCTGAGCCCAGCGCCGAACTTCTCGAGGGCCTCCACGGCGGCACGGATCACCTCGGGGTGGCTGGAGAGACCCAGGTAGTTATTGGCACAGAAGTTGACGATCCCTGCGGGAACACAGAAGCGGGGACATCGCACCGGGGGAAGAAGAGGCCGAGAAACCCCCTCCCCGCCGCCCGCCCCGCACGCACCGCCTCCGCCGCCCGCCAAGCGGAGGTGGGGACTGTAATAAAACCTGGGGTTTGTTCATTGCATAAGGGTTTATACATATAGGATTATTTTGAGGGGTTAAAGTTTGAGTGTTGGTGATTGTCTCTGACTTATGCAAATAGGTGATTGTCTCTGACTTATGCGCATGATAAACCCACAGACACTCTGTCTTGCCCATGGGGGACGNACCACGGGTTAATTAAAGACCAATGGCCATTGGCCGCCGGGGCACCGCCCCCTGGCCGCCGGGGCGGGGAGGGACAGAAAGCGGAAGGGAGGGGCGGAGAGAGGAGCCGAGCCGAGCCCAGCCGAGCCGGGGGCGGGGCCGGGCCGGGCGGCTGCG
>VZRE01011581.1:710950-733531 GCA_013396775.1 Cephalopterus ornatus
GTTCCAGGAAGTTTAGGCAGCCCAAAGTCAGGCGATTTGGGATGCCCGTAGCCTGAGGAATCCTGGAGAAAAGGCATCCATGGGATTTAGCAACTGTAGGCGGGTCATGGACTAGGGCCTGAGGGGTTTTGGGATCTTTGGAGCAACAGGGAATCATGGACCTTAAGAATCAACAAGCCCAGGAGCACTCGGTGCCCCTCACCTTAAGGGATTTGGGGTCCTCTGAACAAGAGACTTCGATCCTCACAGCTAGGTGGGTTATGGGTGCCCACCACTGTGGATAATGAACCAAGGGTCTGTAGCATTGGGTGCATACAGCTGAGGATCTGTTGGACCGAGAGGTTCAGGGTTTACCAGGTAAAAATTAGATACCCAAGCCCAAGATATTTAAGTGCCTCTGGCCAAAGGGGTTTGTGAACCATAGGTGCAGGGGCTTTAGACACAAGGAGTTGTAGAATCATAGAATGGTTTGGGATGGAAAGGTCCTTAGAGACCATCTAGTTCCAACACCCCTAGCTGTGGGCTGGGACACCTTCCATTTGACCAGGTTGCTCAGAGCCCCATTCAACTGGCTGGAATACTTCCAGGGATGAGGCATCCACAGCTTCTCTGGGCAACCTGTTCCAGCTGAATCAGTCATCTCCATCCTCCACTACAGCTGACTGGGGAATACTGTGGCCAGAGTGGTTTAGGCCACTCATTCCAGGGGAATTAGGCACCAGGCTCTTGAAAGGTGTTCAGGGTCTTCAGCCTAGGTGGTATGGGAGCCTTTGGTCCAAGGGTCTTAGGAACAAGAGCCCAAAGGGACTAGGTGCCTCCAGGCCAAGGATTTCAGTACCCTGAAGTACACAGTTTGGAATCCTCCACGGCTGAAAGACTCAGACACTGTCTACCCAAGTGATTTAGGAACAAGAGGCCAAAGGATTTGGGATCCTTTGGGGGGGGTGAAGACTCTGGGCTCACGAGATTGAGCAAGTCCAAGAGGACTAGGCACCCAGAGCTTTTTGCTTCAGAGCTCCTGGCCCAGGTGGTTGGGGATCTTGATGTCCAAAGAGGTTGGATGTCTCTAGCCAAGAAGGATTAGGCAACTTCTGCCTGAAGCTCAGACCCTGCTGAGCAGTGGGGCTGGCCTGCAGGCTCCTTGTCAGCCCTAGCTGTCAGGATCACCCCGCCCCGCCAAGGGAGGGGCTCTGGCAGGGGCCAGGCAGGCCCTGGAGTCCTGCCAGCCCCCACTGGGCACAAAGCCAGAGCCCCGGGTGACAGTGGGGCCAAGCCCAGCAGTCCTGCCTCACTCTGCCCTAGCTGCCCACCCCAGCCTTCCTGGCAGAGCTGCCCACTGCCATGCTCAGGACCTTCCTCTCTAGGGAGCAAAGCCACTTATGGCCATGTTTGTCCTTTCTACCCAAGGTGATCCCGCTTCCCACTTGATGGGCACTTCCAACTCTTTGAGAGCCAAGGTGGACAGACTTTGGCCCCATTCCACCTTCTCCATCGTGTCCCTACCCCAAGAGTCTCTGCCACTACCCAGCTGTGCTGAGGCAGCTTCGCAGGGAGGCGGGCAGCCCCATTGCCCTGCTGGCTGCTGGTTATCTCCAGCACCAGCCAGACCTCGCACCCAGCAGCCCAACATACCTAACCTCAAACCCACGGTGGGGACCTGGGGCAGAGGAGGGAGTCCCTTTTCCTCCTCCCAGGAAGGCTGAGGATTTTGCAGCAGTATGTTCCCACTTCCCCACCAATGTGGGCAGAGTCTTTGCCTGGCCCCACCAAACACATGAACCCCCAGGAACTGGGGCAGGATTAGGAATTGAAATCCTGTAGGGCCCCAACAGGCACACGGAGTCACTATCACTCCCAACACACAACAAGCAGCCCAGCACTAAAAAAACCCAAGACATACATACAAGAAATTTGTGAGACATCAAAATGAAAACCCAGACCAGTAACTCTTAAAAATGGGAACTCTCCATAATAAAGATGTTCCTTTTTTTCATTTGTTAACTGCCTTATTTTAGTGATTTCCATTCAGCAATAGATCAATTTTTTATAAAATGCAATAGAAAGGGGTAAAAATAAAGGCAACAGCTATTTACAGAACCAACAGGGAGAGTACCGAAACGCCTTTAGACTTCTTCACTTCTTCTTGGGTGATTTCCGGGCACTGGACTTGGCTCTGGGTTTCGACCGCTTTGCCTTCTTGGGTTTGGACACCTTCAGCGACTTGGCCTTAACAGTCTTTGGCTTCTTGGCTTTCTTCGGGCTGGACCTCGACTTCTTCCTGGCTTTCCTGGTAGCAGATTTGGGCTTCTTTGCTGGTGACTTGGCTTTCCTGGACCTAGATCTTTTTCGGGGTGAAGTGGATCTCCTGGCCGCCTTCTTCCTCTTCTTAGCGGGGGACTTCTTCGCCTTGCTGGCCTTGGCCAGGCGGAAAGAGCCAGAGGCACCGACCCCTTTGGCCTGCTTGAGGACTCCGGCGGCGAGCAGGCGCCGAATGGCGAGCCTGATCTGGACGTCAGCATTCTGGCCCACCTTGTAGTGGCTCTTCACGTACTTCTGGATGGACTGTCGGGATGAGCCGCCACGGCTCTTGTCGGCCCGGATGGCTGCCGTGATCATGTCCGTGTACGTGGGGTGGGCTGCCGAACGCCGCGCTGACCTGGCCCGCTTGGGCTTGGCGGCCGGAGCCGGGGCTGGGATCGGGCTGTCGCTCATGGCGAGTGCTTCGTTCCGCGATGCCCCGCTATGCCTTCGCGGTGGGAAACGTGGTCCGCCTGGCCGGGGACCCCCGCCCCTGGGCGGGGAGAAGCTGGGAAGGGAGCGGTGGGTGGATGAAGCCGCAGCACAGCCGGTGCCGCGCTGCCGCCCGTGCCCCCGCCGGTGCCTCTGCGGCCGCGCCCGCCGCCGGCTCCCTTTAAAGCCGCNCGGCGCCCGCCCCCGCCGCGGGCTCCCTTTAAAGCCGCGGTGCGGACCGCAGGGAGGACTTCCCCGCGCGCGCCACCCGCCGCCGGTGTCCCCGCGTGTCCCCTGCCACGCCCAGACCCGACCCGCCGGGAGGGACAGACAGGGACAGTGCGGGGGACAGTGTGAGGTCAAACAGAGTATTGGGGGGAAACACTAGGTGGGGACAGGGAGGGACACTGGTGGAGTCGGTGTGGGACAGTGAAGGGCAAGCACTTGAAAGGGACACTGAGTGGGGCACTCTGGCACAAGGTGCATTTGGAAGGATATTGGGTGGGGACGAGGAAGGACACTAAATGGGACATGGTGAGACAGTGGGGAGTAGTACTTGGGGACACTGGGAAGACAGGGACAGGCATGGCAGGGATACTCAGAGCAACATCAAGACCCATGGAGGGACACTCAGGGAGGACACAAGGGGTTAGGGAAGGACACTTAGCAGAGACACAAGGAGACACCAAGCAAAAATATCAGGGGACAAGAAATAACACTAGGCAAGACATCAAGGGGACACAGAAGGACACAGGAGGAGACACTGAGGGTCGCATCAAGGAGAAAAGGGGGAGCACTGGGTGCAAAATCATCTTAGCAGCAGTACCCCATGGCCAAATGCCTTTGCCTCCTCCTCTGCCCCTTTGTTTTCCACCAGGTGCTTTGGGGCCACCAGCTCAGCCCTTGCCTGTGTATGGTGAGGGGCCACAAATAACAGGCTGGCACCTTATTTTTAGGGGACACACACAACACTTTGTGAGGGGACAGAGAAGTGACGTGTAACAGTGGCAATCAGCCATCCTTTCCCCACTGGATGAGCGGTCGGCTGTTCCTGGGAGATTAAATGTAGCCACTATCATCATCTTGCCAGTAGGATTTAGATGATGTTTTCCCCTTATTTCTTAAAAACACGCGGGTGCAGCCACCTGGTGCCCACTGACATGCCATGAGGTGCTCAGAGGCGAACCCCAGTGCCTCCAAACCCCACAACGCCCCAGCATAGCATTAACAGACACAGCGAGCATGCCTCGGTAACCTCTATGTGCCCGGGGTACCCAGGGCCATGAAAACCACCAGCCAGAGACACACAGAAGTACACATAAAAATTAACATAGATACATAAATACAAAATATAAATATCAAAATAGTAGAAATTGAAATAATAGAAAAAATAGAAATAGTAAAAATAGAGATAATAGAAATTAGAAAGAGAATCATAGATTCATAGGATGGTTTGAGTTGGATCGGACCTTAAAGTTCATCTAGTCCCAGCTCTCCTGCAGGGGCAACCACCAGATTGCTCAGAGCCCCATCCAACCTGGCCTTGAACACTTCCAGGGATGGGGCATCCACAACTTCTGTGGACAACCTCTTCCAGTGTTTCACCACACTCACAGTAAAGATTTTCTTCCTAATATCTAATCTAAACCTGCCCTTGTTCAGTTCAGAGCCATTCCTCCTTGTCCTACCACTACATAGAGATAGAAATAGAATAGAAGCTTTTGATAGTCCCTTGCTGGAGTACATAAGTGCTATGTGAGGGCCTAGCCCAGGAGGAGATACTCAGGCCTCTGATGCTTTCCCACAGATGGAAGGGCCACTGAGAGCACCTCCTTGTGCCTCCCCCCTGGTGCAGCTTATTCACATGCCTCATATCATTTGGGGAGTGGGAAAGGTTCTCAGCAATTGACTTTTTTTAGGAGCAAATTGCTCCTAATGGTAGAGAGAAATAACCATCCTCTCACCTCCCCCGGGGTTTGCTTTTGTTTTAAGACCTAGCAAATACATGGCTTTCCATCCCATATGGACAGCATGGGCGGGGGGCCTCTGGTGGCCTCTGTACAACGCTTTGCCCGGCCAAAGGACCTCTCATGTTTCCTATCTGGGAATAAACTGCCAGCACTGGCTGCCTGCATGTAGGCAACCCAGGCGCATGCAGATAAGGCACCATCTGCTTTTATTTGCATCCAAGTTTTTAACCGTCAGAAGCAGCTCACCCATACTCCAGGCTCTGGGGATAGACGAGAAGGTTTAAGGGGGGTGTTTAGGAATTGGCCCCCAGGGTTGGCACAGTGCCACGGGCTGACCGCATAACCTCCAGCCTTAAAACCCAGGCAGTCATTATCACTACAGTGCAGTGATGGGGAGGCAAAGGCGGAGGGGGCAGAGAGGAAAGGAGACAGAGAGGGAGGGTGCAGATGCTTTACCTAACTTTGGACATCTTAGGGATCTAATCTCAGCCGTTCACCTGGGCAGTTCCTGCAGCTCATCTGGGCTGCTCAGTCTCCTCCGGCGGGTGCCGCTGCTGGCAAACAAACACTGTCTCCCCCACACATGGTGATTCTGGCCCTTTCGTACGGACTAGCTCCCTAACTGTTAGGCAGTCAAAATAGAGGGAAGATCCTGTGCCCTCGAGCGACTTGCTGGAGGAATGTAGACAGGTGGTCACAGCTCATCAGGCTGCTGCTGGCCTTGTACATGGTGCGTAACCTGGTCAAGGTAACCCCTAAGCACCCCACTTGATACTGGAAAGCACCCCTTGAACCTTGAACTGTTTTACCAATGCATCCTTAACGTGAACTGCTCAAGATTGAGAGGATTTTCCAGTCCCTGGTAGGATGTCAAGGCTGGAGGTGGAACGCAGATGCTGCAGAGCAATGCAAATCCTGTTGCCTCTGGGAAGTGAGATCCAGCACTGTGGGCACCCCACTGCAGGTAGCACAGGAGGGCTCATCCAGAAGGAAAAGTTATTCCTATGGACCACTCACGCCATGGGCCACTCATGCCAGCTTGGGCTCATGCCTGTGTTTTTGGCCACAGGAACCTGTCACCGCTCCCAGGATGGGGGGGGTTACCCCCTGCAGCCACTTTTCTCCTCAGTAAAAGCTACCCAACCACTCCAGGCCTCCTGTGCCTCCCATTTCTGGCGTTAGTCAGCAGAGATTGGGAAATACTATTTCTCCGGCGAACTCCAGAGGACAGAGCCTGGCAGAAGAATCCTCTCCGTAATCCTATTTACCTTCTCCTCCCTCTCTGCACTGTGTTCAACCAGATCCCATGGGGACTGACACAATTCCAGCTGCAGATTTTGTCTTAAATGGTCAAACTGTCCACTCTGAATGTGCTAGAGATCTGCTGGGTAACAGCCTCTGCCTTGTAGGGGCAGGACAGCTGTTCAGAGGCATCTGAGCGCACCAGGGCACTTCTGGAGATTAATGCCAGTGACAACATCTCATTTTACCCAGTTTCCATTTTCAAAGAGATTCAAAATCACCAGCAGTGGGACTTGGTCTTGGTGGCAGTCAGATCCAAGTGCTTCTGTGTCTTTTTAACAGCAAAAGTGGGAAACTGGCTGATGTTTCAGCTCATCAGAGCTTCAGACCTGAGCCCCTGACATACAATGCAGTGTGGTCAGCCCAGCATGAAGCCGCTCAGCCTGGCCACTGCTACTGGCAGAGCAGACTTGAAGGATGCAAATGAACAGAAAAGGGGCATTGTCTCTGGGTGCTGGACTTATTACCACTGTTTTCAAAGATTTATGAGCTGGTTTTTAAGGGCAAGCTCCTTGTGTGAGCTGGGATGCTGGCTCTCATGCAACCACAGTGCTGTACAGCTGTAGGTTTTCCCTGTGCTTGAGGCTGGGGGCAAGTTAATGGGGTACAGCCATCGCTTTGGGATGCTTTTTGGGCTCTGCTGGCCATCATGCCTATCGTCCATGGGCATTTTGGTCATCTCCTCTCCCTGCCACTCTTCCCCCACCCAGCTCCCCTGCACCCAGGAGATAGCAAGGCACAGACGATGGGGTCACCATATCACCCCAATGCAGGCGAGACAGGGGCAGCCTGATTAACGCTGCGCCAGTTTTGGAGGCGGCATCCCCCATCACCCTGGGATGACGGGATGCTCGTGCCCTGCTGGTGGCTGATCTGCAGCTGCAGAGCCTCAAGGAGGGACAACTCCACCACATGTCACGCGCCCGCACATTTTGCCTGTGCTTACGCGACACATTTATCGGGGTTAAGCAGCCCTGGTCAGAAAGGCAGAAAAAAACAACACACCGCCCCAACAAACCAGCCCAAACACAAGATACCGAATTTTTCAGGGAAGGGGGGTGAGCATTGTGCAAAACAGCAGTTTGCAGTTCACCCCTTGCTTGCCCCATGTCCCGCTTTTGGGGGTTTTGTCCCCCAGGTGTAGGTACAACCATGCAGACTGCTGTTTCAGTGGTTGTTTTTTTTCTAAAAACCTCACAGGCATGCCCCAGCCTGCCACACTGTGGTCTGAACCCCATTTTTTTTCTCTCCTTTTTTGGTTCCTACCAATCCCCATGGCAAGACCAAGCCCTGCAGCCTGGAAGCAGCTGCCCTGACCTGCTCTATCACCTCTTGCCTTCCGTCCCATCCCAGCCTCCCATGCCCCAAATGCTTGTCCCATCCCAAACTCAATAGCAACAGCTATGTCCTGCTGGGAGGCAGAGGAGGAAGCCTGGACCTTGAGCAGCACAGGGACAGGAGGATTTCTAGGCCAGGGGCAGGACGCCAAGAACTATCTATAGCAAGCCCTGCTGCTCCACAGGTGCAGTGAAGAGTTGAGCTCATTGCTTGGACTCTTGCACCATCCCCTGGGTTGTCCAAGGGTCTTGTGCACTTGACCAAAGCCTGCCACCCAATTTTACCAGTATTTGTGACTTATGAAGTGGTTTGTCTTACCGAGGGAAAGCAGTTGCCATAGCCCTTCTCCGTGGAAGAGCGGGCCTCTATTTGTCTGCACACCCCAGCCCCCGGGGATGCCAATACCATGGCACAGTGATGACATGCTGAGAAAAGGGTGCTGCCCAACTCCCCTCATTCTGGCTGCCACCACGTTCTTACACTCTGCTTCCATCCCCATGTCTCACAGTACTCCAGCCTCCCAGCTGATGCATCTGTCACCTCTGTCCAAGAATCCTCCTTGACCTCTTTGTCTTCGCCTCTTCAGATGTTGCCTCCAGCCCCAGAATGTACCTGCAACTGGGGCTCTTCTGTAATCGCCAGCGGCCTATCTGAGCAACAGATCTGTTTACACTGGGACAGGGCTGAACAAGAGTCACCCCCAGGTCCTCCATCTGGACAAAAAAGCAATAAGCTTCACCCAAAAAAGAGGAAGAGGAAAGCATTTGAGATCCCTCTGATCTCTCCCAGGACCTATATATACTGTTTACTCTGCCAGTAATTTGCAGTGCCATGTGGCCTCCCAAATCTGGACTTACTAACGGAGCTCAGGCTCAGCTCTTCCTCCATGAGGCTGAGGGTCCATGTGGAATTTTGGGGGCAGTGTGGTGAAGCAGATTACTTCCCCCCTCAAAGCCAAAGGTGAAAACATCTGGATAATGGCACTGCAGGGCTCCTCTCACTCTCTAGCCAGGGGCTGGGGGTGCTCCTGCTGCTTTCCCTTACCAAACCCTCAGGGAGGGAAGCAACTGGTCAGTATGGCCCAAAACCTCAAAAATTACCCTCTCCCTCACTCCCATGGATTAGGGCCACATGGCAAACCTTCCCCTCGAGGAACACATTTTTCTCAGCAAAAGGGGAAGATTTTATTAAGTTAAAAGTTGAAGGGTGCAGCAGAGCAGCAGCAGCTGCCACCTTGGGGAGGTTGGCTCTGGCGGGTGCAGTAGCAGCCTCACAGCTCCTCTTCCCCATAAAGGAGAAGACCCGTGGCTCTGGGCTCCTGCCAACTCAGGTTCTTGAAGGAGCCAAAAGGGCAGATACGGAGAGAGCTTGATCATGCGGACTCTTGCCAAGGTGTCCTCTTTCAAACGTCCCAGGCAAGCACATCCATGGCAGATTGCCCCGGTGTCTCCCTCCTATGGCTTGCATGTCTTCTCCACAGGTCCCTGGGGGTGGCACGGGGATGGGGAGCATGGTCCTTGCTGTACATTCCAGGGGACCATGGAGACATTTGGAAGAGAGGGAATATGTGCCAAAGGTGGCTGTGTGGCTGGGAGCAAAGGGGCTGGGGAAGGGGGAAAAAACAGATTCTCTTTTTCAGGTTAGAAAAATGCTGGTGATGTAGTAAAAGTTTTCCTCCTCCTCTTCCCCTTCTTCCTGTTGGGGAAAAATTCCTCTATAAAATATAATTTTCACATATAAAATCCTGAAGAAGGTGCATGTAAGGAGCCAGTCCAAACAACGTGCTCAGGTATGCAGGCAAAAAGGGTTCATCAAAAAAGCTTTGGGAAGGGAGTGAGGAGGTTGGGGGTGTGTGGGATTCCTCGCCAAGGCAGTAATGGATGGGATTCAACCTCCCTCTCCCCACAAGTCAGGAATGGAGCAAATACAAAACTAAAACAGATAACAAACGTAGAGCAGACCTAGAGAGAGAGACAAAACAGAAATGGTTTAGAAAGACTCCACTGAGCACAGAAATAACAACCTTTCTGCTCCCTGGAGAGACAGCTGTCTTGTGCCCTGCTACAGACCCACTCATCTCAGTGTCCATCAGCAAGCGCTGGTGGAGCAGGGTGACCCCAATTCCAATGGCCACGGCATCCAAGCAAGAGCAGAAGTAGTACGGATAACAGGACGCCGTCATTCATGTCACCCTGCTTCCCTCCCCAGCCACGGCAGGGATGTCTGCAGATGAGTGTGGGAGAAGGGCTAGCTCTAGTCGGGGCTGCTTTGATGCAGACCTAAAATTTCCGTTCTGTGATAGGGAAACCACATCAAAGGTGAACAGAGCAGAAACAAAGCCTTACGCAGGGAACGTGTAAGTGCCCCCATGCTGTCACCCAAGCCACAGGGCGAAGGCCAGCATTTAGCTGGCTCCCACATCCAGCCTGGCTGAGCAGCACTTGGTGCTGGTTGCACCAAGAGCAACACAGTGAAAAGGGGGCTGAAGCCCTTGGGAGAATGTCAGGGATAACAGGAGGGCCAGGGGTGCAAGAAGCAGAGAAGGAAGAGTTTAAGCCTAAAGTTTCAACACTGAGTGGAGCAGGAGAACCTGGCAGCTTCCATCGCCCTGTCAATGTGCAGCAGCCGGTCTCAGCCAGCTGCACCTGCAGGGGACATCAGAGCACCCCCAGTGCTCACCGTTACTTGCTGACGCTGTTGCACAGCGACTCCTTCTCCTGCAGAGCCGCCATGGCCAGGCGCAGGTGCTCCTTCAGCTGCTCGATCTCTCGCTCTGAGCGCACCTTAATGTGATTCAGCTCTGCATAGACATCTTGGTATTTCCCTGAGGCAAATCGCTTGTCCTGCCGGGGAGGGAGAGATTCCAGGCTGATAGTAGGGAGGGCTGTGGCAAGCCGAGCCCAGCAGGTGAGAAGGAGAAAGCTAGCCCCGGGTTTGAAGCCCATCCCAATCCAGGTCATGGAGAAACCATTCAGAAGATGGGTATGGAGGTGGCACTTTTCAAACCCTGGGCCAGGGAGGAAGGCAGAGACTCTGGTGCCGCAGCAGTGGGGATCTGCAGCATCAGATTGAGGAGGCAGTGAGGGCTTTATCATGGCTTGCGTGCATGTGGGGCAGCCATACGGGAAAAAAATCCACTACCAGGGATGCAGCCCACTGAGAGAGTTGGGCCCAGCTGCTTATATGGCAAAAAACTTATGTGAGTAAGTTATAAACTCCTTGAGCATCACTGAATCTCAAAGCCTCTTTTAGATTCTCCTTTGGCAGGGGTCTTTGAAAATCCCTCTGAAGGAGCTGCTGCCAGTGGAGGGAGCAGCACGCCCAGAAACAACGCCCAAGGAAATATATCCACCCAGAGAGGGGATAACTAAGGGAAGCAGAGTGCTAGGCAGGCTTCATCCAGGTTTCCCACTTGGAAAAGAAGGGCTCCTGGCTTGTCCATGCTTGTATATGCTTATATCTGGGTAAACCAGGAGCAAGGTCTCCGTGACACTTCCTTTCTATGAGGTAAGTCTATGCCAGCCGATGCTGTTTGGAGCTGCTATATGCTCTGCAGTCAGCAAGGACAAGGAGCACAAGAGGGTTTGTCCTCAGCATTCATTAAACCCAGCTGAACCCTGCTGATATGCAGCCCTAGTGCTCCCCTCCCTCCCCTCCCCTGCTGATTTCCCAATGCCTCCCAGAAAACACCACCTTTTGCATCATCTGCAGCTCCTCCCGGAGGCACTGCACCTCTTTCTTTAGGTATTGGAGCTCGTTCTCCTTCACTCGCAGCAGCACCTGGGCCAGAAAGTGGGAGAGGAACCAGAGGTGACTCAAGAGCCACCACCTTAGAAGGGCTGGAAGGCCCTGGCGCAAGCGCGATGGTGGGAAAGGAAGGAAGGGCCAGAAGGGCTGGGGCAGGAAACGGCGCAAACAGCCTGAGAGAGCAGCAAAAGGGAAGCTTGCGTTCCTGCTTCCTGCACCATCCCTGTTGCTCCATCCGGCACCCCCCTCCCACCTGCTCTAAGCCAAAACCCTTGCGAGGAGAAGACCACCAGAGCAGGTAGAGATGGAGGCAGTGGGGCAGCCAGGGGGACTCCCATACCTCCAGCTCGCAGGAACTCCGCTCATTGTTGTGCAAGGAGCGGTCCCCAGAGCTCCGCGATGAAATAAAGCTCCGCAGCTTCCCGATCTCATCCGAGAGGCGGGTCTGCAGCTCCTGCAGCAAAGCCAAAACACGTCAGAGCAGCCATGGCACAGGCCTCTCTACTGTCCTGACCCTTGCATCTTCATTCCAGCCCTACTCCAGCTTAAACACCATTTCGTAACTCCCTGTCCACAGCTGACAGCAGCGCCTACAACCAGCAGAATACACTCGCCATATTTAACACCACAGTTACGACAAGCCCATCTACAGTCTCTCATTCTTAATCCTCTTCTGATGATAAAATCTCAGAAGGGAAGAAATATGAAAAAATAGGGGAGTTCTAACAGAGGGGTTGTGCTGTGTGAGGAAAGAACATGCTTCACAGTGTCTGCTAGCAGGGAAAGCCCTTCTCTTGCCTGATTTTTCCGGAGGAGGTCCTTCCCCTCCTGCTGACAGCGCTGCAGTATCTGCTCCCTTTCCTCTGCCTTCTGGGTGAGCTCCCCGATTTCCAGGCACTTCTGGGAATACTGCTCAGAAAGCACCTGCAGCTCCCGCTTCAGGGAATCCACGTCCAACCTGCCAAAGAGGCACCAGCTCATCACTGCCCCAAAACCCTTGCTGGCTGCTGGCCACCGGCATCACCTTCCCCCCCGCCATGGTCAGCCTCTGCCCACATCAGTCATCTGCACACAATGATGTTCTCTGTGGACTGAGGCTTCAGTTTCCACACTCCCATGCTTGAGTGTGGTGATTCTAGGAGCTTCAAGCCATGCAGGAGAAATCTAGGAGCTTTCCATAAAGAAAACAGAGGGGAGAAAGCCGTAGGAAAGAGGGAGGTGCTATAGGGAAAAGCACCAAGCAGGAGACAAATGTCCCTGCCCTACAGCTCCAGCAGCCCTGGGAGTCACCACTGTGTACCCACCACACCCAAGGAGGGAGCTGGGGAGGTGGCAGGAAGAACAGCTGGGGGCTAGAGCTGCAGAGGGGGTCCAGTGACACTGGCACAAGGCAGCATCATTGGCAAAGGGGAGCAAGAGAGGTGCTTTCTTACTGGTGCTGCTTCTGGAGGGCTTCTGGAAGAGAGCTGCACTGCTGGAAGCTTCGTGTCCTGCCCAGCTCCTTATTCATTTCCTCCCGGTGGGCTTTCTTCAGTGCTTCGATGGCTGCAGAGGGGGACAACAGGAGATGGGGGATCAGGGTGTTCCAGCTTTAAGCTGGGGAAACCACACCAGGGAACTGGCTGAGCTCTTGCCATTGCAAGGTCTCAGATCTGTCTTTGCAGATTCCCCCTCCTCCTCTTCTGCCCTCAGGGCAGTCCCCACCTTCTCCACACCCCAGGATCGCCATGCTGCCAAGGAGACTAACACAGTGTGGGAGCTTCCTACCACCTCTCTCAGCCCTGCCTACCTATAAGAAAGTGCTGGTCCCCTCCCACCCATCCACAGAGGCAAGACCCCATTTTCCACAGTATCTTTACCACCCCATCTCCACCAGCACCAGAGGTCCAAGGAGCACCAGAGCTCATGCTCCAAGGAGCATCAGTCTCACACCAATAAGATCAACAGCGTGGCTCCAGATGACTGGGGTGACTGGCTTCTGGCAAGAGACATTTGGGAGAGGTGGGAGGGACCCAGCTGAGCAGGGGCACAGCTTGGTGTGTGCTCCTACCTGCTGCTGTTGCTGCTGCCTCCTCTGCTAGGAGCCGCTCCTTCTCCTGCCGCAGCCGCTCCAGCTCCCGCTGGTGGTGCCTCTGGAGCTCTTCCATCACTTGTTTGTGGGATGACTCCATCTCAGCCAGGCTACGCTCACAGGCCTCCTGTTGTGTGGAGGAGAAGAGGGCTGAGAGACCAGGAGGGAAGACAGAAGGGCTTGGGCCAGGACAAGCACCTGGCTTGGCTGATGTTTGCCTTTGCAAACCTCACCCAAGTCCAGGGACACTTTGAGAGAAGTGAGACTACTTTCCAGGAGGGTTTTTTCCTTCTGAAAGTGAAGGAACACTTTAATCCCAGAACACAGCCATTTGAGAGGGACACACATCTTGCAACCCCTTTGCACTTACAGAGGAAGAAACATTCCTCTGGCTCTTAAAACTAAAACAGCAAGACAGGACCATCTCTCTTGGGCCAAGAGCTGGGAATAATGCCCAGCCCTGCAGTCCTGATCCTCCACCAGGCTGCACTGCCTGGCTGGAGAAGATCAACAGAGGCAATTGCATCTCAGTATCTGCCTTTTAAATGAATCAGCATCTCCTGGTATCAATGAAAACTGAGCCTCTTCTCCTGAAAAGTGACACTCTGCACTGCCCTGTGGCCTGATGGAGGCTGTCAAAGAGCCCTCCCCACAGCCTAATGGTTAGGGATCCTCCTCACACAGCTCGCCCTCCTTTCTGATGGCTCTGAGACCAAGGGGATGGTTCTTTCTATGCTGAGTGCTGTGGATAACTTGAGATAGAGCAAAGCAAAGCGGTTCCCACCTTGGCACTACACCTCTGCTCCCCCTCCAGCACCATCCCAAGCCTCTCAGGAAGGATTTGTTCATCACCAAACCATGCCATTTTTTTAAAAAGCCTGGGGCTCAAAAGCACCAGCAGAGAGCTAGGAAGTCATCACAACCTCCCACAGCCCCTTGCCATCCCATTCCTTCACCCAGGACTAAGGCAAAGGCTGATACAAAGGACACAGCGAGACAAGTGGGTGAAGGCAAGTCCTTGCTGGCTACCCTTCTCTACTGAAATGAGGGAAGCTCACAGATCAACCAAAAGAGAGGAAAAGGTAAGGAATCAATTTGGTGATGTGTCCACAGACTGGCTGCAACCCATGGTAGAGAGAAAAAATCCTTTGGGGAAACATCAAGTTTGGCCTCAAATGTGAAATGCTGGCCTTTAGAGAAAAGTTATTAGGAAGATAAGGGAGTTCCTCCTGACTGCTTTTGCTTTTTTTTGACCATAAAGAGGCCTGTGAGCTACAAATATTAAATCAAGATGACAGAGAGACTGGTAAGCATCTGGGATGTGTGCTACAGGGTTTGTGGGATTCTTTATCTGGGCTAGGTACAGCCAACACACTGCAACAGACTTAGCCAGCCCCAGTTTCCTGCCCTGCCAATCTTCTCACCCCGGCATCTTTCAACACATAGGGCACATCCTGAAAACCCCACTGCATGGTAGAACAGCAGCCTCCCCACAGGAAATCCCTACGGGATGTGACCCTGCCTGCTTTGGATGAGTCCATGAGAGGGAAAAATAAATAAACAAAGCAAAGAGAGAGGCTGAAGTATGAGCAAATTCTGCTTTGCAGGGTCTCCCACTTGCCGTCCCCGCCGAATGGCCTGTGATGTCAAACTGACCTTCAGGGCTTGGGCGGTCCTGACAGGGATTGGAACTCCCCAGGGACTGAATGACTTCTTTTAACAAGGCACTTGTGAGCCTCTATTAACAAGAACCACAGCAGCAAAGCATGGGGTAATGCACCAGAGGCTCTGCAGAAAGCTGCTGACCCACTCCCAAGCTCACCAAGCCTAGGCCAGGCCAGCATTGTGTGCATGTGCAAGGTGGGGGACAGATCCTGCACCTCTCCCTTAACTCTTCTTCTGTCTGTTTACAATTCTGGTCCCTTTAAGTCCAGACAACATGCACCAGCCTTTATGTAATTAACATCGATTACAAACGGGCCCAGTGAGGGTCACCATGACAACCCAATGATTAGCGATACCTGCTCAGCAATAAGCTGAGTCCCAACATTTCCCAGTTTTGTACTGGGAGTGATCCCAGGGTCCTGTGTCCTTCATCCTGCTCACCTGTGAGATGTACCCTCGGGGCACATGGCTGTCCCCCTGGGATGTTGCTGCCTCCCGAAGACTCTCGTTTCTGGCCCGGCAGGACTCCAGCTGTGCCCGCAGTGACTGGATCTGTGCCAGGGAGGAGAGAGATGGTCAGCCAGGGGTAGAAAAGTGCCATGGTCTGACCAACATGCTGCATCCAAACCCTGGGCTTAGGGATGGGGAGGGCCATGCATGGCCAGTGGGGACGTCTGCTTCCCTGGCAGCCTGCCAAGGGACCAAACTGCCAAAGCCAGCCCCAGCCTGGTGAGTGCTAGTAAGAAAGGGAGGAGACATCTCAGCTTCCAGAGGTGGAAGAAACCACCACTGCATGGCTCCTTTCAAAGGCTGGCAGGTAAAGTGCTTGCGGGCTTGGGAACAGCCAGAGAAGAAAGGCTGTGGATGTGCTCTCAGGAAACACAGATTCCATGCAAACAGTGACAACAAATAAATTATCCTGAACGTGGTCTGGGGAACCTCTCCAGCAAGCCTCTGTGTGACAGCAAGCCTCTGGCCTCACATTACCGGGTTGCAAAAGCTTCCATGCACTCGATGGGTGGCAAACGGAGCCAGAAAGAACGAACATCTTCCTGCACCTCTGCCTTGTTCTTCTGCAGAGCCTCCTACTGCCAGGGACCACACTAAGGGGCCACCAGAATCCCAGTTTCAGAGAGGAGGGATGCTCTTACCTCCTTTTTCAGAGCCTCGTTGGTGTCTCCGTGGCCCCCCTTGCTCTGGTTCAGCAGTGCTGTCAAGGGCACTCGCTGCAAGTCCTTCAAAGGCAGGCGTTCCAGCTCCAGCCACTTCTTCTCTATCTCCTCATTCAGACGAATCCGCTGTTCCTCTGAAAGTGGAGGAGGGGGGAAGTCCTGCTCCCCGACCTTGCGGGAAGAGTCTCCTGCTGGGCCATCACTGTTTGTGACCCTGCCATCAGGGGTCTCAAACCATTTCCGCCTCTCCTCTGAACGGATGGCCAGATCCCGCTCCAGCTCCTCATACTTGGGAGTTCGGTCAGAGATCCTCAAGCTCCCTTTTGTCCTCTGTGGGGACCCCTGATTCCCAGGGTCCTGTGGCAAGGGAGACAGCTCCACGTAATCAAAGGCATGGCGCTGCCCATCTGCCTTCCAGTGACTGCCCTTCGAGTTCCCCTCGGAGCCTGAGCCCGAGCCTGGCCGCTGCTGCTCCTCCATCCGGAGTGAGCCTTTCTGGGGAACACAGTTACGGAAGGAGTTCTCCTTATCGCAGTCAGAGAGCCTGAAACCAGAGCAGCAACTGGTGAAGCAGAGGCACCATTTAGGAAAGGATGCCAGCAAAGGCATTGCCAACTGCCCAAGGCTCAGCCCTCACTCAGCCCAGCCTTATGAAACCCCACCCTGAGCATGGAGCTGGGCCTGTAGTACCCCATCCTTCAGGGAAATAGGTTACTCCACAGGGTGGAGAAGATTCACCCCAGTTCCAGCTATGCTGGTGGAGAAACCAGTCTAAACTGATGTGGCGAGGCAA
Organism: Cephalopterus ornatus; assembly: GCA_013396775.1. NCBI lineage: Eukaryota > Metazoa > Chordata > Aves > Passeriformes > Cotingidae > Cephalopterus > Cephalopterus ornatus. Next base: position 727,739 of record VZRE01011581.1, read on the forward strand.
AAAGCAGGTGCAAGACAGGAAGCCATGAGGCTGTCAATCCCTGTCACCAGCTGGTGTAACCAAGCCATTTTCAGAAGAAACAGAGAGCAGGGCTGATCTGGGAGTGATGAGATTTCCAGAGGGGCCTTCCTGGTCCCTGTCTGCCAGGGCAGAAGGGCAGCAAGTGGGAAGAGGAGAAGCAGCACAGGGCAGCTCTTACTTGGTGACATCTGGAGCACTGACTGGGCGCACATTCTTCCTCAGGGCCTCGATCCAGTTGCGCCGGATGCCCGAGGTCATCGCTGACAGGGTGAAGACGGCATCTTTCGTCTGCAACAGGGAGGTGACAGAAGGCCTGTCAGTGCCCAGTGGAGATGCAGCAGCTCCCACTTGCTCCCTGAGACCCATGGGACCCACTTGCACAGGTGGCGAACAGTGTTAGAAAGGCCATCTGCTGTTTCAGGCTCTTGTGGCTAGGTGGAGGGGTGGGAGAGGAGACACACTGCTTGAGGGGAAGCCCATTACACGTCCCCTATGAGACCATCTTCAAGCGAAGGCAAAAGAAACTTTGCTGGCACATTGGGCCAAACATGCGCTGGTGCAATCCAGCTGTTCAGGTGCTGGGAGCTGGGTGCCAGCACCGGGGTACAGCAGCAGGCCACAGGGAAGTCCAGACCATGAAGTGCACAGCCCTGAGCACCCACCATTTTTTGTGCTGCCTTAGCAGCTGCCTCCTGCTGCTACAGCAAGTAGCCAAGACCAGGACTGTACCGGGGCTGGATCCAAGGTACAGGCTGCCACTCAGAGCACAGCGAGCCAGGCTACACCGAGGTCTGCAGTGCTCACCACTCCCTCCCTGTGGCTATCGAGAAGTTGCCTTGGCCAACAGGTCAGTTAAACACTCCTGACATTTAGCTTGGCTCCTGGACTGCCTCCAGCACAGCCTTCAGCCAGACCTGCAAAGCCTCTTCCTCCTCCTTTCTTTGCAGGCAGGCAGCACTCGTGTCGTTGAGCACTGCCACCCATGTGTCACCAAACCAGCCTTGCTGGGCCACCATCCTGGCAAAAGATTTACGTGAATTGCCTCTCAGTATCTCAGCATGGGGAGGGAGCACACGTTCCCACCCAGCATCCCTTGGTGCTACTGCTCTGTGTCCAGGCAGTGCCAAACACTCACGTGTATCTGGAAGCCATAGTTGCGTTGCACCGCAAACTCAGTCACATCCGTGCAGGAGCGGAGATCAATTTCTCCATCAAGATCATCAGCCTGCAAGCACAGCCACCCGCGAGGACATCAGTGCTCACCCAGCTTTGAAACAGCCTCCATCACCTGCCAGTATCCTAACCAAAGTGCGGGCCACTTCTGCCTTCACCCCACAGCTCTCTTGGAGCCAGCCTCAGCTCTCCAGAAGCCAGGCTCAGTTTTACAGCACACCTCTTCTAACCCAAGGGCAGCCAGCAGTGTGGATGGAGAGCATCAGAAATGCCCAGCCTCAGAACTAGCCCTTCTGCTCACCTCCCACCACCAATAGTCCCCTCAGACTTCACCACCCCACATTATCCCTTGGCAAAGAGCAGCTTGCCACCTCCAGCGTCCTTCAGGAGGACACGATACTGCCACTTCTCCCTGGAGCACACTGGTCACGCCAGGGCCGTGCTCCTCTGCCCCCTGGACAGGAAGGAAGAAAGGGCTGCAGAAAGGCTGGCCATGCTTACCTCCTCTGCGTTCGAGTCCCGGTAATATCTCAGGCTCGAGTCAGTCAGCACGAACCAGTGTTTCTTCCACTGTAGGTGTATCAGGCAGGGGGAGGGAAGGGAAAAGACAGGAGGGAAACGGATAGGCAGTTACCAGGGAAAGTGCAGGAACAGGGAGGGACTCTCTGCGCTATGACCTCTTAGCCTTCTCCTCTCCCTCCTCCCTCCCAGATCCCCCATATGCTCCTCAGATGGGAGAGAGGCACTCTATTAAACTCCGTGCCCACGCACAGAGCAAGGCACCTCCACCACAGGTTTCCCACTGCCTTTCCCAACAGGAGAGACCTCAGCAAGCATGGAGGAAGGAAATCAGCTGGCTCACCAGGGATCTCTAGCAGCAAGGGCTAGGGGAAAAAGCAGACTCATGTCTTGGGCTTACCTCTCCCGGCTCGTCCAGGATGGACATCCATCCCTTCTTGAAATTGAGGAGATCTGGCTGGAGAAAAAAGGACAAAACAGAGAGTTACTCTCTTGAAGTGACCCACAAAAATGCTTTTCATGCCAGGGGGTAGAAGGGAAGTCCCCAGTGACAGAACAGCAGTGGGAATAGCCTGGCATAGTTTTTAGGAAACTCATGGAGGTATATGACCCGATGGCAAAGGAGAACTGGGCATAGCTCTCAGCAGCAGAAAGTCATTCCTGTAAGAGGAAGGAGGAGATAAGGAAAGAGGTTTAAAAAAAAAAAAGGAAAATATGCAGCAGGAAGGTTTCCACAAGGTGCCTCAGAGGTATTTATTCAGAGAGGGGGAGGCAGAGACAAGGAGAGTGGGCAGAAGGGAGTGTTCCACCACCACGGATGGAGCTTGCCGCAGAGATAGCAGCAAAGTCACAAAGAACCAGACACACCTCATCCAAACCCTGGTTGTCTGTGCCGCAGAGCAACGTCCCTCCAGTAACTTCACTACAGATCATTTATTAAAGACATGAGTAGCTCTCTACAAAACAGCCCTCACCAAAAACATATAGGAGGCAATTCAATAGCTGTGAAAACATGTTGCCTTTAAACGGAGTCACAGCCAGTGCTTGATCCTTTCTCCTCTCCAAGACTGAACCCTTTCCAAGGCTCAACCATCTCCGAGATTCTGGGGGCCCTTCTCTTACCCAGCTCCTTCTGCTCCCTCCAACTACAGAGGCTGCCTTCTGCCCAGTCACAGCTACTGAAGATGAGGATCGAGAGAATTTCACCCCCATCATCCCATGCCTGTTTCCCCACACTCCCTGCATCCTCCCAACCTCATGCTACTGGTACAGCATGCCAACCAGTTTATCTCCTTTCCAAGGTAGAGCACCAGGGATCTGACTCAGGGGAACCTCTGTCCCTGGCTTTGCCCTCAGCCAAATAGGCTTAAGCCAGTCCCTCCTCCCAATGCTGCTGGCTCCAGGGAAGTTGCACCACCAAAGAATTCAGTCCAACGCCTCTTCTCCCCGAGAAGCCAGAGTTTGCCAATCTGCCCCTTCTTCTGCAGCCGAACCAGGCAGGGACAGTGTTGGAGAAGTGACAGCGCCAGACTTGCCAGTCCCAGGGAAGCCACCAGCAGTCCCCATGTGTCACAATCACCAGCTGAGACTCAGCTAGTGAAAAGGGGTGGCCACTCCACACTCCCTGAACAAGCCCAGTGGCTGGCCGCAGCTGCCCCACAAAGCCCAGCTCCCTGGCCATCCAGCCAGGATGAGGCTTCTCCTGCTTTCATCTCCCTGAGCTGCTGCTCTTGGGTTACACCCAAGGTTATGGGGCAGCAGGAGCCGACAACATGCTGGCCCATGCTGGCGCTCCAGCTATTGGTTCGAGCAGGAGCAGGGAGACCTGCCAAGGGGAGGGTCAGTGGCTCCTATAGCTTCAGGCCTGGCCAGAAGCATCTGGCAGTCCCAAGCTCCCTAAAAGGGAGGGAAACTAGAGCAAAAGGACATGGGCGGGTCCCAAACCTCACCTCCTGCCGAGGTGACAGGCACTGCTGTCAGCTAGGAGATGAGGGGGATGCATGCATCGCCATCAACACAGATATCCTCCTGGTGGCTTCACTGCTGCCCTGAGAAAGCACCCTGAAAATTAATTCTTTCCCCATGGCAGCAGCTCCACCCTTTTTCCCGTTATTCCTTCCAATCTGGCGACTTAAACTCCAGTTCCAAACTCAGAGCAGTGGGAAGGAAGGAAAGGAGGCAAAACATGAAAGTGCAAACCTCCTCCCTCCTGGGACACATGTGCACTCAACAGAAGAGAGATGGGCAGGCTCCACAGAGGCAGAAAAACAATATAGGGAGAGAGGGAGTAAAAGCCTCCTGGCTGGGGCTGTCATACAGATCAGCTGGGTCTCATCTTATTGAGGATTTACAATCCCAAAGCATCAGGTGCCAAAATAATTAATATTAGTGGGATGTACGCCACTGGGAAAACTGCCACAAAGTCCTGCCAGAACCAGTGCCCCTAACACAGTGCTGAGGCCAGAAAATTCCCCTGGGATGGCTTCTCCCAAGCAGACGAATTGCACAGGGCTTCTGCTTTCCCTGCCAGCCCCAGACACAGGGCCAGAGCTCTACAGAATCATCTTCGGACAATTCTTGTCACAGTGGGGCCAGTACAATAAGTTGAGGCATCAGCTGATGCTCAAAGTGCTTACAGCCACTTTTCTTCCTTTCCCCACAGCCAAATCCAGTTTCCTCATCCAGCATAAAAAGCTCAGGATATCAGCAGAGAAGAGAGTGGGGTTCAAACAGAACCCCTCAGAGGAAATGGCCCAACAGTGGGAGGAGGAAACATCCAGGAAAGTCAAGCTGCTGGGAGAGATCCGGGTGCCGGAGATGCAGTGATGTGGCAGGATGCACCCCCAGCAAAACGCATGGCCCTGCAGCGCAGCTCGGGGCTGCAGATGGTGAGGCTTTGGCTGGGGAGGTGGGAGCAGTAATTTTGCCCAGTTGCATCCATACACATCAGAGGTTTTATGTTCAGCCCCATAGGTGGCCAGTTGGAGGCACTGGGGGCGGGTTCCAAGCAGCTGGGGACATAGGTGAGATCTGGAAAGACTGGCTTGCAACAGCAGGTTAAGGAGCTGCAGTTGCCTGCTCTGGTTGAAGAAGGGCTACAGGGGAGGTGATAACAGCCTCTAAGTATCTGAAGAATGTAAACACCAAAGAAGGAAAAGGGACAGGGTGGGAGCGAAGGAATGGCTCCTGGGTGGTACTAAAGCGCCGAGATGGAGAAGTGGAGGAGAAGAGGCTGCGGCAGGCTGAGAAGGCTCAGTGTCGGAGCAGGCAAACGGGATGGTCAGATGTGTCCTTCCATTACCAGCCTCTAACACCACCGTGCCTCCTGCTCTTCCTGCTCCCAAAGGCTCCTCAGGACCCCAGGTCCTGCAGCACTGCTTTCTCTCATCTCCAGGAAATGGTGTAAGGGGCTCTCAAGCCTTCCGGAAAGCACAGTGTCTCCTCTTCTCCAAAAAGGGAACCCGCTCCACAAGGTGCGGGCCCCAGGCCAAAACACAAAGCAAAACCACTCTAGCTCAGTTTGGTGAAAGCAAAATCGCTTCCAGGCTGGGGCACACATGCAGCTCCCGAATCTACACGTGCAGCGAGAGCCAGCGAGCGACAGGCTCTCCCTTTCCCACCGCCCCTGTGAGAAACGCCGGCGGGCACAGCCCAGCCTGTCACCTCCATTACCCCACTTTGCTCAACATCCTTCCTCCCGCGGCCGGCAGCCGCCTGTGCCAAGGAAGGTTCGCCCTAGGGGTGGGATGTTCCCTGCCCCAAACCGCATCTGTTTCCCACAGGGAGCAGGAGTTCCCCAAGCCAGAGGGGACACGAATTTCTCATCCGACTGCGGTCATCGGTGCGGTGAGCTGGCTTGGCCTCAGCCTGGTCCACGCTCCCGCTCATCTGGGTGGGGTGGTGCCCGCCGGGAACCGAGCGGCCACGGGGAGCCCTGGGAACGGGAAAGGGAGCCAAGGAGGCACCGCCACAGCCCTTGAGTCCCGGGGCCAGAGTCCCGCAGAGAGCAGCGGCTCCAGAGACCCCCGGAGCGGAGGGACCCCCGGAATTGGCGGCTGACAGCTGGGGGCCCACCGCCCC
>VZRE01011581.1:734028-781912 GCA_013396775.1 Cephalopterus ornatus
CCGGGGCGGGCGAGGCCGGCGGTCCGCACGGAAAGGGGCGGTGGCTCCGCGAGGTGGGGGACGGGACGGGGGGGACGGGGGCGATGCCGGGGGTGACCCGTGTCCCCTTCCCGACCCCCAGGCCCGGGCAAAGGTGAAGCCCTGGGAGGGACGGGCTGAGCCGCTGCTGCCCCGGGAAGGGACCGTCGGGAGCCCAGCCCTTACCCAGGCAGGATTTGCTCTCAGGCTGGGATTTTTCGCAGGCAGGGATTTTCAGCAGTGCACGCAGTGGGGTCCTTGCCTTGGCTCCTGAGGCTGCTCAGTTTTGTGCCTCGACCCCTCAAATGAACTCCTCTAGCCTCTTGGCAGAGGTGGTAGCAGGTCATGTGGGGGCTGCCGGTGCTCCTGGAAAGGCAATTGACTTTGGGAAGGGGAATTGCTAGAGAGGGTCCAAAGGAAAAAGGACAGGAGCTGTGTATCATGATTTGCCAGGCTGTGCTGTGCAATCACACCGAGGCTATGCTTCTTGCTGCAAGGCAAAGAGAAGGTGCTTGGCACAGAGCTTAGTGCTGAAGAAACCTGGCACAGGTGGCATGATCTGGCCTGGTTGTACAGGGGAAGTTCAGGGCTTTGGGCTCCTCTCTGGCCTGGGGCAGTGAAGGGAGGGAAGGGATGTCACCGGTTTCAAGTTTCAGAGGCCTTTGGCAGCCTCTTTCTTGGCTGTAGTTTGTCCTTGTATAAAGCACAAAGCAGAGGACAACCTGGCCGAGATGAACGATGCACACAGAGGCTGCCAGCTACATGGGCTCCCGGGACACTTTCTGCAGCCCTCCAAAGCTGTTCTAATGCCACTTCTGGTATCCCAGGAACACCAGCACAATTTGCCGTATCTTCTTTCATGCCACTAAAGCCCACTTCATCCCTATTAAAACCCTTGGTGCCATCACAGCACCCGGCAATAATAAAGTGAAGGAAAGCAGCTACACTGAGATTTTAGTCCTAGGCCTATTGCTCACCCTTCTCTGCCTTTATAAACAGGCTCTCTGACTCAGTGCCTTCCCCCTCCCCNGAGAAATGGGCAAAGGATGCAGTGAAGGGGAGTGTTAGTGACCATGGTCTCCAGGAGATCATGGAAAGGCAGCAACATGCTGAGCCTGCTCAGATCGAGTGCTGGAGACCTAAGTCCTGCCCACAGTGATGCCCAACGGAGGGCAGCTGCCCTTCCTCACCATTCCCAGGGCCTGGCCCCTACCTTGTGCTTCTTGCTGGCGTTCAAATGTGGCTGTGGGCTTCCTGAGGAGCTGGTGTTGCTTTGCAGTGGGAAAGTGGTTCCACCCAGCTGGGGCTGCAGGGAAAAGAGCAGGAGCTGAAGCCATTGGGGTCTAGTCCTCACCTCAGTTTCCCAGATCCGAGCACCTGCTTCCTCCTGGCATGGGCCAGGGAAGAAAGCATCCTCCCTCCTCCCAATGCCAGCCAGGCAGCTCAGCTCCCCTGGAGAAGCAGAGGATCCAAGGGAGTCAGGATGCACAGAATCGCAACCCAGGGGACCCACGCATTCTGTGCTTGCCAGTTTTATGCCTGCCACGGTCCCCATCACCTCTGGCTCCTGCCCTACTCACATGGTAAATGAGAAGACTCTTGTTCCCCAAGTCACTTTCCAATGGCTTCTCTGGGTTGTTTGTGTCTCGGGTGTGCTCAGGACCCTTCCAGTCCTCCTCCAGATGCTGTGCTGGACTCTCAGGCCTTTTCCAGCTGTCATCTGGCCGTAGTCCTACATCCAGACCTCTAGCGGGGCTTTTCCAGTCTGTTTCCAGCTGGCGCATCACATCTGCATGGCACATGGGCATCTCTTGGCGCTTCCAGTCCTTCTCCCACATCTGTGCTTGGTGGACATCCCCCCAACCCTTCCAGTCCTGCTCCAGTGGTCGTGTTGGGCTCATGGGGCGTAGGGGCTTGCCTCGGCCTTTCCAGTCACAGCTGGTGCCCTTTCCAGGTTGGGAGGATGTCAGCTTTTCCCGGAGGCTCTGCCAGCCACACTCAGGTGGCTTCCTGGGACCTGAAATGTGCAGCGGCTCCACTGGCTTCACCCGTTGCCTCTCTGCTCCCTGCCTCAAGTGTGGAGGGGAGATCTCCTTTTGGCTTTTCCTTGTGCTCTCCATACATCTTGCAGGACTGAGGGACTGTGGTGGTGGCCCTGCCCAGCTCAGCCTGCTGTTATCTGAGACCTTCCTAACACCTGTGGGGTGCAGGGAGTCCCCTTGGCTCTTCTTCTCCAGTGTTTGCCGTGTACTCCCTGCCTGCCAAGTGGCTTGGCCCCTTTCTGAGTCTAGGGGACGGCGAGGCTCCCCTCGGCTTCTCCAGCTTTTCTCAGAGTGACAGGGAGGGCTCACAGGCTCCCCTGCCCTTCTCTCCAACCTGTGGGCTGGGCTTGCAGAGCGTGGGCTTCGACTGCCTCTCTCCAGCAGCCAGCCAGGGCTGGCAGGGCATGGGGAGTCCCCTCGCTTCCTGCTGGCCTTCTCAGAGTGCCGAGCTGGGCTGAGGGAGCGCAGAGGCTCCTTGGGGTCTCTGCTGCGCTGCTCCAAGTGCCAGGAGACTCGCTGACTCTAAGGTCATGAGGGAGAGAGAGAGCAGAGAGTCCTCTTAAAAAAACCCCCACGCTCGTGAGCAGAACAAGACAGGATTAGGGCTGGGAGGTGATTGGGTCAAATGGTTGCCCAGAGAGCGATTGCACCCCTATGCATGGAGCCAACTCATACTGAAAAGAAGCCTCTAGCACCCAAAGGGTGAAAAGGGCTTCTGCAATTTAAGAGCCAAGGGTCCCAGTCTATGACAAAGGTAGGGCTGGGATTAGAGCAAAGGGGGAGCAGGGGAATGAAAGAGAGAAGCATGTGGCAGAAAGAGAGGAAGATGCAACTGGAGAAAGCAGCCCAGCTTGGAGAGTTAGGATGAGGTCCTGCCGTGCAGACAATCCTCACCTCCCTGGGCAGGCTGGGGCTGGACTGCCTCCGAACTAGGTGGCCTTTGCTGGGTGGCACTGGTGTCTTGCCATCGAGCCGGTCCACACGGCCCTCCTCCAGAGCTTGGAAGGCCTCCAGTGTCTCTGATTTCCTGTGGAAACACACAATTTGTCCAACTGTCACCATGCTCAGCTTGGAGGCAGAGCCCCTGCAGATCCTGCTCCACCTTAGCCTGACCCCAGAGACCTCCACCCGTCTCGGACACTGTGCACCATGACCTCTCCCAGTCCCCATCACGTCAGCCACCTCAGTTTTTGTATTGTGCTGCCTCACCCATGTTTTCTTCACACCATTCCTCAAGCTTCCCTCCATCTGGTCTTTCACATCCTACCACAGGATACTTTCCCAGTCCCTGTTTATATCCCCTCCTGTGCCATGCCTCCAACACTGGCGCTGCTCTTGCTTCTCCACCTAAACCTAACCAGCTACTCAGTACTTCTGAAAGATCCACCATCCTTATCTGAGCAGCATCCACAGTGGTTGCTGGATCCCTGGGGAGCCACTGATGGAACAGTGGGGCTGGGGAACACCTCTTTCCTTCCCTCCTCCCATGGGGAGCCCTGCTTCGCAGCACATTCTCCAGCTTCCAGAAGGTGACTGTGAGGATGAGGAAGGTGGGCTGCTCCCTTCCAGCAGTGCAGCTTTTGCTCCACCTTTCCAGTGCCCTCAGCTGCCTGCCACAATGGGTTGAGCTCCCCAGGTTGGAAGCTGCTGAGCCTAAACCCAGTCCTTTAAGGGAAATGTAAGCACAGCTGAAAGCTGAGCTTTCCCAACTAGCCCTGCTCTCCCCATGAGGCATGGCGATTAGGAGGTGGGGGCACCCTGAGAGCATAGAGGGGCAATCCCCCACCTCTGGCCACCGTGGGGTCCCGTTGCTTCTCACCTGCGTTCGCAGCCAAATATCCTCTCCACCTCCACTCGGCCAGGGCTGAGTGTCCGGGAACCGTAGCGGTCAACAGCATCCCGCTGTGCGAGGCGCTTGGGCTTGGGCAGGTCTGCCAGCACTGTGTACTCCTGCCTCTCCAGCCCGTGCCGCCCCTCTGTGCCCCCACTGCCGGGCTGCCCACGGGACTCCCGTACCCGAGTCCCAGCAAAGTGCCCACCGCCACCCAAAGGATCTCTGTGGGCCGATGGGGAGCCTGCTGGGGCACGTGGCAGGGTGGATGCCCAGGGAGGGTCAGTTTTCCGGTGTTTCGGCCAGATTTCCTCGGGCTTCTGGCTGGCAGGACGGCGCTCTGGGACGGGGAGAAGGCCGTTACTGGGGGAGGCACGAGCAACACGGGATGCCACCACGTCCACGGCAAAGCAGGTCTTCGGAGGAGAGCTAGAAATGGTCCAGGAGGCGAGAGATAAAACCCAGACTCCCTCAAGGCAGGGTGGGAGCGCTGGGACACAGCACTGCAAGCCAAGGGCATGCCAAACCATGCAAATAGAGAACACCTGAGACATCCAGGGTTTGTGGTCAGCACACAAAGAGATGGACTCTCACATGGTGCTCATGGAGGTGTTGAACACCTTCTGGGACCACAACTGGATAAAGAGATGCTAAATCTCAATAGAGATCTGCTGTGAACTCCAGAGACCCCTGGGTACAAAGCAAACTAGAACTAGGATCTCACATGGGAACAAGCAAGAGTACCTGCTTTCAGTGGGCAGATTTCTTTCCTAGAGCCCTGGGCTTCAGTTCTCACCCAGGATCCAGAGCGAACGGGCTGAGCCCACCTGGGTCTGTCTGCCTGAGGGGCTCGTGACCGCACCTCCTCCTTATGGCCCATGTAGCTCATCATGTCCCGTTTGCCCGATCCCAAAGTGTTGTCCCACAACCGGGTCATTTCCCCTTCCTGGGAGACAAAATAGGGCAGATCTCTGCAAGGGGGACTAGTAGGTTTTGTGGGCTGGAAGGATGTACGAGCATATATGAGAAGTTACAACCTGTTCAACCCAAAGCTGCCAGTAAAAAGGAACCAGAAGAGGAGCTGTGTGAGTGTAAGATGACCCCAGAGCAACAATGACAAGAAACGCCATAGGAAAGTCCACATGGGGCAATTCAAGAGCGAATCTCATGTGGTCTTTAGGGGGAGAGCCTCCTTTGTGGGGACTAAGTCTCAGGTGATCCGCCCTTTCATCTCAGGACTTTAGAAAAATAGAATATCTGAAGTCATAAGGGACCCATCAGGACCATCAAATCTAACTCCCTGCACACGATGGGCTCCTTTTTCTGTCTGCAGGAGAGCCAAAGGGGTGAATTCAACCTGTCTGCATGCCCAGTAACCCTCTGAATCTGCCCAGCAGTAGTGGCATTGAAGGGCCAAGGGGACTGGGGAGACCAGAATAACCCAAACCACAAGAGATCCCCATCTCACCCTGGCAAGCGTGGAGTTGGCTTCAGCACAGGCGCTAGGGTCGGTGCCAGTTTCTCTGTGCTCACCCTCAGCTCCGGGGCTGAGTGGGGGATATCGCCTGCTCTCGTGCCAGCTGTGGGGCAGGGAGAGAGGACAGCTGGTGGTCAGCAGAGCCCGCAGAGCTCAGGGGCAGGTGGCAGCGCTGGCAGCCCAAGCCACACTGGCTCACTCTCTACTGGATGGGCAGAGGCTGGCAGAGCCATCCTGGGACCACTAGCCTTGCTCTGGAGGGAGTGAAGAAGGAGGAGACTCTTTCAGGGGGCCCCCTGACCTCTCCTGGGACACCCAAGAGGAATGGTTAGAGGATATAATATGGGGGTTTCTCAGTCCTTTTTCCCAGGCACCAGTGTGCAGAGCATCAGGGAGAAGGTGTCCGATTTCCTCCTCCTTGGCTTCCCACTCCCCCTCCTCCATTCTTCCCATTGAAGGGGCTGGTTGGAGCAGCACAGGTCCCAGCTGGTACTCACCGCTCTGTCCCCTCCACCGGGCCCACGCACACGTACACCTCGCACTGTGGGGCTAAAATATGAAGGGCGTCCCAAGGCTCTCCTGGGTCTTGGTTGCTGCAGGCATCATGCTCTGCGACCTCCACAGCATGCTCCTGTGAGGGAGAAGGGGGTGCAGTGGTGCTGTAAGCGTGTCAAGGATGAGGATGAAGGCTGCCCTTCGTAAATGCCTGCTTCTTCTACCTCCTCTGAGAGCAGCCTGGCCTTCAGGGCTCTTGGTATCTCATCCAGCCCACCGCTGAGATTTTTCTCCTATTCCGAGAGGCCAGAAGGCCCAGCGTGCTCCTATTTGATGCTGAATGTTGCAGACATCCCAGAAACTGCATGTGTGGATGAGGGCTCAGGGAAATTGCCCCCCCATGTTGGCATTGATGCTGCTGGCAGCTGCTTTCCCTTGCCACCAGGGTAGCTCAGGAAGAGGCAACGGATCCAAGAGGAAGAAAAATTTTTGCAGAAAAGGCTGTAGTCCCAGCCTCTGCCTCTGTCAGGGTTTGCAGGCGTCTCAGCATCCTCCCTGGACCCGTTATCTGCAGGGCTTATGAGCAGCAGTGGGGGAGGCTCCGGGAAGTCAGCTGTCTGCACTGCCTTCCCTCCAGCGTCTTGCCTGCGCTGGGATTCACTCAGAGGTGACAGCTCTGAGCAGATAGCGGGTGAAGGGCTGAGGTAACCTTAGAGGGCCCAGAGCCAGGAGAAGAGAGGGAGAGGGCGAGAAAGAGAGAGGGAGACTCATTACTATTTCATCATCCCTGGCCAGTCGCTCCTGGAGGACGGCAAACAACATGAAACCCTCTGTGAACATGAAACCAGCTGTCGCCCAGTTGGAGACAGCCAAGTAGCTTGTGTGTCCAGCCCCGTCCCAAAGGACCACGTTGGATCGTGGTATCTGGAGCCCAGGATTCCATGAGATTCACCCCTCTCATGCCTTCCCTGCTGGGAATAGCTCACTGTAGCTGCCCCACAGCCAGGACTCAGCCCTGGCCCTAAGCCAAGAGCAGAGGCCACAGAAAATTGACCAGGACCATATTTAAGGTGAGGAAAGATGAAAATGCCAGCAGGCATCAAGCAGAGATTAATCCAGGGTGCATCCCTGCTCTGCCAGTCTCCACTTCCCTCCTTATAACTTTGCACATGTGACACCCTTTCTTTCCCTTCCAGGATCTTTCCCTTGTACCCAGTGTTCAGCCTTTCCCTGCTAAGGTGATTCCCAGCTTTAGTCTAGGCACAGTTAAATGAAGGATTCCTGTGCATGGAAAGACTCACTCCCTCATGCAGCTTTCCCTAGAAATCCTGGCTGAGCCTTTTTTTTAGGGATTTCTATCTCTATAAAGATAGGTGGAGTCCCAATAGGGAACGAAGGGGCCCTTAATGAAGTATTCATAGCCTCCAGGTGGGATGGAGTAGCTCACCTGGATAGCATGCTGGTGAGCCCCTGCAGTTCGGAAACAGTGCTGACACAGGCTCTTTGCAAATATGTTGGCTTCGAAGTTCATGCAGGGCACATCATCCACTGAACTAGACATGGTTCCATAACAGATGAAGATTTTTAGCTGCTCGTCTGCTGGCAGCAGGCAGCCAGGAGGAAAAGGAGGAAGGAACAGCAGCAGAAGACCAGAGCTTGGGGTCCCCCAGCATCAGGCTCCTGTGGAAGCAGGAATGTTATTCCCAGGTTGAAGTTTCCTGCTGTCAGCTGTCAAAACTGGAATTGAAGGGAAGCCAGGTGCAAGGCGATCAGTATGATTCATATAATTACAGATAATAAAAGGGTGTGCTCTAGCAGGGACCACTTTCAGAAGGGGGCATTGTACCCTGAAATGACTGCTGACATTCCCCAGTCTGGGAGTCCTTGTGAACAGAGAGAATGATATGCATGTCCTGCTATTTCGTTTGATGGAAATTTTCTTTCTTCAAGTTCTGTTAAAAGGCACAAAAAGAAAACCTTTCTTCTTAACTATGTTGCTCATAAACGGATGGCTATAAGCAGCTTAGGAAATTTGGAAAACTACTGAGACTATTCCTAAACTTGTTGGTCCCATTAAAATTTCTGAGACCTTTAGGATAGCTGATTGCAAAACTGTGAAAGACAACAAACATTGCTAGCGCAACAGCTGGGCTCCACACTTCTGTCCTGGTTTTTTTGTAAGCATCCTGCCCACTGTCACCTTCTCTGTTCTGCAGGGTTTGAGAGTGAGTCCTTGGATTTGAAGATGTGATCTATGCTGGGAGGGCTCTGCCTAATACGTTTGGAGGAGGCACTAACAGAACAGGAAATCAATCCAGCATCCCTGATGTGAACATGCTGCCCTAAATATGGACACTCGGGTCAGAGCAGCTGACCAAAAGCTGCTCCCCAAACCAACCGGGGCCAACCATCAATGCCAAAATCAAGTTATAATTTTCGTTTCTCGAGCACACATTTGCAATACAGCAAGTTGCACTAGTGCCAGTCTTGCAGCCTCCCTCCTCACACTGGGGCACGTTTTCTTGACTTGTTCACACAAAATGCTAGACAGGAGCCAAAGCGACCTCTGCCAGGGATGCAACACGAAACACTCCCACATCGCTGCCCTCCCCTGCCCACGGACTGCCACCCGTGGCTGGAGCCCTTGGTACCCCACTGCCTGATAGACAAATCACTGTTCCCCACATCCCTCGGGGCCTACTGCCAGGATAACGCTCTGATCCCCAGGGCTCCTGGCACGTATGCACGCATGCAGCCAAGCTCGGTCCTCCCGGTGCCCCCAGTACCTCCGCTTCCCTACGGCTCCCGGCACGTCGCCGCCCGCCGAGCTCCCCCCTCAATGAAGCTCGCCGTGGGAACCGCGGGGCGAGAGGCCCCGCCCCCTCCCCTCTAATTGGCTGCCGCCGAGCAGTGATTTGAATATCGCGCCCTGANGGCCGGCCGCGGCTGGGGGGAGGCTGCGCCCGGGCGAGGGTCAGCGGGCCGCGGGTCATCCCCCCTGCCCTTCCCCTCGGCTGCAGCTCCCCAGGGACCGCCCCACCGCCTGCCGAGGGTCTGCCCCAGTGCTCCCCCGGAGGCAGCACCGCAGGAGTTAGGCCGAACCCGAAACAGGTGCCAAAGCAGCGGACTCATCCGCAAGCACTGAGAGAGCCAAATGCCACCGTGCTCCCAGCACAGCTCCAGCAGGTCACGCCTGCCTACAGCACTTCACAGATAGGTTTGTCTAATCTGGGCTTTACCTGACAAGCACAAGCCCTGTCTGACCCTTGCTATTTCTAGTGGAACGTCCTTAACATCCTCCATTGCTCCTGCTACAATTCACATTCCTTCTCTTCCAAATTCCTTCTCTTCCTGCCCCTGGTAAGCAATACAAAAATTCGATTTCACTTTTTGTTTGCTCATTGAGGCAGTTTGCAATCCACTCTTCAAACCCATCTTCCCCAAACAACCCCTTATTCAGCTCCCTCAGTCCCCAGAAGTTCTTGTCACTCTCCCAGTAACTTTTTTCCTCGAGTTCATTTCTGGAAAACAGTGCTGGAAGCAGCAGTGTGGCTGTACCGAGTACAGCTTTGAGCCTGATATGCTACAAAAGCAATGCAGCTCACTGATTAACACACGGCTCATGTACACACTGCAACCATTCTTCCTTTGCGCTGTGCTCTCATTTTTCCCCAACTGTCTGACCTTTTTGGCTCTCAGTCTGGTTTTGATCCTCTGTAATCCCAATTATATTTTTGTGTGTGCACGTGTGCAGAATCCCAGTCTAGCCAATGAAAGCCATCATGCATGGAAACCCCAGTGTGGCAGCCCACGTCAAAGCCTCGCATCTCTGTGTGTGCCTGGGGCACACGCACAGCAACGCACAGGTGCCCGAGGTGACCCAGCTGCAGAGCCACGCGTGAAAAGCCTGTGGAAAAGGGAGTTCACAGAGTCTGGTCTCTGCTTTTCCTTTATGGAGCAGCAGCTGCACTAACACGCTAATTTTTGCAGGTACCTTATATTTGGAAGTGGCCTTCTCCTGAACAACTTGAACTTGTTTGTGAGCAGCCAGGTTGGGGGCAGGGGAAACCAGAAATGCTCAAATCCATCTTGAAAACAATGGGAAGCAACAAACAAGAATTTTAAGCTGGAGTCTGGTATGAACTGTGATGCATCTGGCAAACAATTCACTAACTTGCATGTGGGAATTTACATCCTCGATTCAATATATCCTGGGGTAGCCCAACTGCACACCCCCTGGTTAACAAAGACAGCGGGCTAGGGCTAAGTCAGTAATTCACATTACAAAATAAAGCTTCAATTGATCAAATGGAGAAATCAATAGTGCAGTGAACAACCCTGACAGTTAACGCAGCATAGGATTTAACAGTTCTGTTCTCAGTTTTTCCATATGCCTTTTTTTTTTTAAATATAATTTGAAAACTCATCTTCCAGCAGGAACTGGAAGCTTTCAGAGCATGGAAGAGGGTGTTGGAGATTTCAGCTGGCACTTGAGAAAGATGTTATTAAGGCCAGAGAAACGGCAAATTAAAAGTGAGATTTTTCCAGATTACCTGGCAGGAAAATGACAAAAACTGAATTGCTGCTGAGGTCACTCTTAACATCCCACCAAGATTACAATGAGGTCATCCAGCACTGTCCCATCTACCATGGCAGGCTGGCTGTCTACAGGCTGGGGAAGGCAACCGACCCACATTCCACAGTCCACACTCCAGCAGATTTCACAGATAGATGGTGCATTGCCTTTACAGTGACCATCCCAGCTCCAGAGCAAACTCCTTGAATGGAGAAGCACAAGTCACCTTCTGACCATGGTCACTCCACAAAGGCACTATGTCCTGGAGAAAAGGGAAAGCTACTGTATAATCCAGACCAAGGGTGCCACACTCTGTCCATCAGCTTTGAGCTGCAGTCCCCTTGGTGTAGTACATCTCTCCAGACAGAACTTCCCTCCTCCATCTCTCTCAAACTAAACAACAAAGAACACCCTAGAGCATCTAACTCCCAAACCAGAACAAGAAATATTTTATGATCCACACATAGCATCTCTTGGACACTTTGGATGAGATCCAAAAGCATCAGACTTTTGGCCTTGCCTGTGTTTTGTTTTTGCATCTCTGAAACACCCAATGACCCCAGTGAGACAGGCAGATAGATTACGGTCATGCATGAAAGCCCATGACCTTTCTGGAGTGGTCTTTAAGGCAGTGTTTAAGAACTGTTTTGGAGGCAAGGAAACCACAAACACTTTAATGATGTGACTGAGGTTAGGCAGCACTAGTGCCCAAGAACTCATCCCAGGATAGCACACGAGGCACCTCTGGCACATGGGATAACAATGTCCACTGCCCCAGCATTTACCTTCTTCAGAAGGGAAAGGGAGGTGCAAAAGGACCCCATTCCTTACCACATGCACGTGAGTCACCCACTTCCCTTCAGAACCCTCCCTTTAGCAGAAATTGCATTGCTGCTGTCAGTGTTGAGATTGTATTCTCCTCCTTAACACACTGAAGAATTTGTGTGCACACTCCAAGAAACGATGGAGAGATACATGGAGGATGGTGCCATTTGCTTTAGTGGCTGGTGGCCATCAGCACTGTTCTGATGTTCCTCCACAAAGCCTCAGGCACTGGTTTGCTCTTTTCCCTCCCATTTCTGGCATGAGGAATCTATTTACTTGTGCATTGCTGGGTTCCAAATTTTTTTGGTGTGGGTTTTGGACACGTAGGCCTTTTCTTCCTTTGTCATTTCCTTGCCAGTACACATATGGCATGGGAGGAGGCCTGGCTGACAAGAGGCAGAACAGCCATTTCCTACAGATACTCCAGGACAGAGGCCAGCACGCTGCCTAGGCTCACTCTCCTCCTCAGAGGATGCACTCGCAGTTTTGCCATCAGTATTCCTCAATCCCAGCCATGCAAACTTTTTTATTTTTTCCCTGCCAAAGGCAACCACACTAAAAAATATACACTTAAATCCTAGGAAGAAAGGCAATTAGCTGCTAATAACTGCAGCAGCAGCCCTGAGGTAAAGGGCAAGGGCAGCCTCTGCCACTCCCACCCTGGAGAGGGCCACCCACATACAGCAAGGGCACTAGGGCATTTCATACTCCTCTGAGCTATCACAGTTAAGATCGGCATATTCAGCAGACAATGGAATGAGCCATTCCTGCTCTGGCTGGCTCTGCCTTACCACAGAAATAGCTCCTAGCTATTCCATTTTCCAGGCACCAGTGGATTTCAATATCCTTTAAGCACCAGGAATGATCACCCTCTCTTTCCAGCTGGTACTGGCGTTCGCACAGCTCCTGTTATGCTTCAGATAAGTCACGAATGTTTTTTTTTTTCTTAGCAAAATGACTTCATATTTATTCAAAAAGTTACCCAACTTTAGGTGGCACAGGTACAAAACAAAAAGCACCCCTGCATTCAGGTGTGGCACTGATGAAGAAACGCATGAGACAAGATGACACCATGTCTCCATGGAAAAAGGATTTACTGCACAGCAGAAATGCCAGGGCACTGATGCAGGAGTGGAAGCAGAGCTCTTCCAAGTCTCTCAATCGCCCTGATGATGATGTGCCTGTTGCACTCTGCCCCCGATCCTTTTCTTTGACAAAGCCAGCCTCTGAAAGGGGAGGCCCAAGGACAGAAGGGTTATGCCAAATAGCAAATGCAACCCTCAGCAGAAGTTTTTAAGAGACTCTGTGGCACCCAGACATTTAGCCAGAGAACAATGCAGAAATAAATGGATAGAGTGTCTAGTCACCCTGGCCAGTGCTGAGGAGGCTAAATAAAGGCTGAACTGGGCTCACTGCTGGTCAGAGTACCAAGTAAACAAGGTGCTTGCCCACAACAACAGGGCCCCAAAGAGCAGCAGGCCAGAGGTAGAGCACTGTCCCAGCTGGTGGTTTGAACATTAGTTTCTTTGTTAGTCTTGGTCACGGCCCATTTTGCCCGTCAGTCTCCGTCGCTGAGTCTTGGTGGTTCGCCCCGTGCTGGACTTCTGGATTTTCTTCCGTGGGCCTTGCCCACGTTGGGATTTCTTTCCTTTCATCTTTTTCCGGCTGTGCATGTGCAGTGTGGCAGTAAGAGCAGAGATTCTGTGCAGGGCAGACAGAGAAAAACGTTTGGGGACTAAAGTCTGCAGAAACAAGGCGACAACCCAACAATAGCAGAAGAGCCCTGGGTGACTCAGCAGGAATGGGTGCCAGCCGTGACAAGACCCAGAAAACCTGCAAGTCTCCATGTGCAGTAACAACCAAAATTAATTTTGGGAGCAGGGGGCTGCCCAGACACCACAGAGTTAAGTAATTCTCCACACCCCCAGAGTAGTAATAAAACCTGCATACTGAAAAATCTGGAGAATGCCCAAGCCTTCAGCTTTAAGATCTTTTGATCTTCAACCCTAGAGACAAGCTCTGCAACCTGCAGTATGTGCCGAGACGAAGGACTAGATAAAGAGGTGAGCACGAAGCCCACCCTCCTCCTCCAGCCGCTGTCACCAGAGCCCGCGGGATGGGCCCGGACCGCCCGGGCAACCTGTGCTCCGCCAGCGGCCCCTGCTGGCTCCTGCCCGCAGCGACCGGGCAGCACCGCATCCCCTCCTGCAACCACATCGCGGATCCGGAAAGCAAACATCCTCTGGATCAGCTTCCAGAGACTAACAGCAAAGGCCTGAATGAATCTATACATACTTGTCAGACAGGAAGGGGTTTCTAGACTTCTTGGGCATTGCTCTTACAGGCTTGTTTGCCACCTCTTCCCCTTTCTCTTCTTCTGATCCATCACTTTTTCCCTTAAAAAGAAAGCAGTTTTGTGAATCTGGTATTTCCATTGCCTTCTTGGAATCATCCTGTTTCGTGACCCATCTAGTAACAGATGAAGACTTTTTAATTCTCCACATCCCTTGCTGTGCAAGTCTCAAGGTTTCTTATCGCAGTCCCTTCGAAAGGGATGACCAGTGACCTACAGCAATCCACCCTAAGATCCTTCAGCATGATCTTAATGGCCATGCAATTGAAGTCTAAATTATGAACCAAAGGTCTCAGTTTTTCTCTTAAATTACTATCAAGACCTCTTGAAGTGGATTTTCAGATTAGAAGGTGACCTTAAAAACATAAAAGGTTAACACAGACACTTCCCCAAAGAACTCAAATCCAGCCACAGGTCATGAAGATTAAAAGAGATCAAGTCAACCAGTACCTGAGAGTCTCTATAAAACAAATATAAGATCTCAGTTACAATGTATTTTGAGAATAAAAGCGACCACAACCAGAACTAAATGGTTTCCTTATTTGTGGTCCAAGCACAGGACCATGGAGAAAGAAATCCCCCCTAATGGTAACAGTAATTTTTATGGACAGGACACAGGAAAGAGGTTGAGGTCCATGCAGCAAAGTCTGAAATCTTGCTGCTTGTTGTATTATTAAAGTACTACAGTGTTGCCATCCAGTCCTGTGACTTTCACTTAATCAAGGTCAGGTGGGACAAGCAAAGGATTCCAGGGAGTTTGGAGAGTGAACTATTCACACAGGACATTTCCTCCTCCTTAGAGGCCCAACATAAGTTGTGGAAAAATATGAAAGTTATGAGTTTCCCTTTTCATCCCTGTTCCCAGCCAGCTGCAAGTCTTTGGGCATATTCAGGGAGCACCAGGCAGCCCCAAGAATGTTTACAGCTGATACAATCAGAGAGGTAGCAAGAGGCTTTACCATAGGGGTGGTCAGTCCCAGCTGGCGTGCCCCTGAGAGGTCGAGGTCACTGATGGTGGTCACTGTTACGATGTGGTTTGGGTGGTCGATGTTCACAGACTCTGTCCGAGATGTCACCAAGTGTTCCAGTTCATCAGCCTCATCTGGAAAGACAAAGAAATCCTGCACTGCAAAGTGCCCAACTTTTCACGAGATACATTCACTTGTTCCTGCTGCACTGTGCTGGGGAAGGGTGACACCCAGCCATCGCAGGCAGGGCTGAAGGGCAGAGGGGCTTGAACACCAGTGCTACAGGCATGGAGGGCAAGCTCCTTCTCCCTGCTGCGGGGATCTAGGTGAATACCTTGGAGATGCCCTCGTGCCTCCTTCCCTTCTGTACAACCCATTTGACCTCCTGTCCCCCCAGGGTCAGAGGGCTGTGGGGTCACTGCTCAGATAGCTGCCCAGCTGTTGCTTCGGGACACTGTACAAGCATCCCTGCCTCAGCCCTTACCACCCCAGGACCACAGGCATCCCTCTCTCTTCCCACCCGAGGGCCCAGCACGTACCGAGCGCCTCCTCCCTCTCGCTCAGCATCTTCAGGTACTCCTGGTGTCGCTGAGGGATGGAAACAGGTCACTGCGGCGTCTCCGCCGCCCCTCCTGCCCCGCTCCCAGCCCACCATGGCGGGGAGAGGGGGGGACACAAGACCGTTCTCCCACCTCTTCTTTCATCTTCCTCTGCTCCTCCTTTAGCTTCCGTTTGATCTCCTCCAGCGCCGCTTTTCTCCGCTCCACCTTCCGCTTGTGGAAGCCGGTCAGGTACTCCCTGCCGCCGGCAACACAGAGCACCCCCCGCCCCCAGCTTTTAGCGACCGAGGCACGCCTTCCTTCTCCCCTTTCCCCCTCCTCGCCCTTGGCCCGCCCGGCCTCACCTCCGCCTCTCCTCATCGAAAGTCAGCACCAGCCGCCCCTCACGGCCACCCGGCCCCTTCTTCTTCTTCTTGCGGCCCATGGCGGTACCACGCCGCCGCCCGCCCCTTCCGCCGCCGCCGCCGGGCCCGAGGGGCGGCCCCTGCCCCGCCCCGCCCCGCCCGACATTTTGTGCCGCTCGCCCGCCCGCCCTCGGCTCGGGCAGGAAACACTAGCCAGGGTCGTGTGCTTCCCAGGCCCCTGTTCCCGGCCTTAGCATCCAGCCTAGGGTGGACAGGGGGTTGCGTCAAGCATGGGGGCCTCCAGCTCCACTCCTCTTCAGCTCGCTCTCAGCAAAAGATGTCATGGCACTGCCCCGTGCGGACGTGCCAGCGGAGCACCCGATCTCACGCCCTGAGATTTGTTCTGCCGCTCCCGAGTGATTTAAGAATACATCTCTTTAATAAAGGTCACTCCTCCAAATAGTTTAAATTTGCAGTTCTTCATTTGAACATTCTTCAGTAAAGCTCTGAGCTATTGTCATTGCTTGGTGTTAGTGATGCCTGTGCTGCACCTCTTAGCCAGGGAAGGCTCTGACACCGAGTATCCAAGATGCAGGACCTGGTTGCAGCACCTGGCTGGACAGCTGTGGTTTTTGTAGTGGTGCTGAGAGGTGCTGGCACAAATTGGTGGGGGCGTCAAGACTGCCATGTTCTTGGCTGATGGCTAAGAGTGACTTTGGTTGAACTCTTGAACCTTTATTGCCCCCCTTGTTCTTGCCTTAAAAATGGGTGTAATGCCTGTGTTGGCCAGCTGACTTTGGTAGAAGTTCCTGAAGTGCTGCGGGGGCAGCCAAGGCCAACTCCCCCCATCCCACAGAGTGTGACAAGTCCTGACCCAAGTCCTGTCACAGCCTGGCGGCCGCTTGTCCAAAACCAGCTCTCCTTTATCAGCTCGCTTGCTGCTTGTGCTCTTTTCCTGGCCTGTCCTTTCACCAGCAGAAATGCGGAAAAACCAGTTCTGTGGTTAATTGCTGCACTTCCCTCCACGCCCATGGGGCAGGTCTCCTCCTCCTCCTCACTCACAGTCTGGGTGCACTTCAGCCTCCAGCCTCTTTGCCCCTGCCTGTGCTCAGACGGCTCAGGTGCACCAGCAGGCCTCCGAACGCTTTCCATTAACCTTAAGGCTTTTCTTGCCTTCCCCTTTTCCTTCCATCTGCCGGAGCTTGTCTCTCTGCTGGCTCCTTCTCCCTTGGGCAACCCACTGGGTTGGCCTGCAGGTGCATAAGGCACAGGCAGCTGCCTTCCCGGCCCAGTCCTGCTCTGCCTGGAGGGATACCATTAGGAGGTGATGGCCGGAGGAAACGAGCGGAGCATGAGGGCCCTGAAGGAGGTGTGGAAAAGAGCAGAAAACTCTTTGTGCGCAGACTGTGGGAAGCCAGGTGAGTCCTCGAAGGATGCTGGAGGAAGAGTTGGAAGCAAGGAGCTGAGGCTGGTCTCTAGCAGCTATTTGGTGCTGGCTATCTGGACTGCACAGGAGCCTGGGGTGGAGAGGAAGGGAAGACGTGGCTCTGGATGTTTGTTTCCTCTCCCTGGAGGTGTGTTGGCAAGGGAGCAGGAAGGAGATGCTGCCACAGCACTGGTGGGAAGAAGGACAGGGATGTGGGAGTGCTAGATAAGCAGGGGCTGCATAGCTGCAGCACTGCGGGTTGTAGTCATGTTAGATCTCAAATACAAATCAAGGTCATGCCCAGTCAGGACCTGACAGGAAAGCTCTCAGTGAAATCCTAACTGCTCCAGAAAGAAGGCATGATTCAGGAGGGCATTGTCTCCTCCATGACTCAGCTCTGAACTGACAACCTGCCACACTTACAGTGGAAATTTCATTTACTGAAGGGCTTGCCCTCTCAAAAGTGTACCCAGTTTGAGGTCCTACAAATGGTGCTAAAACCACCCATCATACACCCCCAAATGGAGCACTCAGGTCAAATTAGCACTGGGCTAATTAGTACCATTATATCTTATGAAATTCTTCAAGGAAAATTTTAGATTCAAGATTGTTTCCACTTCCTGAACTAAATTCTGTTGGGGGTTTGCTATGATGCACTAAACATCTCCTGGAGTTTTTTCCCAGAGGTGGTTTCATTTTTATCCTGGGTGACCCTTTACTCAAAGGGAGTTTGTGGAGCACTTCAAAGTTTTTCAAGGTATGCATTAATAAAGATTCAGACAAAGTGGTTGAAACAGGGAGAATGAGGGACTAATAGCTGTGTTTTTTCCTGACTGGCATCTCTACCTTGGGTGTTAATTAATCAGCTCAGATGAAACTGTGATCACCCAGCTGTCTGTTTCTCAGGGCTACATTCTCAAGTGAGGCATATCTCCCAGGGAAATTCACCACTTCTAGTCATACCCTATTTTATACTCTCAGATCCTGACTGGGCATCCTCTACTTTGGGTGTCTTTATATGCCTCAGCTGTTCGGGAATTCATCGCAACATCCCTAGCATCAGCAAAGTCAAATCCCTGAAGATGGACCACTGGGATGATGCTCAGGTGCAGGTGAGATCTTTATCCCCATTGGTGTGTCACGTGAGTTTGGTCTAGGCTATACACCAAGTGTCCTGGGCCTCACAGGATTGGAGATGTAATCTGATTTAACCTGTTCGTTTTCTACTCATGCTCCTGATACTCAATCAGGGATAGCTCCCCATAACTCACTGGGAGAGGGAGGATGCACTTGCTTTATGTGTCTCCCTGTGTCCTGTTACTTTATGGCAAAAGGCAGAGCTCCTGCAATGTATCTTGCTGAGGCTCAGAGTGTTTGTTACTCCAAGGTTACTTATTTTCCACTTGCCAACAACATCCAGTCTCAATGTCTCCTTTTGGTTTCAGCAGACCAAGGGGAAAATCTTGGGCAATTCCATTCTCTGAGAAGAGATTCCAGATATAATGTGATTTTTTGAGAAAAATGTCATTTATGGAAACTTGATTTCTCCCCGTTACAGTCCCCTCAACTCACTAATCTCCAGGGGACTGAAAATATTTTCTGGAGATCCAAAGGAAATAATCTGTATCTTGTTGCTCTTTGGAAGAGGATCGAAGAGGTTTGGAATGTCCTCCCAGATGGCGTTGCAGGGCTGTTGTTGAACTCTCCAGGAGATGTGGGGCATGGCAGCAAATCCACTGCACGTGTGTGCATCCAGCCCCACGGAAGTAACATTTATGGCATTCTGTTGATTCAGGTGCAATCAGTGTAACGCCTGAGAGTAGATGAGACCTTTGAGACCCACCTCCCTGTAGCCAGACTGCTGAGATGTTGCAATGGAGGGGAAAGAGAATGCTCCACTAGAGCTAGATGTGCATCTAGCCCTGTAGTGAGTCAGAAAAGAAAAAGGTCCAACATGAGTCTGCATCAAAGGCAAGACACTAACTCTCTGTCTAACCCTGCAGTTCCTGGCCAAGCATGGGAATGCTGTGACTAAAGCCACGTATGAAGCTCACATCCCTATTTACTATTATCAGCCAACCTACAATGACTGCCAGTAAGTTGCTGCATACAGAAGGGGGAAGGGCAGTTCTCTGTCAGTTCTTCTAGTTTGTTTCTGAGCTACCTGTCACCTCTCTCCTTAGAGTGCTGAGAGAACAGTGGATACGGGCCAAATATGAACGCAAAGAATTCACTGAGCTGGGAAAACAGCTGCCATATTGTGATGGTAAGAGCAGAGCACAGCATCAAAATGTCCTGACTGTTGCCTTTGCTGGAAACTTCTGAGCATCATGAAGTGTCAGTGTCGCAAATCCCACAAGTACTCCCGAGAACCCAACTGGTACTTAAAGGGCATTGTTTTGGGGGGATTAGGTTGTGGGAAGCATAGGCTGGAACTGGCACAAGCCCGGTATTACCAGCTGGAATTTTTTAAAGGCGTTTGAGATCCTGATGGAGACAGACCTCTGCAGCAAGGAATTTCTGTCCTATTGCATGGCACCCTCTCTAACCATGGCTGTTGGCTATGAAATGTCACTGCCAGTGCTGTGACAAAGGGTGCTGCAGCCCAAAGGCCTGCAAAGTCAAGTGGGAAGAGTTCTGGTCCCACACCAGAGTCTGCATGGGCCAGGACTCTGGTGTTCACAGGAGACGGCTCTCACATTGTCAGAGGCAGCAGTGGGAGCAGGACTAAGACTGGGACCCCTGGCTGTGCGCAGCTCTCTGATGCCTACAGTGCACAAGGGGGGTGCTATTAAAAGTGGCTTTTCTGCTCCTAGGGGTAAAGGAAGGCATCCTCTGGAAGCGAGGTCGAGACAATGGGCAGTTCCTACCCCGCAAGTTCCTCTTGTCTGAGAGAGAGGGATGTCTGAAATATTTCACCAAGCAGGATGTGAGTATGGTGGTCAACTCCCACCTCAGTGAGTACTCCACCCAGAGTAGCAGGGTCACAGAGATGTTCTGATTTCCTATGCATGTCTCTGATGTTGCCTTGCTCAGCCCAGCCCGGGGATGATAACAGAAATGTCACAGAGGAGAGGGGTCCCCTTTCTACTGTGGGGGACCATTTCCTCACATTCTTCCTTTGTACTTCCCTCACTGCTGAGAGAAGGACTGATCTTTCACTTCACCCCTATCAGTTTGCCTGGATGTGTAATCCTGTACCATCGCTGGAACCAACCTCACCTCATTGTGAGCCAAGTTGGCAAAAACATGTTCTCTGGTTGGTTTTGAGAAGGGCTACTTTTCTACTCATTCATGTCCCTGAAATGAGTGGGGCAAACGCTAATATGCTGTCACAAAGGAGGGGATGGTTCAGGGTGGGGAGGAGCAGGATATGTCCAGAGGGGACCTGGACAAACTTAAGAAGTGGGACAATATGGTTTAACAAGGTCAAGTGCAAGGTCCTGCACCTGGGTTGGGCAATCCCTGGTATCAGTACCAGCTGGAGGATGAAGAGATTGAGAACAACCCTGCAGAGAGGGATGGGGGGATAATGGTGAATGAAAATGTGGACATGAGCTGTCAACATGCATTTGCTGCCCAAAAGCCAAATTGTATCCTGTGCTGTGCCAAAAAAAGTGTGACAAGCAGGTTGAGGGAGGTGATTCTCCCCCTCTACTCCACCTTCGTGAGACTCCGCCTGGAGCACTGCATCCAGCTCTGGGGCCCTCAGCACAGGAAGGTCATGGACCTGTTGGAGCAGGTCCACAAGAGGGCCACAAAAATGATCAGAGGGTTGGAACACTTCTTCTATGAAGACAGGCTGAGAATTTTGGGGTTCAGCCTATAGGAGAGAAGGTTCTGGGGAGAACTTGATGTGACCTTTCAAGTATTAAAGGGTATTTATGAGAAAGATGGGGACAGACTTTTAGCAGGCCTGTTGCTAATAGGACAAGGGAGATAATGGTTTTAAACTAAAAGAGGGTAGATTTAAACTAGATATAAGGAAGAATTCTTTTACAATGAAGGTGGTGATACACCGAAACAGATTGCTCAGAGGGGTGGTGGACACCCTATCTGAAAAAGTTCAAAGTCAGGCTGGAGTGAGACTGAGCAACCTGATTTAATTGAAGAGTTCCCTGCTCATTGCAGGGGGGATTGGACTTGATGGCCTTTAAAGGTCTCTTCCAACCCAAATGCTTTTATGATTCTATGATTCAAAGAGTGGGCTCCTCCTTTTCAGGTCAGTTAGCCTTTAGACTGGCTCAGCTGTAAAGTCAGAAACACTCTCAGTGTTTCACCGGCACTTCCAGAGTAAGCACAGCTCTAATCTAAATTGGATGGGTTGGGCCACTGTTTGGTCTTGAGCACACCACATAGTGAAGAGAGTGTGTGATACATTTTGTTGGGAAGGGCCAGTTATTACTTTTTAAAATCCTCTGACACTGCCTTGCCCCACTTAGTCAATAAGCTCAGGTCTCTTTCCTTCTAGATTGCTCATGCATGATCAATGCCATTCTGTTTTCAGGCCAAAGAACCCAAAATTAATGTTAAAATAGATGTCATCAATGCTACGTTCCAGCCAGAGAAGATTGGGAACCCCAACGGCCTGCAGATCACCTATCTCAAAGACAACAAGACCCGTAATATATTTGTCTACCATGAAAGTGGAAAGGTATCTGGTTTTAGCATCAAACACTGCAAAGCCGTTAAGGTGCTTTGAGAAGCTGCTGATATTAAATAGTGTGAAACATGGGTAGGATGGGGTGTGTGAGTGTGAGTTGCTGTAGGTAACAGGGTGGGGGTTCTGGCTCTGTGTTTGTGTATCTGTGGGAGAGTTTTGCTGCAGGGAGCAGGGCAGGAGCGCTGGCTGAGTCGGTTTGTGTGGGAGGAGCTGCTGTAGAACATATGGAGATGTGCTGCCTGTGCATGTGGGGAACGGGTCAGCCATGCTACAGGCCTGCCAGCCTCACTTCAGTGCCTGGGAAAGTTATGGAGAAGATTATTCTGGGAGGTATTGAGAAACACCTGAAAGACAATACATTCATTGGTCACAGCCAGCATAGCTTCATGAGAGGAAAGTCCTGCTTATCAAACCTGATTTCCTTCTGTAACAAGGTAACCCACCTAGTTGATCAAAGGAAGCCAATTGATATAATTTTTTTTAATTTCAGTCAAGTTTTTGATACTGTCTCTCACGGTATCCTTCTGGACAAACCATCCAGCACACAGTGTATGGTGGGTGAGCAATTGGCTCACAGGTTAAGCACAGAGGGTAACAGTGAATGGGGTGACATCAGACTGGTGACCTGTCGCTAGTGGGGCTCCACAGGGCTCCGTCTTAGGCCCTGTGCTCTTCAACATCTTCATAAATGACTTGGATGCAGGACTGGAAGGGATACTAAGCAAGTTTGCTGATGATACAAAACTGGGAGGAGCTGTTGACTCCCTCAAAGGCAGAGAGGCCCTGCAGTGAGACCTCAACAAATTAGAGGGCTGGGCAATCACCAACCATATGAAATTCAACAAGGAAAAGTGCTGAATTCTGCACCTGGAATGGGGCAACCCTGGATGTTTGTACAGACTGGGGAATGAGATGCTGGAAAGCAGTGCCACAGAAAGGGACCTGGGGGTCCTGGTCGATGGCAAGTTGAATATGAGTCAGCAGTGCCCTGGCAGCCAGGAGGGCCAACCGTGTCCTGGGGGGCATCAGGCAAAGCATCGCCAGCCGGGCAAGGGAGGGGATCATCCTGCTTTGCTCTGCAGTGGGGCAGCCTCACCTTGAATATTGTGTGCAGTTTTGGGCACCACAATATATGAAAGATATTAAGTTTTAGAGAGTGTCCAAAGGAGGTGAACAAAGATGGTGAAGGGCCTTGAGGGGGAAGCCGTGTGAGGAGCGGCTGAGGTCACTTGGTCTGTTCAGCTTGGAGAAGAGGAGACTGAGAGGAGAACTCATTGCAGTTACAACTTCCTTGTGAGGGAAGAGGAGGAGCAGACACTGATCTCTTCTCTGTGGTGACAAGTGACAGAACCCAAGGGAATGGTCTGAAATTGTGTCAGGGGAGGTTTAGATTGGATATTAAAAAGAAGTTCTTTACCCAGACGGTGGTTGGGTACTAGAACAGGCCCCCCAGGGAAGTGGTCATAGCACCAAGGCTGAGAGACTTCAAGAAGTGTTTAAATGATACTCTCAGGTACATGGTGTGACTCTTGGGGATGGTCCTGTGCAGGGCTAAGAGCTGGACTCGATGATCCTTGTGATCCTCCCAGCTCAGCATGTTCTGTGATTCTGTGCTGGCTGTGTGCAAATGAGGGAGATGCTGAGGGTGCTGGGAAAGGAGAGCTGACTGTGTTGGTAGATAACATAGGGCTGGGTGAATTTAGATGGCTCACTGTTGCTCTGGCTAAGCTTTCTATCCTGTCCTTTTCCATTTTCAGGAGATAGTGGACTGGTTCAATGCCATTCGCTCTGTGCAGTTCCATTATCTGAAGGTAGCATTTCCCATTGCCAGCGATAATGAGGTAAGACAGCGCTAGAGCACAGTGCTGAGTCTCCTGCTGCTTATGTGATAAAGGATTTCATTAGTTACTATTATAACCCCAGGTACAGAAGTGGAAATTGCAGTGTCTAGATAGAGGGATGACAATGTATATTTAAAGTGCCTCTGGCAGTCAGAAAACAATGTCTTTCTGCTGTTTCTGGGCATTTTGGAAGCAGAAGTGACTCCTGGCTAGGCAGTTCAGTAAATATGAATTTAGAAGGTGGCTGAATTTGAGGGAAGGTGACTTGAATTAGAAGGGCGGAGGGGAAATGAATAGCAAAGAAGCACAGCTAGGTGAATGTTACTCTTGCCTTTTTTGTCAGATTAAAAATCGTCTGACAAGAAATTTCTTGAAGGAGGGATACATGGAGAAGACTGGTCCCAAGGTGAGCTGCTATGGTAGAAAAAATCTTAACAGGGACCTGCCAGAGAGCCACTGGCTTTCCCAACTTCAATGTTTTTCTCCTGCTGTTTCCCCATTCCCCCCTGACTCTTTAGACACCCGTGGGAACAGTGTGTGTGCACCAAGGGAGGGGACAATTAAAGGAAGGGGAAGGACACATGTGAAAGTAGCTGAAGCCAGAGTCCCTGCTTTCTCCCAGAGCGACAGATCTCTGCATGTGTCTGTGTGTGCGTGACCTTACAGGTATTTAGCGTCTAGATTTCTCCTGTCTCAACTCTGGGGTCCTTTGCCAAAGTCCAAGAGTTGGGGACAGCAGCTGGGACTGAAAAACCCGATACTGACCCCCACTCTCAGCTGAGAAAGGGCAACGAGGAGGTCCCTGTTAAGGCAGGGGCTTACTTCAAGTGGTTGGGATGAATTTTGGGTATCCATTCATACTGCTCACAGCAGAGGGCACTATCCCCTTACATATGTCACCTCTTCCCTTCACAGCAGAGAGAGGCTTTTAAGAAGCGTTGGTTCACGCTGGATCACCGCAGGCTCATGTACTTCAAGGATCCTTTGGTGAGGGGGAGATCTGACCGCTGGGCAGCTGCAGGCAATGGTGCTGAGGGCAGGGTCAAAGTGCAACCAGAGTCTTTGCTCTGCAATAAGGGTGGCTTGCAGGTTCCCCAGATGCTCTGGGTGGGCTCTAAGTCTTCCCCTTTCCATCCCACTTAGGTCACATGCTTTCTGTGTTTGTTTTGCTGCCTGCAAACAGTGGGAACAGGAAGGGAGGGCAACGGGTGAAAGTGGTGATGGAGGGGTGACATAGAGGGACAGGAGCACTCGTTTCTCTCTCAAACCTCTTGAGACCTATGCCCTTAGATATTCCTTTTCACTACAGTCTTTGAGCATAGACTCCCCACTCTTCTGAATTCCTGGACCACCTCCAAAACTTTTTGCTGCTACATCCCTGGTCCTCACATGCTCTCTCCTGTTCTTAGGTGCATTGTAAATCCTTGATTCTTCTAGGATACCATAAATCACTGTCTTTCCCTCCTGATGTGCAGGATGCATTTGCTAAGGGTGAGGTATTTGTGGGCAGCAGAGAGAATGGATATAGTGTCCAGAAGGGATTGCCTTCAGGGACACAGGGCAACTTCTCTTGGCACTATGGCATCACCATTGTCACCCCTGACCGGGAATACCTCTTCACCTGCGAGACAGAGACTGACCAGCTGGAGTGGATCAAAGCCTTCACTAGTGTCATCAACCAGGCCATGACACCACAGGAATATGCAAGTAAGTGCCCGGATGCTGTTTCCTTTCCCTCCTGCCACTCCAGTTCAGGGTATTGCCCTAATTCACCACCTTTTTTCTTTTACTACAGTTGAAGCCTACTTCAAGTTTAAATCCTAGGAAACCATTCAGGAACTATGACTCCACTCTACCTGGTCCTGTGGCTGTCAGGAGAGGAGACCATATTGATGTATGAAGCTCTAGAAGCACCCTAGAAGCACTTTTGCCCCCACAGAATGTCCACTTGTTTTGAGGGCCCAATTAAGCTGCTTCCTTTCAAGTGCAAGACTTTGAATCCTCAGTACAACCCGTGCCTGTTAAATTGCTGTGATCTGACTGGATGCTGGCAGGTCGTGCCTACCAATCAGGCCTTGAAAACTTTGGCACTTACTATGTTGGACATGGGACCTATCATCCCTCATGCATGAAACTGCAGCCAGCCACCTACCTTACTCAAGAAAACAGTTGCCTGGCTGGAGCCAGGCACCCCAGCAGGTTGCAGGGGCTGCTGGACTAAGAGAACCTGTTCCTTTAAAAGAAATGTCATCTCTGCTGGTGACAGAGATGTGAAACATCTAGATATTTGATCAGTTAGAGCTATAGTTGAGAAAGGTCAGTTAAAAAATGTAACCTACCAGCCAAATGTGATGTCTGTTTCCTTCTGCTCTGTATGGGCTTGAAAGTTTCCTCAGACTACATTCGTGTGCAGACCTTCCTCTGATTGCTACAGAGGAGATTAAGAGATTGTCTCAAAAATAATGTGTGAGCATACATTTGAGTGTGTGGATAATGTGTGTGTGTGCACATAACAAAAAGTGATGAGAGGTGGAATACAGCCCTAGGGAAGATACTGTGAGGGATATTCATGCCACTGAAGTTCACCTGTCAAATGTAAGTCTCTAGTCAAACCAATGGAGAGAGGTTGGGTCCTGCAGAAAGCAACTTATAGCGTGTGTAGAGTTCAGAGTCTGACACCACTAGAGCCTAGGGGTTGGTGTCTGAATATAGTAATGCATGGATTTCTGCTCCCTTGTTCTCTGTATGTCAAAGGCCTGGCACTTTTTTATGACCTACACATTACAAACATTTATCTCGTACATCACACATACATATTATTTTATGCAGTAGTATAACAGAGAAAGTGTATTTTCATCTTCCTCTAGTAACAGCCAAAACCACTAAATCAACCCATGAGTCATGACTTAAAACTCATCTCTTAAAGCTTCCCATAGGAGAGCCATGTTTCACATACTGGAAGGATCAGCTGAGTTCTGCTGGTGACTGTAGTGTCTGATGTGTTTGCAGTTTTACACAGGCAGTATGAGGGAAGGTATCATGTGTATTAAGGGGAGGTAACTAGAATTAATGAGACTACCAGTATTTTAATTAGCTCCTAAAGAAATAAATGAAAAAAATCCCATTTTAATTTAGTTTAACTTCCAAAACTAGCTGACCTGCTGACTGCTAATGTATGAGGTCATTTCTTGGAAGAAAAGCACAAACAATCAGAGCAAAGAGCCATAAGTATTCATTGTATTTCCT
The DNA here is from genome assembly GCA_013396775.1 of Cephalopterus ornatus. Lineage (NCBI taxonomy): Eukaryota > Metazoa > Chordata > Aves > Passeriformes > Cotingidae > Cephalopterus > Cephalopterus ornatus. The sequence continues at coordinate 760,694 of VZRE01011581.1, forward strand.
GGTGCATGTGGACTGTGATTATTCCCATCAGAGCCAAATGGGCAAAGTCATAGTCCCCTGATGATCCTCTGGGGACCCCTCTCTGTGCTGAGACTACCACAATCTGCTGGGAGCATCAACTTCGTGGATGAGAAGCAGCATCACTCATCCTGCTGCCATGCCACAAAGGAAATATCCACCTAACAGTGTATTTGCACCGCAGTTTGCTGATCTCTCTGAGTTTGGAACATGACTTTCCTGAAAAACAAAGGCCGTCACACAGTGAGGGCAGTACCGATGGGATGCTTCCTTCTGTTTGCTGCTGAGTTATTGCTGATGGAGATGAGCAGAGACATTTGACTCAGCCGCAACAAAGCTAATACACTAGTGATGCAAAAGAGTGTGGCTGGAGTGGCCCGAAAACCCCTGTGAACTAAAAGCAGAGCATATTTAGTATGATGCATCTGTCTCTGCTCTATTCTGTCCCACCGTGTCTTCCTTGAGACGAGGAGGCTCAGATGTGGGCAAGGAAAGAGCAGGGTAACATTGGGCATCGGTGTCACACAATCATGTCCTGCTAGGAGGTGATTGTGCCTACCTAATGGGCTTCTGCCCCCTGCTGTGAGGGGTTTGGAGGGAAGGAGGGGAAAGCTCTCTTTGTGGAGAGAGAGGAAAGACTAGGTCTAAAATATCAAGCCGTCTGAGTCTTCAGGACCTTCCTTCTGACTGGAGAGCAAGGGTGGAACAGGGCCCAGGACAGAAAATGTGAGATGTCCTACCATCTGATGGGCCTGCTTGCAAACTGGGGACTACATCCCTTGTCTACACCTCAAAGGGCCCTGATATCCTTGGGAGGGAATGGGGGACAGATTCTCTCTGCCTGGCTTGGCTAAGGGCCAAGGAAAGCAGTGTGGCAGCTCCCTGCCTATTGCACTTCCAGGGCTGGCACTTGTTTCCCCTCTAAATCCACAACATGATGCTTTCTCCCCTTCCTTGCTACATTACAAAGTTTTGTCTTTCGGTTATCTCCTCTCTCAAATGAGGACAAGTTTGCAAGGGGAAATGGGACAAAGAAAGGGAAATGAAAACAAGAAGGAGGAGGGAGAAGGAGAAAAGTGCAGGAAGATACAGGGGATATATGTCTACCAGAAAGAGGAGGGAGCCAGCAAGGCTCCTCAGCTAATGGCTGAAAGCCCAGTATAAATTGAGACTGTAGTCGCACTGGTGTGTGAAGCTGTGAGTCAGACACATTCCTCCATGCAGTGGTCAAGGCAACTCTCGGGGGGTTGGTTCAGGGGGGCAGAGCTCACCTCTTCAGAGTCTGTCTAAGCTGAAACGACACAGACTTGGGAGCAGAAGACTTGTTCACAGTCTGCTGGTTTCCCTGGGCCCAGCAAATGCTGGAGAAGCAACACATGGGAAGCTGGTGAAGAGAAGAGACATTTCCTTCTGCCTGGCAGAAGTTACCTTGCATCTATCAGTTTTGAAGGGGAGGGCAGTGTCCCTTTCTTGGTCCTTGGATGGTTGGGGCAAACAACCGGACAGAGCTTGTTACGGAAAATGGACTGGGCGGCTGAAGGTGAGGAATAGACTTCTCTGGAGAACCTGTCTTATGTTTGATGAACTCTTGCCATTCTTCCCTTGACTGCTTTGCTGTTAAGGCTAGACGTGTCCCATACAGTGAGTGGGGAAGAAACAGGTCTCAGAGAGCTCAATTTGCTCTTGCTCACCCTACCCAAAGATGTCTTACAACCCTTCCTTCATCAGCACACGGCCTGGAGAGGATCCCAAGGGTGGCAGTTTCTTGGAGGAAAGCAGTGGTGGGGGTGATGACAGTAGTGTCCTGGGAGTGGACAGCCCAGTCACGGGGCCACTGGGTGCAGTGCTACTAGTCATGTGCCTCACTGGGATGGTGGGGAACATCTACACGGTGGCAGTGGCCTCTGGCAGGGTGGTGGGCTACTCAGCAGGCTCCTTGGGGGTCTACGTGATCAACCTTGCCCTGGCTGACCTCCTGTACCTCTCCACCATCCCCTTCGTAGTTTGCACCTACTTTGCCCATGACTGGTTCTTTGGGGATGTGGGCTGTAGGCTTTTGCTCAGCCTGGACCTCCTCACCATGCATGCCAGCATCTTTCTTCTGACCGCTATGAGCCTGGAGAGGTACTGGGCGGTGGCCAGGCCACTGCGGGCCAGGCGGGCCAGCAACTCTTACCGCAAACTGGCCAGTGCCATCCTCTGGCTCCTCTCGCTCCTGCTGACGGCCCCCATGATGGTGATGACCCAGCTGCGGGAGAGGGATGGCCCCCGCAAGCGCATCTGCATCCCCACCTGGACACCAGCAGCTTTCCGGCTCTACCTGACAGTGCTATTCACCACCAGCATCCTGGCACCTGGCGTGGTGTTGGGCATCGTCTACAGCCGCCTGGTCTGGGTGTACCGGGCCTCGGCCTGGGGCCGGGGGCTGCCAGTGGCTGGCCGGGCCCCCTCCTGGCGGCTCTTCTCCAGGATCTCTGCCATCGTGGTGGCCTACTGGGCCTGCTTCCTCCCCTTCTGGGCCTGGCAGCTGGCTGGGCTGTACCAAAAGGATGGGCTGGGTATCAGCCCCACTACCCAGGCCTACCTCAACTTTGGTGTTACCTGCCTGACCTATGGCAACAGCTGTGTCAACCCCTTCCTCTACACCCTGCTTGCCAGCAGCTACCGCCAGCGCCCTGGCCTCAGTGGGATGGGCATGGCACAGCCTGCAGCACCCTCCCGGCGGGCTGCAGGAAGCCACAGCCTCTCCCTAGCTTTCAGGGAGTTGTCAGGGTCTGTGAGGAAAAGCGAGGGGTGAGCAGTGCCCCAGGTTGGGCACATCTCCTGGCCTTTGTCTGGGGTCAGGTCAAGAAATAAAAGTGCATCACCTTCCATGCCAGCATGCAGTGTCTTCCATCGTTGTTGTTGCAGCGCCTTCCCCTTTGTATGGATGCTTATCCTGCTCATCTGTAGGAAGGGGGAGAACGCTTGTCTTGGGGTTCCTGACTCCATCCTCAGGCCCTTTAGCCCTCACATGCCAGCCTCCACCTTGCGCAAGGCTGGGGAGTGGGTGGAAGGGAACAGGCAGCTTGCATACGTTTAAATTATACAGCTGGGGAACCCTCACCACCCCTCACCAGCAATGGGCCAAGCCATAACAAAGTCAGGACAACAGTGAGTCATAGATTTCACAGGAGCAGTGAGTCACTTCAAGAAGCAGCCACGCTAGCAGGAGACCTGACTGAGGTTCATATTCCTGTGGTAAAGCTACCGCTCAGCTTTCTTCACCCACCTTTCACAAAAAAATCTTTGAAGAGTTTTTGCAAAGAAAGACTGCCAAGTGCAGTAAAGAGGCATTGTGAGATTTCCACAAAGTACAGCTCAGGGAGGTCAGCACATTTGCTTAGCTTTCAAGATCAGCCCAGCAGAGGAAGGTGCAAGGAGAGAGCTCCATTCTGTGTCCACTGTCACAACTCACGGTGACTTCACCAGCACCATAGTCCTACTGTGGTCTACCAAATGTACCCCAGTCTGCCAGATTGTGTCGACAACATCATGTACACCCGGCCAGGTCTCTTGGCTTGAGGTCATCTAGCCTGGCATGGCTCACTTCCATACAACTAAACTCTCCTCTCCAGAAAGGATGGCCTCATCCATATCACCCCACAGGAAGAGTCCCCAAGCTATGCTGTCCCCCAGCTGTGCCTGTGCATGGAGTGGCAATGTCAGATGTCACATGTACTATTATAGATGTAGCCCTAAAGAACGTGGTGTGACCATCCAGAGCAGACTGGCTTTGGGCAACATGGGCTTCAATAGAGATCCAGCTGCAGAGCCTCAAGTTGCTTGTACACCCCAAGTGTTCCTGCCTCTCAGCTCAGCTCTCATCCCTGAGCCTTAATTTCTCTCTTCCTCCTCAGCCCCACAATTCCTAGCAACCCAGCCTCCCTCTGCTTGGGTACATAGGACACAGCACCTGGCAGAGCCTCACGAATTATAAAGTAAGAACAGGAGGTGCTGCTGCTGCTGTTCTCCAGCTGGTCTGCAATTCATTAATGGGAGTTGCAGAGCCAGGCCTGCAGCCCGATGTCCTACAGCCTGTCCTGTAGGACATAAAATTGTTAGTGCTTTGTGTTGCTCATGGCCAAGCCTGAAAGTGAGGACCCAAAAATTGGGCCTTTTATCCCAGACTTACCTGGTAACTGTGGAAATGGCAGATCCCACCTTTCCTATTGCCCATGAGGCACAGCATGCCCAACAGCAGTGATCATTGCTGCCAAGGTAGCATTAGACTGGGAAAGCCCCCGAGGAAGCTATGCAGTAACAGCAAACATGTCTCATCGTCTCAGACTCCTCAAAGTCTAGCCTCAGTTTAGACTGAGAAGTGTTCAGGCTCATTTGGGCTAATGTGTGGGAAGGGGTAACAAAAGCATAAGACACACATCGTCAGCATCCCACGCCTCAGCTGGGCATTGCTACCTCTCCCAGCCCTGGATGGACCAGGCAAAGCACACAGGGCAGAAAAAAACCAGACCCCTGCATGGTACTGCCCTCAAGTGCCACAACACAACACTATTTTTGCTTCTGCAGTTATTGGAAGAAAGGATTTGGATGAGGAGCCCTCTGCATGCTCTGCCATACCCAGCAAGGCAGCCTTTTCTACTGCTGTCTCCACACAGTAGCACGAGGTCCTAAGATGACATAGGAGAGCTCTGTCATGAGTAGGACCAGTCTCTTCAGAGCAGTACAGCCAAAGCTAGCACAACTGAGGACTTTCCTCTCACTCCATGCTCTACCAGGTTTACCTAGCACAGCAATTCAATGCAGTCTGAGGCCAGCCAGGGATGCTTAATTTAGGGAGAGATAGATTTAATCAACCAGTTTTACTCAGGTAGGGTAAGGTGTCAGTCCAGACCTCAAGAGTGGGTGACTTTGCCTAAGAGACTCTTTCACTCTCCCCCCACCCAGTCACATCTAGCCCCAGTGTTTCATCCTGAGAAATTCCTTTGACTTTTTACCTTCCATCTTTCCATCTTCCATCTTTAACTGTCAACCTCTTCTCCATCCATGGCCAAGGCTGGCACAATTGCATCCACTTCTAGTACTTAAAGTTGGCTACCTTCATCCACCCACTCCTCCCAACCCATGAGGACTTGCAGAAACAAATTAGATTTTGAGACTGGCTAGACCAAAACTCTTGTTTATTAATCATTTTTTCTGCATCTTTGACATGGAGGCATCAGAGGAAGTTATTCCCAGCTGAGGGACTGGAGCGTGAAGTCCCCTTGTGTATCAAAGTAGTCAAAGACAGCGAGACCCAGCCGGTTAGGGAACGTGAACTGGTGGCCTGGCAGGTGGACTGTAACATCATTTTGGTTGACAGCAAAAGTGATCTACAAGACAAACAGAAAAGTCAAAAGTTTCTGCCAAGACACCCTCAAGCCTTTTCCCTGTATCACCCTCCACTCTGCAGGGTGAACATGCTCAGCAGCATAACCTGTTCCTCAAAAGCAGGAATGTTGTTCTGGTCTCCCAAGAGATGCCTATTCCCTGCTCCATTCAACAGTAATATCCCTTTTAGCCAGATAGAGCTTGCACGTTTGATCCCCACCCTCCATCACACTCAGAGCCCTAAGTGGTGGCACTGGCCAAGCAGGAGAAGACAGACATCCCTGAGACAGCCCTTGCAGTTGGGTGTCCTGTGTCAAACACCCTCCCTTCACCAGAGAGTATATAAGTGCATATATATATATGCATGCCTCACCTCTGCTGCACCCCCTTTCTGGAAAGGGAAGACAGTCTCCCTGTGCTCCGCACCCCACTCTTCCACCTTCTTGGAGTTGCACACAATGGTGTTCACATCACCATGAGCATCAAAACGGGGGTTGAAGTGAAGTCCAAGGTGAGTAGCATCCTTCCCCAGATTCATCACAAAGCTGCAGAGAAAAAAACCCAGACATCAACACTGCTAAAAAAAAAAAAAATGGTAATGAGAAACACGCAACCATAGTATTGAACATCACTGGATGTTAATTCAAGCCCAGCTGAGGGTAACCTAAGAGAAACCCTTTGCTAAACTGCACAGCTTCCCTAAAAAGGTGGTGTTGTGGCAGTAAGGGGTACTGTCCTCTCCTGGGCTGCAGAGCGCCATCCCTGGAGAGACACTTCTTGGTTTCCTCAAAGCTTTTAACAAGAGAATCGTTCAGCAGACAGAGCTCTGAACAGAGAGTTATCCTGCAACCAAAGCAGTTCTCAAGGTGTCAGTTGCTTTCCACAGATTTCCTTTCAGCCCCAAACAGTTAGCTGGTGCCTGACAGCCACTGTGTTCTCCCCATCCTGTAGGCAGCTGAAATAATTACTACATGGTCAGCTATCCCAAAGTATCCACAGCAGCAGTGAGAAAAAACTTCCTAGCCTAGCATCCACCTTGCCTCTAGGCCTCTCACCCAGATGAGAGGAGGCATATTATTTGGCAAGAGAAAGCCTGGGAGGCTTCACTCTCACAGTATCAGACTTCAAAGGCACTGGGAAATGCTGGGACCTGTTTTCTGGAACACTGCTAGTGCTGGTATAGTGGCTACAGCCTCTACCTTACCTGCCAAGGGGCCCCATTAGCCACAGACCTGCACAAGGGCTTGGGACTGCTGCAGAGACTTCGATGGGGGCCCCAGGCATCCCACTTCCTGCATATTTAGGAATATATTTCCACTTAAGCCAACCTGTCTGCTCACCACCTTTGCTCCTTCCTTCCTCACCAGCACATGAGATGCAGCTCCACCATTATGGTGCCCTTGCTCCTGGGCCATCTTCGTGCAGGGGAAAGGATGTGGCTGAGTGGATGATCTCAACCTAAATCTCAGTATAGGCACAGCTTCCATTTCCTTTACCCTGCACTAGAGAGGATGTGGTCACTGCCAGTGCGTGCAGCTGGAGCTTCACATCTGCTTTGGCTTAGCCCCTTGGCAGTAGTGTCTGCAATGTGCTGTTAGCTGATGACTCACTGGGAAGCACTGATGGTGTTAACCCCTTCTCCTCTCCTACCCAAGGGACGGACTCCTTTTGTCCCCCATCAGCAGAAGACAACTCAGTGTGGTGCCCTGGCTATCCCTGGGCAGCACAGCACAGCTTACCTCTTGGCATTTGGTGCGATTTTCCCTTTGACAGTGAGGCGCTGGCCAGGCTTGAGGCCCAAGTTGGTGCACACTGGTCCCTGGGGAACATAGAGGCAGAGACATTAGCTCAGTACCTGCTGGCTCACTTGTTCTGACTTGGCAGCTCTCCCTGCTGCCTTGCAAGAGGATGCATTGCTTTGGACCCATGGAGAGACAGGGAAACTCCCTTCCCCCTGGGGCACTGCACCAGGGACATCCCAGAGAAGTTACTCCAATCACAAGGGACATGTGCCCAATTTCTCAACCTTTCTCCTGCTGCTCTCATCAGTATATCTGTATTTCACAGACATGAAGTGTAAGTACCTGCACTCTCCCATCACACCCACCCCATCTCAAACACACCCATGTGCCTTGTGGGTCTCGCATCATCCTGTACAAGTCTGGCTGGCATGGATTGCAGGGATGGAGCCTCCAGTCCCTTCCCCTAGCTTGTGTTTGAACTTCAAGCCTTGCCCAGGGTGAAGGGCTCAGATACCTTGTTTCCCAGCTCCCAAGGGCTTGGAGATTTGGGGGTTTTTCTTTTAGCTCAGCATTTGCAAGAATATTCTCTTGCTCCGTGTATAGACCTTTCCCCACCTTCTTTCTAGGGGGACTAAAATTCCCTGGCAAACCTGTATGTACTCATTTTCTATCACAGCAGAGGGAAGACCCCAAGAAAATTGAGAATCTTTTCCCATTCCACTTTAATAAATAAGTTTGCACTTGGGACAATATCTGCTTAATGACCTTCAGTCTCATGAAAGATAAATTAATCAAAGAAGTGTAATCAATCTTCTGACACAAGAATCTCCCCAGCAGTCACAGAATGTTTGGGGTTGGAAGAGACCTTGGAAAGCAAGTCCAACCCTCCTGCTAAAGCAGGTTGCACAGGGTTATGTCCAGGTGGGTTTTGAATATCTTCAGGGAAGGAGACTTTGCAACCTCTCTGGGCACCCTGTTCCAGTGCTCTGTCACCCTCACAATGACGAAGTTTTTTCTCATATTCAGATATAACTCCCTGTATTTCAGTTTGTGCCTGTTGCCCCATCCTGTTGCCCCTTCCCCTGTTGCTGGGCACCTTTGAAAATAGCCTGGCCCCGTTCTGTAGACACCTGCTCTTAAGATATTTGAAAGTAGTCCTTGACATTCACAGAAGAACACTTCTGTAAAGCACATTCCTTCCAAGAGAGAGAGGAATAACAGTACAATGACTAATGAAAACTTCAGCCAGGAAGCAGGCAGCAAGGCTGCCCAGAGAAGATGCTCAGACAGCAATAAAGATTACTGCAGCTGCTTTCCCAGAGCCAAGCTGCTGTAAAACAGGTTAACCCAGATTAGGGCCCAACCCAACAAGGACCCCCCCCCCCACCAGTACCTCCCCAGAGGGATCCTGCAAGGGAAAAGAACCACTCCTCTCAAAACACAAAATAGCAGCCTCTCCTCCGTAGTGGATGCAGCAGGGATCTTTCACCGACAGCAGCAGGCACCCAGCTCTATCAGACCCTCTGACACAGGGGCTGATGTGCAGGTGGAATAGGATAGCACCGGCACCCTCACACCAAGCCAACACATTCTCCACAGCCTCGCTAATGAAGCACCACCTCCATCAAAGCTGCCCCATCCCTTTCTCTACTCACGCAAGACATGGTGCTGCTCTGCAGGATAACGCTCCTCTCCACAGAGGTGCAACAGTCCCAGGCAAGTAGCTCCCAGAGCCCCACCCTTGCCTTTAAATAGATGGAGAACTGAGTTGTACCAGCCCTCTCCACCTCAGGCACCAATGGGAAGCGTGGTAGGGCTTGGTTTTGGAGGGGAAGGAGGGTCTACCAGGCAGAGCTGCCTCCTCCCGCCCTCGCTCAGCTTGCTCTCCAAAATGCTTAACACAACTCTTCCAAGCAGGCTGCGAGCCACTCCAGGAGGAGATCCAGCTCTGTGTGGCTATGAATCCAATGGAAAATAGTTTTATGATGAATGTTTTACTATCCAGGGCTTTTATCCCACATGCAAAAGGGTCAGATGGATTGAGACTTGGCAGGAAGGGTCTGGGGGGAGGGCTGGGCTCTTCAGCTCAGGCTGTCTGGAGCAGAAGAAATGTCACTGAGGGCACACAGTGCCTCAGAAACTCTTTGTGGTCCAGGTGAAACCCCAACAACAGAGGACTGAATCTGGATCTAGGGTCACCCAGCTGCACTATCAAACCTTTTTGTCCCCAGAGGCCATCCAGCTGCTGATCCAGCCCTTACCAGCAGCTCTTGTAGGTACAGGAACCAAAAGGAGGGAAAATAGTCCTTTTTCTACTGAATCTACATAGACACTCTCAAAACCATGCAGTTCATCTTGGCTGATGTAGGGCACAGCAAACCAGGAGGAAGCCACCTTGGAAGGTTGGGGAGGGATTATCCAGGAAAGCTTGCTGCCTGACTCTTGCACATACCCTGAACACAACTGGGGGACTGGGGAAGAAGGGGATGAGGGCAAAAAGCTTCTGTCTCAATAAGCCATAGGATCTATATGTCTTTTATCTGCCTCCATGTTCTCTTTGTGGCAAGTATGATTCATTCTGGGTGAAAGGATTCCTTTGGAAAAAGTTACCCAATTACTACATGGCCCAACTGTAATTACACTGAAAGAGGAGGAAAAAATTCAGGCAGTGTGCCAAGCCTGTGGCTTAGAGCTCTCCTTGTCTTGCATATTTGTCTCTAAATCACAAGACGCTCTGTGATTTCCTTAAGAGGCCCAGAACTGAAACTCACTGAAACGCTTCCTTCTTCTTTTCCACGAGGCCCATCAGTTCCCCCTCTGCTGAAGATGTGATAGTCCCCAGCCCTCTTACCTGCCTAAGTATGACCTCAGAGTCTGGCACTCCTGGGTATTTCCAGTTGGTGCCATCAATGCCAGCAGGGGTAGCAGGGAGACCTTCCTGCCTGCTGGAACTGGAGAGGGCAGGGGCAGGATCCAAACTTTGGCCAGGTTGCTGATCACCTCACAACACAAAAGGACTAGAGTAAAGGCCAAAGTGGCCTTCTCTGCTCTAACATGCCTGTTCGCTCTTTCTCGCCCTGGTAACCTGCCTCAGGGTTCAGCCCTTGAGCCTGAGAGAGGGGTCATATGGTGCAGGCCCAGAAGTGCTCCATACTAGCAGGAGAAAAAGTGAATAGAGTCAGCTTCCCTCTGCTTGGGGTGTGTGTGTAATTAAGTCAGTTCCTTTCAAATCCAAGATTTGGTGAGACCAAACCCCAGACATCTCCCTAAGTACATGAGCTGCTGCTGGAGTCATAGTCAAGGGGCTGGACTAGAAGGGACTGTTGCCTTGCAAAAAATGTTGGACAGGGAAGAGAAATGTGTAAATATTTGCTCATTTAGAGACGGAGGTGGAGGGGGCCATTTAAAAGGTAGGTTCTGTGTTTTCTGCAGCTCTTCTGGCAGCTAGGCACTCTAACTGAATCTTAGCAGCCACCAGGTCCTTAAGTCATGTCTGTCCAGGGACCGTCCTCCAACTGCTGCTGGGAAGATTAGAGACCATCTAAAGAATAACAGATGGTAACCAAGGAGAAGATACCATTCCTGAGAAGGTGCTCGAAGGCCTATTCACATCAAGAAAATTCAGCCTTCAGATTTAAGTTTACCTCGGGCAGCCTGTGTTTGTCTGGTAGAACTCCAGGTGTCTCTGCCAGATTTCAAGGAACCTTGAATTAAATGGCATTAGTGCAACAGGCTAATCCCACAGGCAGGGGGGCCGTGGTATGTCCCATTGCCTGTAGGCCACAGGCCACCTCCATCAGGACAATGCCATGTCTGCCTTCTTACCTCTGGGTTGGAGACACCGTGATGAGGTGACAAAATCAAAATCTCTAGCATCGGTGTCCTCACAAGGTATGGCTGAAGTCAGGGGAGAGAAAGTCCCTGCTCACCCTGCTGGCACAGCAGGCAGGGATGGTGTCCCCAGGCGTACTGGCAACTGCTCCACCACACTGAAGACACAGAGGTGCTTGTCTGTTATTTTCAGGAGCAGTGTGGTATAGGAAGAGTCACTGTGGGTTAAGAAGGGCAAACCAGGCTGGCTAGAGCTGGCAACTCTCACCTCCTGCCACTTCATTCTTTATCAGTGTGCAGCAGGCCAGCCAGCTGGGGGTTGTGCCAGCAGGTTAGCAGCCCATTCGGTCTGCAAAAGGTGGACATGAGCAAATGAGGACAGATCACAACAGACCTTGCTGTCATGGCCTTATCCTGCTGTGTGGGAACTCAACAGTGGGATCAGGGCTCTTCTCCTCACCCTTCCTGCAGGAGAGCTCTCCTGCATCACATTGCAAATCCTAACTTTGTGTTAGAGGGAGAGTCACTGATCTGCATTGTAACTTCAGAAGCAAAGATCTTCTTTGCTGAGTCCAAAAGGAGTGAATGTTGTTGCTGCAAACTGTGCCCTTGTCCATGCCAAACTCTTGGCCAGGGGGAGCCATAAGTGTGGAGAGAGGAGTAATGATTCTGAGTTAGTGTTCCAGCAGTGCCTCACTTCTGGTTATGAGGGTGAGGCAGGTGGTGTTTGCATCAGCACCTGCTTTCTCCAAACTGGGCTTGTGTCCTGGACAGGACCAGACTAGGAAAAGGGGGTGTAGGAGAGCCAACTGCCATGACAGGGACAGCCTAAATTCACAGCCAAGCACACATGTGCAAGGCCAGAAATCACCTTACCAAGCATGTGCTACGCTAGAGGTAGGCATCTCACTCAGGTTCTTTCCTTGCGCACCTCCAGTGTGGCCTGTGCTTCAGAAACAGCCTGGCTCCTGGGAGCAATTAGCTGCCCTCTCCCTAGCCTTTCCTTGCACAATATCCCGTCTGCTCACTCGTCCTTGGAAAGTGCAAATTGCCCTTGTACAGTGAGCAATCCCAGACAGTCCTCAAAGAACTTCTGATGCCTTTGGGGCCTGAATTCATCCGCCAGTGCTGGCTGTGATCCATCATCCCCACAAGAGGGATCAACCATCCCCATCTGTAGCTAGAGATGCTCATGGCGTTCATTGCAGCTCTTCTCCCAGGGCCTCAGCCTTCTTTGTATATTCTCCCTGATACCCAAAGAGCTCTTGCTAATCTCTCCATGCTGAGATGGCACGTTTTCTCAAGCTCACAGCTTTCCTCGTGGACATCCTCACACCTCCCAGCCTCCAAGCTATAATATAGCTTAGGTTGAAGAGGGAAACATGATTGCTAAAAGTGAGTTTCATCACTGTGAGTAGCTTTGATTTTGGGCATGCCTTCTGGTCTAGCTGATAGGCACTGGTATGCCTCAGCATTCCCAGACTGGTCCTGCATTCTGAGGGCTGGAGTCCAGCTACTGCAAGTTCTGAGGTTGAGTTGAAACACTGGGCTGAGCAGTTGAGTGGCTCTAACCAAGGTGGTTTGGCAGCTGCCAAAGAAGTAGCCCAGTCAGACAAGTGTCTGAAGCAAAAGCGGGAAGATCTGCCCCCAGATCTGCTTGTGAGGGATGCAGTGATAGATAGGGCATCCCAAGTGATGACCTTGGAGGAATGGGAAAGGGCCTGGCTGAAAAGCCTGTGGACTGTGTGACCAAAGTCCACTTGTATACAGCGCTCTTCTGCTGGCAAAAGCCTGTTTTGTGTGCAATTGCAGATGTTGCATTGATTTGCAATATCTTTCCACTGAGAGAGAACCTTTGTACCTGCTCAGCCACTTAGTGTTATGTGGCCTGTGATGTTTTAAACTCAGGATTAGGTGTTCTAAATACAGATTTATTATCTTGCGGACATGGAGCGTCACATCAGGAATGAGCCATAGCAAGATCTCCCAAGCTTTAGCTGCTGAAACATTTCCAACCACATCCAATTTCCTGGAATAGAAGCCGTCTGTAAGGCTCCAACTTCTGCTGACTCCAGAATCTCTGCTTTCATTAAATCAGTATGGAAATATGTTCCCAAGTGGTGAAGATAATCCTGGAAATGTTATCAAAGGGTACCTGAACAGGGTGATTTATCTGGATAAGCCTGAAGTTACAGCTTGGGGAAGCAGGAATGACTCCTCACGTTAATGATGCTGGAATGTGTTAGACACACCTCTAAGTGCATCTTGGGAGCTCCCTAAATCCATGCTTCCCACCTCTCCCCCACAGCCGTGGCTGCTCACATTGGGCTTCATCTCATCTCTGTGGTGTAAACCCTCCCTGGGCACAGCTGGTGGGGCTTTGCAGGACTTGGTGGGGAATGGAGTGTTCCTTGTCTGCCAGTTGGGTGGCGTCCCTGTGGCTGTGCAATGGACACAGCACTCCAGCCAGGAAGGCAGGGAGGGAGCTGGATGCTGGGTCATGGCCACGGGCAACACGGATCAACCTGTGTCAGCCCATGGGAGATGGTTGGCCCACGCTGCTCAAGTGACCTTCTGGCATGTGAGAAGAACAAAAAGCCACCTACTGATGTGGGTTAGCTCCTCCATCTGCTGGGGTGACAGGAAGGAGGACTCCTTGACTGACAGCGCTAGAAATACTGACAGCACAGCAAAAGAGCCTTTGGTAAACTTGGACATGAAGGATCCTGACTGTGAGGCTGGAGCCTGGGAGTTAGCAGATCTCTAATCCCAGCCAGGCTGTGACTGGTTGGGAAGGCTTCAGGCCATCTGCTTGTCAGTTTAAGGGCACTTGGCCCAGGACTGCACGGGAAAGGCAAGTCAGGGAGAGGTGTCCTGATGTTTTAGGAAGCACGTTCTTGGTTTTGACACAGAGAGGTTGCTCTCAACGACGTAGCCCAGACGAGGGGTTTGCTGCACGTAGAGTATTTCCAAGAGCTGCAAATGTAGGTTAAGCAAAGCCTTGCATCACAGGAGGCAGTCACTGCTGAGCCAGAGGGGAGCAGCAAACCGGGGAGAGCTGGAAGGTGAATGGAGCAAGTCTTAAGTTCTCCTGCAGGCAAAGTACAACTACGGATGCCATACAACTCTTCCACTCACTTTGAAGCTGATAATATTTTTCTTATTTTAAAAAAAGCGGAAAATCAGCTTCTGACTGGTGGCATGAATTTCCAATTTTCTTTAAATAAATCAAGTGAAAGAGAAAGAAGGGAAAAGGTAGAAATGTAAATGAGTCAGGGGGTGCAGCATGTGTTGTGCGGGCTGTGCAGGCACTGTAGTGAAGGCTTCAGACCTAACCTGTAAGAAATGACATGTTTCGAAAGCAGAGCTGCAAGCTGAGCAAACGCCGACTATAGAGGGGAAAACATTGCCACCGCTTGTCTGGACATTGGCTAACGACTTCCAGAGGGCCTGCAACATAAGCCCAGCACCACCCCTGCAGGATAGAAAGGTAATCTTGTGCTAAAATCTGACTCTCGGGATGATTCCTGTGCTTCTCATTAGTGCTGGGAGTTCAAGGGCAAGCAAATGCAGCTCCATGCGTGAGGGTTAGATATTTCATCACAGGTGTGATGGAGCAGGAGAGCTGCAGGCTATTGACTGACTGTGGCCACTGGCTCTGCACTGCTGTAATACCCAAATTGGTCCTTGCAGTGCCATTTATTGAGTCTATTTCAGGCCTAGAAACAACCTGCTAAGGCATATTCCCTGTCTTGTGTTTTTGTCTTGTTAAAGTGACTTTTGAGATGCGCTGGGCAGAAGTTTGTTTGCTGTACTTAATATGCAAACTGTAAGTGGATGCTGTGTTTCAACATGTCACAGCAACCCAGATGCTGGTTTCAGCTCTTCCAACAAACAGTGCTCGGGAGAAGTATGTACCTGGAACACAGGCACGTTCTCCTGCAACACCCTTGAGACCGAAACTCAGCTGCATGCCATTTTTCAGAAAGTAATGTGTGTAAAAGCCAGTGTGGAATGATAATCCTAAAGAAAGGACTTGCTGTGAACAGGCTTGCTGGCAGGAATGACAAGAAGCCTGAAAACACATGTGTGGGTTTTGGTTTTTTTGCGTGTTTTTTTTTTTTTTTTTGGTTTTGTTTTTGTTTTTTTGCATGGGAAGTGGTACCCT
This sequence comes from Cephalopterus ornatus, assembly GCA_013396775.1. Taxonomy (NCBI): domain Eukaryota; kingdom Metazoa; phylum Chordata; class Aves; order Passeriformes; family Cotingidae; genus Cephalopterus; species Cephalopterus ornatus. Next base: position 775,823 of record VZRE01011581.1, read on the forward strand.
AGAGTGTGGGCCGTGATATTAGTCTCCACACATGGCAGAAACAGCACCAGAGATGCTCAGGAGGTGAGACTGGCAGGGAGCCTGGAGCACGTCAGGCTTTTCTCACTGAGCTGTACCCTGTGTGGGCCACTGCATCTGCTTTGGCAAACGCATTTGTCTGCAGCCAGCCCACGAGCCAGCATTAGGGGCACATCTCGTGCTTGGAGAGCATCCAAAGCACATGGAACCACACGGCACCAGCACAGCTGAGTGGAAGCCAAGGCAGGCAAAAGACCAGCTTGGCCTTTCAAAGGGGGAATGGGGCCCTGCCAGGGAGCAAGGGCTGGAGAAAAGAGAATTGCCTTGGGCAGACATGCAGCTACCCTCCCTGGGTGGGGGTCCTGTGGGTAGCATAGCTCATCATTCCCTAACAGGGATGCATCCTTCTGGCAGGGACAGCACCCCAGAGCCAGTGCAGCCTAGGACTCTCCTCCACTGCTTGACTGGAGACCCCCAGCCCTGCTAAACTCCTCTGGGGGTTTCAGTAACATGTGTCATCCCTCACTCATGTTCCAAACAGTTAAGGTGGTAGTGATCTCTGTTAGGCAGCTGTTGCCTGCCATTCTACAGCCAGCTGAAACAATTACCCTAGTAAGCTCTCTGCTATCTGCCAGGATCGGCTGATGAAATGGGAGGGTGTTTTGGCACGGCTTGGCACCCTCCTTTGCTTGAGGCTCATACTATTTGGGGATAGAGCAAGGCGGAACTCTCTGATGCTATCATAGTTTGGAGGCTGTGGAAAGCACTGGGATGTGTCATCCCCTGCAATGCTGTTTGTTCCCACCCCCTTGCAAGGGGACCCAGACACCCTCTGGAGCTGGTGGGCACACACACATCACTGCTGTGGTCAGGCTGTGTCACTATTTTGGGAGTTTTTGCAAGCGGGTCTCTCCAAGGAAGCCCTTTGCAGAGCCATCTCTCCCCCTGCCAGCAAGCACGTCCACCCATCACCCACACCCCACCTGTACATCCTCCGGCTTCCTCTGCTCCTTTGGCAGAAAGCAGGTGCTGAAGCACCAACACCAAAACTGGGCTTTGCCAGCCTGCAGCACTTGGGAAGAGTCAACCTTTGGTACTCAGCCCAGTCCATGTGTCAACTGTTCACACCTCATGCTAAAGATAGTATCAACATTTGGGATCTCCTTGGTTCTCTCCTACAGATCCAGAGCTGGGGCAGGTTCGCAACAGGAGCTGGTGGAGTGGTAATACAGCTCATTTGTCAGGAGCACAAGCTCACACTCCCCCAGCACTGGCAGAACAAACACACTCTCCTTCTCTTCTGTTGTCTACTCCTGGGCAGAAGCTGCTTAGGCTCCTCACCCTTTCCCATACAGAGGTCCATGTCATTTTTCTGGAAGAAAGCCAAGGACCAGCTCACATCCCAGTAGAACTGTGTTACTTTAGAGAAGGGAGGGAAGCATGTTGATACATTTAACACCAAAGTAAACAACATTACACTGTTCTACAGGATTCTAGTCTTGCTCTTGTTGTGATGGACATTGAGGCTGAGGACTGACAAACTCCTGACTTCTGCTGGAAGGGTAGATCTTGACACATCAACTGACTGCCTGGCCATGTGCAGGGAGCCTGTTCTGCGAGACAGCTTTGAGGATTTTACAAAGCATATTTAGTCTATGGGCTACTGGTTGAGAGATGTTTTGGTAGGGAGTAGGATCACATATCAGTTTCTGCTTTTCCTCTTCACAGCAGGAACTTGGGGGAAGAGGGATGGACATACACTTGCAGCATCTGTGTGCCAATGATTCAGTGGCAAGAGCTGCTCACACAAGAATGAAGCCTGCTCTTCTCACCCAGCATTGAAGGTAAGGGAGAGTCAGCCAGACAGGTATTTTTGGATGTACCCTCTATATCCCATAGGCAGCTAATCTGCGAGGCATGTCCGTGCTGTCTGTTCAGCCCACAGCAGGTTCACCAAATACACTGTGAGGCCAAGGTCCACTGCTCTGTTTAAAAGTTTCCTCGTGCAGGGTAGGTTATCTTCAAAAACCATGGACATCTGAGAGGTACTGGCCCCCAGGCCCTCAGGCATTTGTTCCAGAAGCAGTGAACATCTGGGATTCATCATTTGCATTCCCATCAAAGCAAACAGGTTAAAACAGAGAGGTTCTCCTGGTCTCTCCACTAACCATATTTAGTCAGGCAAGTTCAAGTTGTAGTATAATGCACCTCTTCCCATTCAAAGGGAAGGTGGGGAGATGAGAGCAATCCCTGGTCAAGTCTACGATGAGGATGTAACCTTAAAGGGAAAGCTGTGTCTCTACAGGGTCTGCTCTTGTGTAAACTTGCCCTGAGCAGGACAAGACCCCTGCAGGACCCCTGCAGGACCCAGCCCTAAGCCAAGCTCTGGGTGAGGCATCCCCCATACCAGGCAAGTAAGCATCCCGGACTTGTTTCACTGGCTCTGCTACCTGAGAGCTCCTGACAGGAACAATCCAAGGGCCACTGTAGGGTGCAGATGTTGGGTTGGAGTGGCACAAACTTGGTGCTAGGCAGCCCCAAGGGAAGGCCCCTTCTTTAGAGTTTTGGCACCCCATGGAGTGCCTGCCAGCCCAGGGGCATACGGAGAGGTCCAGAAACCAGGGCCTCCCTCCACACCCATTGGCTAATGCCAAGCTGCTGTCTGTTCAGGATAAGAGCTGTCAGGGAGGGAAGTCTCCCTGGGCAAGCAGGCATCAGCTGTGACTTTCTTGGAGAGAAACAAGCAGGGGGCAAAAGCCCCAGCCCTCCCAAAATGCACCCCTTCTTAACAATAGCACTGTCAGCAAGGACTTGTGCTGTGTGACAGAGCTCCCCGTAGCTCTCAGGGACTTATCTAACCCCTAACAAGATGCAGGGACACATGCCATTCTGACAGTCCTTCCCTGGAAAACAAAGGCATTTGTTTCTCTTTGTGGTGGTCTGTTTCTTTGGGGGAAAGGGAAGGAAAAACAGCAGAGAGCAGAACAGGGCCTTGCCCCACATGGTGTTTTATTCAGCTGCCCTGGGGGCACGAGCTCAGCTTTGTGGACAGGGAATGTTTTACCTGCTGAGCAAGTCCATGAGGACCTGTGCCCCCAAGCAGGGAGGAGTGGCACAGGAGGCAAAGCTGTGGCTGGGAGAAGGACCTGTCAGGTCTGATGAGGTCAGGCTGCTGGGGGACAGTTCTATGAGTGGACCGAACTACTCCTCCAGCAATGAAGGTTTGGGTCCAAGGAGGATGGTCAAAAACACAAGCAGCCTGCCAAAACCTGCAAAGGCACTCAGTCTTCCTGAGCTGGCTCCCCACGGATCATAGGAGGTTACCCCACTTGGCCCAGGAGCCCACTCCCATTCCCTAGGTGTTAGTCGCCTCTCAGAATGGCCCAGCCAGTCTCTTGGCTTGGGTGCCACGGAGGAAACAGGGCTGTATTTCCCTCTCTCCTCCTCCTGCTGTTCTGAAGGCTGCAGTGGGATGATTGACCGCCATGCTCAACACTCCCAGCTGGTGGGAGAGGGTACTCATGAACTTGCCCGACAGGTAAAACCTTCCCTCCCTGGGAAGTATCTCCCTGCATTTTATGACTGCTTACCTCTGAGCCAAAGGTGCCTTTTTGGCAGCTCCAGGAGTGGGCTCGGCTGGGCGCGGAGAGCTGTTTTTCTCCAGGATTTTATTACTTGCTTTGTTTCTCAGGTGTCTCAGTTGGCCTTCCTTCAAGCTCACCATTGCTTCATCACTATCTACTTTTTTGCTTCCACCAGTCCTACACAGACCCCACGCATGGCAGAGACACCACAGACAGCACCTTGCACCTTCCAGAAATCTCTCTGGCCAAAACACCCACTGCTGAGCCTTGATTATGAGTCAAGCAGCATCCTGGTGACATGGCTGGTGGGTAGGGCAGGAAATGGGGGCTCATGCAGGACCTCTGCTGCTGCTGCTGCACCCCTATTTCCTCCTGCTCCCTGGCTGTGCTGGGAGCCTGTCACGCTAGTGCCAACACTATCTCTTGGTTGGCATTGGGGCTGAGCCTCTCACCCTGGTGCCAGGCTGCCTAGCCACATGTTCTGGGCTACCTGTTCCCTGTCCCTCTGCCTCAGGTTTACTGCCTACATGCAGGACCCCTCAGGGCAAGGGAGTGCATTGACCACCAGGTAGGGACCCTCCAAGGCAGGGCCCTCCAAGGCAGGACCCAGTATCTGTTGTTGCTGCTCAGACCCTCCAAGCACAGCCCTGGAGCTGAATGAGAAAGAAAAGAGCAGAGAGCCCAGGACTGATGTTCACTTGCAGAAATCTGGAGTCTGTGTCCAATGGCAGCCCACTGGAAAGCCAGGGACCTGCACTAGGGGGACCCAGTCTCACTGAACACCAGCCTTTATCTCTTCTTGCATTGTGCAATGTCCATCAGGCTGAGACTTCCTGAAAAACACCTCTTCATGTTCCCAAGACCAGCCATGGAAGTCCTGTGAGCTTCCAATAGCCTAGACTGAGTCACTGCAAGGTGTTAAAAGATTCACAAAGGTGCAAGAGGACAAGAGGATAGGAACCAACAGCAGCCATTCTTCATTTGAAGCAACTCTGTCCTTTGGGAACAACAAACCTGCTGCTCCTGGGCCCTGCATGTAATGTGGTCTGAGCAAGGTGAGGATCTTTGCTGGGACTGGTTCACTCCATGCAATGGGGCATTGGAAAGGGTAGCTTTGGGTTGCCAAACTCTCGGCTCGTGGGAGAGACAGGCCAGACTGCTGCAACCACTTGGTTAGGTTGGGGGCAGCTGCATGGGGCCATGGGAGGCTGGAGGAGCAGCTAGCAGATGTCTCTGACTATCTGATCCCAAAACTCCTCTGGCCTCTTGGGTACATAAAGGATTTGGGATGAAGGTTAGAGGGTGGGCTGCCATGCCTATAAGGCATGTGAAGCCTTATATTGTGAAGGAGATGGCTTGCAGAAAGACTTTATCTCTCCAAAGAACAATAACTAATTCTGAGAAGCCATCACACCCCATGTTTTGAGACACAGGAATGGGCAACAAAGGGAAGCGTCAATTAGCCTAGGAGAAAAAGGTCAGAGAAAGATGAGGAAGAAATCTTGTCCCCAGAAACAGGGCCTCCTTCTTCTAACCTAATAATAAGTCCCTAGTTGAGCAAGGGTACTCCCAGACTGTGTCTGTACAGCTCTGTGGTAAAGCCCAGGGCACTGGTCCAGCTGCAGCAGCCCTGCTGAAGGAAAACTAACCCCTCCACATACATACCCACCCTTGGGGATCACAGGGTTGCTGAGGTTTGGGTCAAGCCAGCCTCAAAACTGCAGGGTCGAACCTCTTGAAGGCATGCCACCTAAGTGAAGAGCATGACTGACCGAAGCTGGTGTGCTGCAGCTGCCTGGAAACACTCTTAAGGACTGGCCCTGGACACTGACCAGCTCTCCATCAAGTCGCCATTTCCCCTTTGGAAAACATGCTTTCCCACTGAAGAAGGGTAAGGCTATGCCCGGCATGTAGCTGCATCTTAGCTCAGTTGGGGGACAGATGGTCTTACCCCCTCAGAGTGAAACTGAGATACTCGGCTCTGCACTGCTATTCCCAAACAGAAGCGGGTGAGGATGCTTGGCCACGTTGTGAGCTGACCATCCCTCTTTCAGGCAGGAGGATGACTGTTGGCTCAGAGTGATACTCTCCATGGGGAAACAAGACACTTTCTGAGATACGTAGCCTCTTGGCAAACAGTGTGCCAGAAGCACCCTCTGGGCAGGAGGTGAGAGCTGCTGCTGATGGGATGTCCTAATTTGCTGGGCATGTGCTCTCCCTTTTTCAGGGGAGACTCACACATGGCTCAGAAATATTTTCTTCCCTTGTTTTTTTTTTGGCCAGGCACAGGTCTGCCAAAGGCAGAATGACACCCCTGTATGTTTGCAGGGCCTCCCTCTGTTGAGTGCCCAAGGAAAGCTGGCTCAGTCCGGCCATGCAGAGCCCCAGAACTGTGCCAGGGTGCAGGTACCTGCAGTGGGCAGAGAAGGATGAATCCCAGGGGAAGGCAGAAAGCAGGACGTGTTAGTTTCACAGCTGAGCTTTTTTT
>VZRE01011581.1:794990-815358 GCA_013396775.1 Cephalopterus ornatus
GGAGGGGGCTCGGCTGGGCACCATCCGTCGCGGCAAGGCTTTGGGGCTGGCTGCCAGGGCAGGAGCCGTGCTCCGAGACTGGAACACAGGTGGTGGCAGCATCGTGGGTCGGGCTGGAGCTGGGCGCTTGCCTGAAAAGAAATATGGGCTGCGCTGGGGTACCCTCCTCCGGTGTGCCTCCGCAGGGGCAGAGGGGGCTGTGGTGCCAGCTATAGGTCAGGCAGGGGGGCTGCAGGCAGACAGATGGACAAACTGCCCCTTGCCCAGCTCGCATACTGGAGACCCAAGTGCACACCAGCTTTTGGGGGGTTTTCCCCAAAGGGCCAGGAGTTTTTACACCTCCTTACAGGGGTTGTTCAACCCAACACTGGAGGACATACTGTGTCCATCCCATGGTCCAACCTCAGCTGGATCTTGGCCACGCTACCTAGGCCTGAGGCCTTCTTATTTGGTGACAGGGACATTCCCAGTGCCCTTTTTTGCAGGGAACAGCAGGATGAAGGCTAAACTACAGGAGGTGGCATTCAGGGGTGTCATTTCCCAAGCACTGTGCCATCTGGGGCACCCTGACCTTTGCGGGTGGTATCATCAGTCGACGTTGGAGCTGCTGGCCCTGCAACTTCAGGAGATGGTTTGGTCAGTGCTGGGGATGCCAGCTGGGACTTGGCCTCAGGGTCCCTTGACGTCCTGCGCAGAGAATGGGGCAAGTCAGGCTTTTGGTTGGGCATGATGGTCCTGGCCCCAAGGCCAGGTATCCACCTGCAAGGCTATGGTCCCTGGCCATCCCATGTTGGGATGGGAGGAGAACACAGGGAGAGCTGGGACAGCCAGAGTCCCTAGCTCCCAGCAGACTTACGTTTCTCCGTCTGGAAGGGTGGGAGTGCTGGCTGGAGGAGGCTCAGGGGTCAGCTGCTCCACTGGAGCAACCTTGCTAAGTCCACTATTTGCAGGCAGTGTGAACAATCCCGAGACATTAAAATCTACCTCTGGGTGGAGAGAAGGAAGGAGACCCTGTGAGGAAGCACTTGCCGCCCAGAGCAATGACCCCATGGCAGAGAGCCAGAGCACTCCCCTGATTCCCTCCTCCTGGGGATAGAGAAATGTCCCTTTCCATTCCTCTCCCCTTCACCATATGCTGTGGTCCACCAAGTGGTGCCTTGGCCCTACCTCCGGGGAAGAGGGTGTCCACATTCTGGATGAGGGCTTCCACCACACCCTGGATGGAGGAGACTGAGGCCAAGTCCAGTTGCATGGGGTCTCTGAGAGACAGAAATGGGGGAGGCATTAGAAATGGGTTTTGGGGGGCCAGAGCCTGAAGGGAAGCCAGCCCAGCCGAGGGCAATGGCAGCGTGGGAGATGGGCCTCGTTCCCTGTCCTGAGAACCCTGGTTTGGTGTTGGAGGCCAATGGTGTTGAAAGCCATCCATGTCACAAGTGCTTCAGGTCTCAGCCCTTTCCTCTACTGCTTTGCAGAGTGGCTAAGAGCACACAGGGGACATGCAACTCGGGAACAAAGACAGGACTTGAGAATGGAAGAGGTGCAGGTGCTTCAAACTAGCCTGAAGGCTGCTGGATCGGCCTTTCCCATGGCATTTGCATTCAAGGCACCCGAGCTGGGGCTGGGAAGCTGCATCCCATCCCTCCAAACTGGACCTTACCCTGTGCTCTGCTGCGACCACAGCAGGTTTGGGCCCAGCACGATGGCGATGTTGCTGGGAGTCATTTTATTCACCTCCTGGTGTTCAGCCAGCTTGGCTAAAAACTTGATCAGATACCTGTGGGGTGAAAGGAGGGCAAAGGTATAGTAGGTACACATTTGGGGAAGAAATGGCCACTACCAGTGATTGCTTGGGGCTGAAGAAGCTCTGCTTCAGCAAAACACCTCAGATTGTTGTAGCTCTCTTGGGGCAGGTGGCTGCAGATGTCTCGCAGGCTCTGTACACGGCTGTCAATGTCCTTTAAGCTGCAAGAGAGAAAGAGGAGTGGATAGCTCAGCCTGCTCCCTATGGCAGAGAGGGACACAGTGGGCAAGGAGGAAAGCCAGTGCTGGCCACCCCTTGTAGGCCATAGCTCTAGGGATGGAGATGTCCTGCTTTTATTGGGCAGCTAAGGTAGGCATCCATGGAGGAGCTGCATTCATATCCCCCTGACATGGCAAATGAGGCCAAGCAGCCCTGCTTCAGGTGCTGGGAAGGATGGAAGGGGTTGACTGGGACCTTTTTGAGACCCGCCAGGCATTTCCACCCCAACGTCTGGACTCACCTGGCCACTTTGACCCATTCGTCATAGAGCTCAAAGGTCATCAAAGGCTGGGGCAGCTCCCGCAGGTAGGATTTCAGTGCACCTAAGAGGGGAGGGGGAGCAGCGGGGCTGATGGCAGCTGGGGGATGACAAGGACTGCCCAATCATGTACCCCCACCCCGCCTCACTGGCACCCACCAGCCACAGCGTGGGGGTCTGAGTAAAACTCCTCCAGGGCATTGGAGCCACTGGCCAAGCTGCTCTTCAGCTTCCTCAGCACTGATGCACCCGCTGCCAGCCGGAAGAGTCCCTGGGGATAGGGTGAAGAGGGAAGGGAGGCACTTTGAGTTTGGGAGGGGTGCCTTTTGGAGGGGAAGGTGGTGAGGTGGTCTGGAGCGCTCCCTACCTCTTCCCTCATGCCGGAGGCCAGCAGCATCATGACACAGGCTTCAATGGGCAGTGCGATCTCCCGGCCCAAGCTCTTGAGGTGGGTCTCTAGGGACACACCGAAGTAGCCTGCTGCTGGGGTGTCTGCATTGAGGGAGGGCTCTGGAAGAGGGAGGAGAATGTCAAGAGGGACAGTGGCCACTGGGGCCATCCAGCATCTGGCCATGGCAATATCTCACTCCAATCCAAACTTAGCTGGCTAGGGGCAGAGACAGGGCAGGCAGCATCCCCAGCTCACCTCAGGCTGCAGTCCCCAACCCACCAGCCAAATGTGGGAGAGAGCAGCAGATGTTAGGGAGGGAAAACATGCCTTTTCCAGCCTTGCTGGCCACACTTATATCCCCCAGGCTCGGCTGCAGCCCTCATACGGCTGCATGGAGAGCCAGCAGGTACCTGACTGTCTGTGGCTTTCCCTTAGCTCTGCCAGAGCTGTATCCAGAGATTCCAGTGACTGCCGGTGGTATTGGGCCTGGATTTCCAGCAGCTGCCAGACAGGGTATAGACAAACAGCACTCAGTTTGGCACCAGCCACTCTCAGAGAGACACCCATTACCAGGACATTGTACCCTCATGCAGGCAGGGCAAAGAGGGAGCTGCAACAGGAACCCACCCGGGGTCCATGGGACTATATCTGTAGTGAGGGAGAGAGAGTAAATTGGAGAGGGGGGGTCATTGGGACAAACCACTCTGTTTGCAGTTGGTGCTAGTGGTGGTATTAACCTGCAGTGCCTGGAGCAAGGCCAGCTATAGGCATCTGCTGATGCCTCAGTCTGTTCCTTGCCCTGGGTGGGGGACTTGATGCAGACAGGGACAAGGCTGGGCTCAGACATACCCCAGGAGACGTTCACACACTGAGGAGAAGTGTGAGAGAGGACTTACTTTGATGAAATAGCTGGCGTAGCTTTCCTCCTTGGTGGAGAAGTGGTAGAGATCAGCCATGTACTCATCCTGGGAAGGGAGACACAGAGAAGAGCAATCTTTCATCCCCTCTCTGGCACCCGAGGGAGAGGAGATCCCTTCATGAAGCCTTTCATCTGGTCTGTGAATTGTCTAGACAGGGTCCTTGAGTGTGGTGGGGATTCCTCCTTGCCTCCACTGCTTTCATTTGGGTAGTGACAGCAACCTGGCCTGTGATAAAGGTCCTGGCACAAGTGGCTCAGGGACAAGAGGTCCCTGCACCTTCAGCTCCAGTGAGCTCCTGACTTCTGCCAGACAAGGTGCTGGGCTCTTCAGAGAAACAGGGCAGAAGAAGAATAAGTTGATGTGAAACTTTCCTGCCACCCAGAGCAGATCCTAGCTCAGCTGGTTCCCAGCCCAAGGAGCTCCCTGCTTTAGACCCTGGAGCCTCCTCTAAAGCAGAATCCTTTACTCTTTGAATACTTTACTCTTTTTATTCCCTAGGCCTGAGGCATCTCTCTATTTCTGCTTGAGCGGCCTGTTTGCTTGCAAAGGGCAGGACATGCTGGCTGGCTGCAACCCATCTCAGCATGGGGTCACCTCAGACAAGATTGGTGGAGGGAAGCAGGTTTTCAGCCCTGGAGTTGCCTGGTGGGGAAGAGCTAGTGACATTCTCACCTTGCATTGCTCCACCTTCCTCTTTACCTCCTCCTCCTCTTCTTTCAAGATCTCCAGTTTGTTGGCAGCAGACGATGCTCCTGTACCAGCACCAGTTCCAGTGCTGTTACTGGAGCTCTTGGCAGCTTGGTTCAGCCTTTGGGGTGGGAGAGAAGAGGAACATTCATGGCCTCAGTGCCAGGGACATGGGGTGGGACTGCTGTGCAGTCTCCTAGAGAAATCTGGCATGTCAAAGTCTACTACTGACAAGAATTGGAATGGGGCAATCTCAGTGGCACCAAGCAGCACTGGGGCACTTTGCTGTCTTTGGCAGTGGCACTGCCCTTCTCTCTGGGGCCATGGAACCAGCTCAGTCCAGAGCAAGGATGCAGCTGCAGAGAGGGTCTGGCTGGGTGCTCCCAAAAAGCTTGGAAATTCAGTCCCCAGGGCAGTCATCTTCCTCTCTCCCCCAACTTATCTGGGGGCTGTGCTCTGTATGCCCTGGCCACCCAAGCTGCAGTAGGCCCCATACCGGCTCTTGATTGTGTTCCAGTCAGAAATCAACTTCTGAAGGGTCTTCTTGCGCTTCAGGATGATGGGAAGCTCCTCCTGGAGGATAGAGTGACCAGAGTGAATGCAAGAGACTTGGGGATACAGGAAGGAGTGGTGGGATGGGAGTGTGGAGTTAGAAGGGCAGCCAGGACTACCTCACTGAGCTTGTTGAGTGGCTGCAGGACGTTGTGCTCCAGGGCAATCTCAAACTCGGCCAGGATTTTTGCCAGTGAGCTCTGTATACAGCAGCCCATCTCCAAAGCTTTCCTGTGTGGGGACAGAGGTGAAATGACTGTGGGCTGGAGGCATGCCCCTCTCTGACCCAACACCTGGATGTACCTGCACCCATGTGGGACCTTGAGCCAGCCCCTGGCCCTACTCTGCAATGAGAGGCTGAAGGTGCTGGCTGTCCCTTCTCCCACTCCAATGCCGGTGTTTGTTCTTAGGACAGAATTTGAGCCATGGGCGCCCCTGACCCAAGACAAGTGTCACTGCCAGGGTCTGGCGTCTTTTGGGGTCACCCTGGCATTTTTTCCCCACCGGTACTTACCCAAGGCTGGACTCTGTGTCCAGTTCCTTGAAGCTCTCAGCCATCGTCATGGACAGAGCCATCAAGGGTAGCTTCTTCTGCACAGAGCCAAGGATTTGGGAGAGAAATGATGACACCAACTGTGCCTGGCCACACTGTGGTGCTGCTCACCACAGGGCATCAGTGGGTGCCAGAGATTCACAGGGGTTTGGGAAGCAAGATAGACAACCAGGGCTTTGGAGGGTTATTCAATACAAAGACAGCGTCTCTCTTTCAGGAGTGTCCCAAATTAGTGATGGTTGAAACGGTTGCCCTGCTCTGCGCACCCCAGGCTGCTGGTGGTCACTGCTGGCAAAGGGACCTGGGCTGGGCACAGCTTTGGGCCACCCTCCAACAAATCTGGCAAAGCAGGGGCCTGGCATCCCATTTGCTGGTGAGGGACAGAGCTGGGGTGAGCACACGCTGCAGCGGGAGGACTTTACTCACCACTCTCTTGTCCATCTCAGAGCCGCATTGCCCCTGCAGGCAGGCTTGGAGCCTCTTGGACACACTGTGAGCTGCTCGCTTGGCTGGCTCGATCCTCTGCTCAATCTGGGGCAGAAAGGTGGGACTGGGGAAGCCCTTGCATCAACCATGGGCAATTCAAGGCCATCTCCCCACTACCTAGCTCTGGGTGCAGGTGGACCTGCCCACTACAGCCCAGAGCATCCCTGGTCCAGGGAAAAGGGAACACAACTCTGGTCAGGATTCATCCCTCTGTGGGCAGCCCAGAAAGCCCTTTCCAGTGGCAGAAGCCTGCCATTCCCTTAACGCCATGGTCCTGAAATCACCCTCTGGCATTCAGGCAGATCCCAACCCCATGACTTGGATGTGCTGGCAGGGTGAATGGCAGGCAGGAGTGGGACAGGTTCCCACACCCAGACACAAGCAGACACACGCCTGCCAGCCCAGCCCATGCCTTACCGGCAGCAAATCTTCTGACAGGAGCTCAGTTGCTTCTTGAGCTCTGCAGAAGAAGAAGGAAGAACCATCAGCAAATGGGGATGACCTCCACCCAGCCTCCCTGGAAAGGCAGGTCCTTATGCATCCTACCTACCTCTCTTTGGGCTCCTGAGAGCAGGAGACTTTGGCCATAGGCTGGACCACTAGATACAACAGTATGGGTAAAATGAGCCCACAGGGACAAGAGCAGCAGAAGCAGGGCAAAGGCAGCCAACCTTGCTGACTGGTGGACACCCAATTAGGCAGGGATTCCAGTTCAGAGCACCTCAGTCAAAATGCCCAGATGTGGCTTGGGTTTTGGAGATGGGGGCCACAGCAGGATTTGATCCTGACTGCCCATCTCTCCCCTGAAGGTGAATCTTTGCAGGCCAGTGCAGCCACTGGCTATGAAACCAGTGTTTCAAGTCAGAAACAAGGATATTTTGTCAATCAAGTCAGAGCAAGGATATCCTTGTGGTCAAGCTGGGGTCTGAGACCAACACCAGCCCCTTCAGAAACACCTGCACAAAACCAGCTTTTGCTTAATTTTGCAGCAGGTGTTCACAGTGAATCTGACAAAGGAAACTTACGGTCTGCAGCAAATTCTGCTCAAAAGTAAATTCAAAACCCAATAGCCACTGTGACCCCCACACCTTCCTGATGCCTCTCGTACAGGAAGACTTGTTTCAACAGCCTGCTGTCATTGCTATGCCCTGGGAACCCTGTTTGCTGCTTTTTCTCCAGTTCATGTTTCTCTCTTTTCACCACCCGTCAAAGCCAATGTGGGACAAGGCTGTGGAGCTGCAGGAAATGTGGGTGGTTTGGTTGAAGGCAAGCAAGATCACATGAGGCTGTGGCCCACGGAGGGGAGGCTCTGCAGAGGGTGAAGAGCTCTCTCTTGGACTCCACGAGCTGCCTGCCTGGCATTAAACAAAAGGGAGGTGCGTCTAACATGGAGATGAGAAATCTTGAAGGAGAAGGGGTGGTAAAGGGGGTTATGCTCCCCTCTGGGGAATGCAAGAAGATCAAGAGGCCACCAGGATATAGGAGCACTTGGCCGATCTGCTGGGCCGGCTAAAGGAGGTTCAGAGGACATGGTTGGTCCCGCTCAGTCACCAGCGCTGGGGAACCTGTGGAGGTGGCAGTAAGAAAGAGGGAGTGGGGGGGCTGGGAAGGGAGGGACCAGCCCTGTAATTTCAGTTCTTGGTTTTGCAAGGGGAAAGCTTTGGAAAGTCAAAGAGAAAAATAAGGAAGCGGCAGATGTAGGATTGGGACAGATGGATTTATGTTAAGCTGTAAGTCCTCCATGGGTCCTCTGAGGATCCCCAGTCCTCTCCTCAAAGGGCATTTTGGGATGTCCATACTGCTGGGCTGGCTAGAGCCACAAGACACCCCAGACTCAGCGGGAAGAGCAAGTCCCAGCTCCTAACACCTTTTGGTCACCACATAGCAAAGGGCATGTGGCTGGAAGGTCCCTCCCCATTGCCCCATCGTCCCACATCCTGGGGAAGCCAAGACTGAGAAAGCTCTGTGTGCAGGTGGATGCAGCAGCTGTGGGCCCTGGGAGAGGTAGTGGGGCATGAGGATCACATCACTGCTGAGCAACACCAGCACAGCCTTCCTTCCCACTGCCCCTCAGGTGCCAGGAGGTCACACCCTCTCGGCTTATGCTGAAGATGCTCTAAACTCAAGAGTTATTCCCCCCCTTTTCCCGAGCCAGTGTCACTAGGAAGTCCTTACAGCCCCGGCGCAAGCCCTCCAGGACCCGTGTCCCTCTCCCCCTTAGCCCTCCAGTACAGGTAGTGGAGAAATCCTTACCGGGTGGCGATGTTGGGATGGGACAGCTGCTGCCGCATTCGATTAAACTGTCTTTTCATCATCTTGAGAGCTGGGAGAAGACCAGGAGAGCCACTCTGCTTGACTGTACCTGCTCAGCACCCCTCGGTAATTCTTGGCATTGGATGCTGGCAGCCCCTTGGCTCCCAGGAGCTGCTTTGGTTTTTCCTGAGGACCTTTGCCTCCTTACTCTTCTTCTTCCTCCTTTCCTCGTTCCCCCTTTTTCAGTTTCCTTAGCTGGTCCCCTCCCTAATCCTTCCCTGGGGATGCCCTGCTTGCTTTCTCTTCTCCTCCCTTGAACTCCTCTCTCTTGCTCCTTCTCTTTTTCTGAGCTTCCTTCCTCCTCTGTCCGCCCCTCTGCCGCAGATCAGGTAAGAGCAGTTCAGGGCTCCTGCTCCGTTCTGTGTTCCTGTCACCACCCCACAAGTAAAAATAACTTCAGCCAAGCCTTAAAGGGGAAATATTACAGCATACTCATAACAAGGCAGGACAAGCACATGCCGCTGCCGAGCCCAAGCAAAAGGCCCACGCTCTCTTTCTTGCTCTCTGTCTCAGCTGGGGTGGTTCCCCCCCTTGCCTTGCCCACCACCAGCTGTGCCGCGGGGCAGCCCGTCCCGCTGCCAGCTGGCTGTGTGGTTCACCGGGTGCCTGGTCACCCACACTCTGCCAACACTCCTCGGGCACCTCTCCATGCTCATGGGTGCTCCATCCTCTTCCCCTGCGACATATCCCCCTTGTCGTGACAAAAGCAGGAGAAGCAGCAAAGCCACTGGTGCAAACCCCTCCTGCGCCCCTCGCCCTGCTTTCCCTCCCTGCCTTCTCTGAGGCTTTCCGGAACCACTGCAAAGCTGTGGCAAACGGCAGTTGCCTTGTGTTTTGGGGAGGCCCCTTCCTCCCTGCTCCCCCTCCACCAGCAGAGCTCCTCCGAGTGAGGCGGCTGGGCCGAGTGCAGAGCAGCAGCACTTGCACAGTTGCACGGGGACCACAAACTCCCTGTTCTCAGGCTCGAGTGTTGCCTGCTCTCTGCAGAGCTGCAACAAGGTTCACACTTTTTTTTTTTTCCCCTTGTCTAAAAGCATCCCACTCACACCACGACCTTTGGCCCTGGATCTATGAGATGTAAACCTCACTTGCATCTATGACTTTCCTCCTCCTACTTTAGGAGAGAGGAGTGGTTGCTGTTGGCTGGGTTACATGGCTGGCAAAGGAAGTAGCAAACGGAGCGCAAATGAGAAGCGGTCTGCTTGTGGGCAGAACAGGCAAGCAGAAAAGGAAAAAGTTGCAGAAAGGCCTCCCCACCTGTGCCCCAAGGCCTAAGGAGCAGTAATTTGTGGGCTGCTGGGCTGTGCTTCTTGGCAAGGGTCGAGTCTCCAGCAAGAATATGGCAAAGTGGCACTGGCAGCTGTTTTCAAGCAGGTACGGGGTGAGGGAGCATCACTCTCCCTGCCCAAAACACCAGGCTGCTCTAAACCTGTGGCAGAGCACGTCTGATCCCCTGGGCTCCCAAAAGGCAGTGTGGTCACTTCCAGCACCTACTGCAAAGATGCAGCAAAGCCCTGCCCAGATCATCCCTGGCTGCCTCAGGTGGTGGCCAGGCCCTTCCTCCCCTGCAATGTTGGAGACCCAATCCCAGCCTCAGGCTGCTGCTTGCCAGAGCAGATCCCCCCCCTTTGCACGCCTGCAATAAAACTGCCCCGTGGAACTGCTTCCAAGAGGCAGCCTGGAGGAAGAGGAGGAAGTGTTGCTACCAGTGGTGCTAAAGCTGCAAAAAGTCATGTGGGGCATGGGAGCAAGCTCAAGCCCTGCTTCCCATGGGCTGTGGGGCACAGGCCCTTGCCCACCACCTCTCAGAGGGGAGGGAAGTGGGCAGCACCCAGTTCACAGCCTAGAAGTAATTGCTCTCAGAAAAGGAATTGAGAACTGCTGGGGCAATTCCACCATCCCAGCTCCTTGGTCATGGGAGTGGGGAAATCACTGTTCCAGGCTCTCCCTGGGCGACTGCAGGATGAACTACAGGATTGCAGGGGCAGGATGTGAGTTGGAAAGGACCCTGGGCAGGGTGCAATAAAGTTCCTCAGAGGTTAGGGAAGGTGAGGTAGAATGTATTCCTTGGGTCAAAAGGCAGAGGGACAGGATCAGGAAAGAACTCTTTATTTCCCATAAATACAGCTGATTCTTCGCGCCGGGCGTCTAATTTTAAACGTTTTGTTTTCTTCCATTTACAGAATTCTGCACTGAAAATATATACAAGTCTATTCAAGAACCAAACAAGATCTGCAAGGAAAAAACCCATACAAAACCCTGAACAGACCAGAAAGGGAAGTAAGACACAGCAGAACCCCAGCACAAAGACCTTGCTTCCCCTTGTCCTCTACCGCTTGCTGTGCCCAGCTTTGAGACACCTCACCTTCACTGCCCCAAGCCAAGAGTGCAAGGCACCCCACTCATCTCCACCTCGCACAAGCCTCCTTCTAACTCCTGACAAGCCAACACAGGGCACAGCTGCCTCTGTTTTTTATGATCAGGCCCTCTCAAAACCAGCTCAGGGATGGGAAGCAGCTCCCATGGTCCCAAGGGGAATCAGGATTGCTTGGGATGTGCCATTCCCCAGTCTCCTCCGTGCCTGCAGATCCCCACCCTTGTGTCACAGTGATCAGGTGGCTGGAGTGAGCCCCCTCCCCGCCACAGGGAGCCAGGCCTGCCCTCAGCTGTGGGCAAAGGTGAGCAAGGCACAGCTGAATCCCCCCCCCGCCCCGTACGCCCCTGTGCAGAGCTTAGTGGTGATGGGCTGGGCTCCCGTCTCTCCCTGGCTCCCAGCCCATCACCTACCCCACTGCAAGAAGACACTGAAGGGCTGAGAAAGCTCCCCAGCCCCCCAGGCTCTCCAGACCAGCCAAGGTGGAAGAAGACTAAGTGCTGCTTCCTCTCCCCATCTGTCAGGAGGCTGCAGGGAGACTCACCCCCTACAGTGTACCCCTCTCCAACTCCCATTCTTAAAGTTGCTATGATAGATAAAATGTGGGAAGAGTGCAGGCCACCCTGCTGTGGGGGTTCAGAACTCCAGCTGAAAGGGGCTGGGAAGGCAGACATCAAGCCCTTCCCAGCCCCCAGGGTCCCACCCTGGGGCTCACCTCCCACCAGCAGCTCTCTAAGCACCTAAGACAGAGAGATGTGATGATCATTCTCCCTGGCCCCCCCACAAAGCAAGGGCAGCTGCCTGCTCTGGTGCTGGAGAGATACCTAGCCTCTGTCCAGCCTTGTTCCATACCAGCTCCAGTGTGATCCCAACAGATAAGAAAACACTGGGGCCCAGCTCCAAGGAGAGAGAGGACAAGGGGGACAAGAGGGAGCACCATAGAGCACGAAGTAGCTGAAAAGCTGGCAAGTGCAGAGGGAGCAGAAAAGGATCTTCCTTTGCTAGCCCTTGTCCTGGGCTGAGGCTGTTAAAGCTCCCTGTTCTTGTTCCCCACTGCACCTAGAGCAGGAAAGCAGGGTTAGAAGAGAAGCTGGGCAGACTGGGGAGGGAGTGTCATCTTCGGAAGAGCAGGGAAGGCAACTGTTCACACACTAAGCTTCCCACTCTGCTCCTAGTCTTGTGGGATGAACATCTCCTGGCATCTCTGCTCTCCTCCTTGAGGCACGCTCCCTCGGGCCCTTGGCCGACTGCCTGGAGAATAGAGCGTGAGTAGCAGCCCCCCACCCGCCCTCCCGTCTCCTCAGGCTGCTCAAGCCCTGCAGGGTTGGCTTCCTGAGGAATCTGCAGTGTAGTGCCTGCAACATGTGGCTCTAGAGGTTTCCCCAGGACTCTGGTGGGGGAAACTGGTCCACATCCCCAATTTCATTGTAGGTTTGCTCTCCCATGGTGAAGGTCAGCTTGTACCGTAGCCTCACTTTTTCCTGGAGATGGAGGAGGAAGAATAAGCAATCAGAACGAGGGGAAGAAACACATCAGGCACAAACCATTTATGTCTCTCAGACAATGCTGAGAGTAGAGGGAACACGGCAGGGTAAGGAGGCTTTGCCTAGGCACCAAGACCAGCCTCTGCTCGTGCCCCAGGGATGATGCTGTTACCTTCTGTGGGTTAGCGAGCAGCAGGACTTGGGTGATGGCACTCGGGTGGACAATGGGATTGAATGCTGGCAGCTCTGTGCCTGAGGGAGGCTGTAGCTTCACCTTCATTATCTAGGGAGAGAGAAGAGCATGGCAGATTCCTGAGTGACTTGGCAGCCAGAAGCTCTGCTCCTGTACTTGGGGAGCTTCCACTGTCTAGTCAAAGAGAAAAACATTGTGCTGGTTCCTGCTAATCCCAAGGCAACACAACTTGCTCCCATCCCCGCAGAGCTCTCTCAACCCACTCTGCCTTTCCTGCAGAAGTAGAATCATGCTCTGGCCCAGTCTGCGGACCTCAGTCCTGGCAGTTTGCTCACCTTGGGGACGGCAGATTGAAAGACAATGTTGCGGATGGGCTGCGGGGCTGTGCTGAGCATAGAAATCACCACCACAAGCACATCAGGCCTCTCGGGCAGGGCATCCTTAGCAAAGTGGAAGAGGACACGGAAGCCATGTTGATCATACACTGTCACAGGGAGGATGCTGCCTGTGGGAAAGGCAGGGACAGGCAGCAGTCAGCCAGGAGGGAATTGGCCCCATAACCCAAACTCCATGCAAGTGACAAGAGACAGCATTCCTCCTCAACCTCCACAAAATCCAACAAGCAAGAAGTTTCTTCACATTCTTCCCTTCCATGTGTGCAGGGTTTGTTCCCCCTATGCCTGCCCCCCTCTTTTTCCCCAGCTCACTGGGTTTGATTGACTCCAGAGGCACAGTGATGTTGGCCAGCGAGATCTCCTGGGGCAGCGCAGTGGCAGGAGGCCGTGGTGGGACTGCAGTACTTCCTGCTGGTGTGGTGGCAGCTTTTGGAAGCGTAGCAGGGGCAGGCAACTCCGAGGTCAGGGGCAGCGTGGGGTTAGGGGAAACACTCTGGAGCACAGGTGGAGTGCTGGGATTGTGGGCTGTGGTGCCAGAGCTGCTCCTGTTCTGCAGATCCCTCAGGGTGAGCTGAGGGGGTGGCTGCTGCTTCTCCCTGTAGGGAAAGAGCAAGGAGTGGAACAGGGCATTGAAACGCTGTGTCCAGCACCCTAGAAACGGAAAAGATGGGGAGAGATGTGAGATTGCACTACCCCTGCTTACCATCGCACTTGTTGAGATTCTGGAGGCAAAGACTGCTGCAGCAGAGTCTTGCCCAGGAGGTCCAGGTCATCCAGGCCACTGCTGCTAGGAGAAGGTTTGGGGGAGGATGCGCCAGCATCTGTTTTGACTGGTGGTGTTGCTGTGATAGGGGTGATACCGAGCTCATTGCTATCTGATGACTGTAAAAAGAATGCACAGGAGAACCTCCAAAGCAGGGTTGCATATCAGCACCGACCATCAGATGTGGGATTTTTCCCTACTTCTCCATTTTTTGCTTTTATTACCCTCCCCACCCTCTGCCATGGCTCCCAGCACATTACCTGGAAGCTGTTCCAGCCACTGGTGTCACTGGCCTGGGTAGCATGCGGTGCTGGGTCATTCAGGCCTGCCAGGAGTAAAAGCAAATATGAAGCTTAGCTACCAAGTGGGTAAGAGCAATAAACGTGGCCTGAATAAGAGAGACGAAGCAGGGCAGAACCACCAAGGTGGTCTCCATCTCTGGCCCCCATCCTTGCAGGGGGGAGAGCCAGGAGGGTGATAGTGGTTTTTTCTGTCCAGAGATCCTCATTTGCAGTCTAGTTCTCACTGCAACTGGCAGAAAAGTGAATACTATTGGGCTGACAAGTCTGGCTGACCATGTTGCCTACTTCATGCTGTTGTCTTAGCAAACAGATACCTTGTTGGGCAAAGAAGGACTCTAGAGCCTTCTAGGATTGGCTCTTCACAAGATTTCCATGTGAGCAGTTCTGGAAGTCCCATGCATCTGTTGTCAGCTCATAACTTCAACAGCAAGCAGTAAACATGAGGAGCTGAGGGTGACCCACCCTTGTGATCCCATCTGGGGATGGTCATTGCATCATGCTTGATTTACCTGCCAGGTCAGTTTTCCCAGAGCAAATCAGTGGGCACATCCCTGCAGGCTCTCTCTGACTAGCTAAGAAAACACCACGGAACTGAAGTTCAGAATCATAGTGGGGTCTTTCCCTCATGCTAAATGAGGGACACTTCTTTGTCTTTCATTATTCACCTCTCCCAGAGCTCTTTCTTATTCATGTTGCTGCCTCGAGAAGAACCACCCATGCAGACTATCCAGAGTCAAGAAGAGAATAAAGAGCTTTTGCTCTGGATTTCTCACCTAAAGACATGAGTTCATCATCCAGCAAGGAGACAGAGCCAGCCTGGTCAGGCACAGGGACTGCTGAGCCACCTGAAATGGTGGGCAAAGCTGGGTAGGAAGGGCATGTTGCTGGAAGCTCCAGGCCAGACAGATCCAGAAGCGCTGATGTGATGCCTGCAAAAAAAGGAAGCAGCTGAGAATCAAAAACTTTACCCAGGCCTTATGCAGTGTCCTGAGGCCAGTGGCCATCCTTCTGCATATCTGGGAGAGGCAGAATGCCCTGCTCTCCCTTCCAGTTCCCTCTCTTCATGCATCAGTCACTCCCACAAACCGTTTCCTCATCTCACCAGCCCGACTCTGACCTGCTGCAGGTTTCACCTTTCCACTTCTCTCAATCAACTCTTACACTGCCGGGAACCAGCAATAGGGTCTCTCTGCTTGATGTTCCTGTCCCCAATTCCCCAAGTCTCCTCACCTGGAAGGGGACCAGCCACTGTCTCCCCATTGATCTCTTCTCCCCGTACAAGCTGCTTGTAGAGATTGATCACCTGTGTTAGATTGTCATTGGCTTGCAGGATCTCCGCTGAAATGGAATAGGTGGGAACTAAGTTTGAAAATAGTCAAGAGAGTGACTTTTATACCCTGATCCTGTCTATTCTTTCAAAGCAAGGCCCAAGGAGTGGCAACAACCCACTGCAGAAAGGGTGTTTGCCACGGTTGCTGCAGACCGCACCAGGGTACACTGTCACCTCCACAGCAGTCTCAGCAGGAACGAGAAAGGCCAGATGTGCTTACCCAGAGCTTCATCATTGTCTTCTGTGTCACTGGCAAGGCGGAAAAGCATGGGCCTCATGCGCTCGCAGCGCTGATACAGCTCCTGGGGGAGAGGAGAAAGGGATGCTGAGGTAAGCAGCAGGATGCTCAGCTGGGGCTACAAAATAGGCAGGAGGATGGGGGGAATAAGGGTCACCCATTTCTGCTAAGCCCAGGGAGGACTGCTGGGATGGCCTTCCCTCACCTTCATTAGGTCCTCATTGCTTTCCGTTGTCTCCCCCTTGCTATAGTTTGTCACCATCTCTGTCAGCAGCTTCACATTGTTGTTCACCTCCTCAATGGCATTCACTCTCTTGGAGATCTTCTCCATGCGCTTCTGGTCCTGGAGGGGAAGCACATGGGGAAGGATGTCCTCCCTCTTGGCTATAACTTGGAGAGGAAGCCAGTCAACCACCAACTCCCTGGTCTAAGGCACAGCAATACTGCCCTCAAAGCAGCTCCCACTCCAGTGAAAAACTCAAGGTTATTTCTGGGCCATAACCTGCCAAATAGGGAAGGAACTGATGCAGATCTGGTGCTGCAGCAGGGCTTGGGCCACAGAATGCACCCACAGCCATTCCTCCAAGAAGCCAAGGGATGGCAGAAATCACACATGGACTCTTTAGCAGTTGCTGCAGCAAAATTCTGGGCAGAAGCTCTGTATGTCTGCACGAGGTTACAGAGCCACTGCTCCATCACCACCCAGACCATGTCCCCCCAGCTTCTCTCTTTCCCAGCCACACCTCCTGAACCATCTCCTTGATGAGCTTGTTGGCAGCCCGGAGGTCCTCAGGATGGGAACTTTTCAGGAGCCGGGCCAGTGTCTGCAAAAGAGAAGGTACCTCTGAGCCCAAGCTGAGGAGTGGCAGCCAAAGCCACCCTTGCTACACTAGAGCTAGTAGTTCCCCCTGCCCCAAACCTGTATCTGGTAGAGGCAGTAGACAATGCCAGTTGTTTAGAAAGTCCAGCCACGGGAGCTATCGGAGACCAAGGAGAGAAGAAATACAACTGGCCTTCCTTTTCCCTCTATGGTTCTGGTTATAGGAGATAGGTCTTTCCCCGAAGATTCTCTGCACTGAAACCCTGCTCCCACCTGCCTGTTACCCCCCATGGAGAGTCTGGAGTGCAGCAGCATTAGCACTGAGACAAAGAAAGCCTGGTTTGTGCAGGAATTGCCATGGACTCAGACCTCTTAACATGTCTCTTTGCAATTGCAATTGGTGAAGAGGGAGAGCTCCCACTTTCTCTCCCTCTCCACAGCCAGTGAATGACTGGCCCACCTATAAATCCTCATCTGCAGACTGACCCATGGAGGCAAAATGTATCACCTGCAGCAAACTGGCTGCAGAACTAGACCCAGAGAAGTCCAACACTTGTTTAAATGTATCAGCACTGATAACGCAGAAGTTTGCCTGACACAATTCTGATGGAAAGACAACAAAGGATGGGTCCAGGAGGGTATAAACAGTTGGGCAATAAGGAGATTGCAGTGCTGGGGGTGGGGAAGAGATAGCAGCAGCATCTGGGGCTGGGATTTAGACCTTGTGGCCAGGTAACTCATCTAAGTGTTCCAAAGGTCTAACAGACCCACATGCCCCACCTCTTGTCTGTTTGTCATGATTTTGGAGCAGTCTCTCAGCATTCCTGTGATGCGAAGGACAGCGTGCAAAGCAGGGACCTCAACTCTTTCTGGATCTCCACATTAGGGGGACATGATACTGGAGCAGGAGGATATTGCCTGCTGTCCCTCTCCTTGCACAGAGCCCTCACCTTGGATTTTTCTTCATCATCAAAGATGATGTTCTTCGGCCGAGGGGGAGGCGGTGGGAAAGGAGCGTCATCGGGCAGTTTTGGGTCACACTTCACAATTCCTATCGTAGACACCAAAGAAGAGAACAGCAAAACTCACCCACTCAGTGATGGCACCACCACCCAGATCTTTCTTCCCCAACGGCCCACCAAACCCAGCTGGGACTGATGGTGTGTGGGTTTGCTCCTGTTACCCAAGACGCTGGATTGTGTTTTCATGGAAGAACTGCCCTCCACTCCCCATAAATATCCTCTCTTAGAAATCCCAGCATCTACTGCCAAAGCACTCATAGCCCTTCAGACCCAGACCTTTCCAGGGTCCCATCTCCCATAGAAGCAAGCAGACCTGTCCTCCAACCCAGCAACCTGGACCACCAGCAACTCCTTCTGCCCAGCTAGGAGCCCCAAGGCACCTGGTCCTTCTCCTGACCCTAGTGCTGAGCCAGACTGATGGATGTCGTGGGTCTGGGCACAGGGAAGGGAGAGCTCATTTCAGATTCTGTCCAGACAAAAAACAAGGGAGGGCAAACCATCCATCCACCTTTCCCTTCCAGACCACTTCCTCTCACCTTGTTTCTTCAGCATCTGGTAGGCTTCTGAGATCTTCACCTCGTGGGGCAGCCCTAATGTCCAGCTGTACATCAGCTCCAGGATCTTTGACTTCACTTTTTCTGGTGTCCGGCTGCCAAGATACTAGAGGAACAGAAAAGAGGTGGCTTGAAGCTGATCTGAGCCATTGCAAGCTTGGCCTGTTCCTCTCCTCCCACTCCCCAGGAGAAGTGAGACCATTCCCAATGGCACAAGAAGGACGAAAGAGGAAGCAAGCAGGGAAGCTCATGAGGGCCTTGCAACACATTCTATGCTATGTTTGGTTTCCACAACAGGAAAACAAGAGGTGTGAGAAACCCTTAGTAACACACAGGGACAGGCAGGTCTCTGTCACCTCCTTGTGAAGAAAAGGGTCCTGCCAACAGAAGCTGCCCAGCAAGGGAGCCCATGAGAACAGGAGACAGCAAGGCTGGGAGAGGAAGGGCTGTGGGTAATGGTCTCTGAGGCAGGGCCCAGTGCCTGGCATCCTTTAGAGCAAGGTTAGCCCAGATGACCAGCACCCAGCAGGAAGATACTCAAATGCTAAAGCTCTCCTCCTGCCATGCAACCATCCTTCACCCTTCCCCCATAGGTCTGCTGGGAGTTCTGGTAGTAGAAACAGTGCATGTGCCACCAGAGGCTAGTGGCTTAAGGCAGAGGACATGCTCTAGGGTGCCAAGCAAGAGGACTTTAGGATGCTGCTGTCACTGTTCCTGGTTATTCATCACTGCAGATCACAAGCTCTGACTGGCTGACAAAGGTTTTCCTTAGTCATATTTAGTCTGTGTTCCCTTAACCCTACACTTGCTGGTGTTCACTGCCTTGACTGAATAGGGGAGCACACACTGCTTGTTCTGCTGCAGAAACAGCAGCATCAGCAGAGGAGCAGGTGAGGACTTGGTCCTTCAGATGGACTCGCCAGAACACCACTGACCAGGCCTGGGCTTGTCCTCCCTGAGTGTCTCAATCACGTTGGGACACCCCAGAGAGACACGGTCAGATGTCAGAGCTGGGGGAGGTTTCTGAGCACATGCAGCACAGAGCCCAACAGCAACGCAGGGAAGTGACTCCAGGCACGCACGTGAGCTCAGCTGTCTCACAAGTACTGGCTGCATCACGTCTAGCTGGCCCTCAGCTTCCTACATCAACAATCAGCCTGGAACAGAGGCATGAAAACTCACCTTCTAACCAGGAAACTCAGCAGGGAACAAGGACTAGATTTCCTACTAACACTGTCCTGTTTTCCCCACATCCCAGCAGGTGTCTGGCCTTTCTACTCAGCCACCAAAGCCCTCCTGCCAGCAGGAGTCCTGTCTAGAACGATGCCCTGAGACCCACCTTTGGTGACACCACCTTGATGAGCTCATTGAGGAAGCGGAACTTGCCCACCTCATCATGGAAGCGTTTGCCACAGCTCTTCATGCAAGACTCCAGCACCTGGGGAGAGGGGACAGGTGAGTCCCAGCATGGGGGCAGCAGCAGGACCAGGAGACAGCTTCCTCCTCCTTCACCAGGCCTGTGGCTACTGTCACAGCAGCAGAGGCACATCACCTTCGGCCCCCCAGGGTGGTCAAACACCCTCCCACAAAGAAACAAGAAGGGGAATTTTCCTCTTTGGAGCCAGTTTTTGCAGAGATGGCTCAACAGCCCATGGAAAGGGATACCCTTAGAGAAGTCACACCAGGCTTTCACAGTGTGGATCCACAACCCGATTAAGAATCACAGAATCATTTAGGTTGGAAAAGACCATCTAGATCATGGAGTCTAACCATTAACCCAGCACTGCCAAGGCCACCATAACAGAAACCAAAAAGCTTCCTATCAACTTCAACAGGATACAATCCTAGGAACAAGACCTTTCCAAGTAACCTCTCCTGACTTGTGGAACCACCTTCGCTCCCTCTCCCACCCAAGGGCCCAGGTGCTCCAGGGCTTTCTCAGAGGAAATTCAAAGCTTCCCATGCTTCTCCAGTAGAGCTGGAGCATCTCCACACCCTGCCCCTCCATCTAGTTCTACCAGCCTGCAGATGCCCTTACCGTGAGGGCCTGGATAGCTTCCCATTCTTGCGGAGACTGGATCTTGTGGGCAAGAAGTCGGGTGGCAAGTGGAGGACTGGAAGAAGTGAGGGGAAAAAAATTCTAGGCGGTTATTGATGAAAAGCCTGGTCCCTGTCTTCCTGCCTGGGAATCCAGGTGTGAAAAGCATGTTGCAAGTTGAAGACACTGATAAGGCACCTCAAAACCCGGGGGGTACCTTCCATTAGCACACCAGGACCCCCCCACCTACCCCTACCTTGAGGGCCTTTGTGCCTATTCAGCTCTTGGGACAATCCCATTGGATTTTACTGTGTGAGGAATCACAACCAGGCCTGTGACCTGGAGCATGTCTGGGGAAAGGACGAAGCACTTACCCCTCCAGCTCCTTATTGAGCTGCTCACAGAACGCATTGATACCATCCCAGTCCAGGTCCTTGTTCAAGGGGTTTGTTGCTTTGTCTGCGGACGGGAGGAAGGGACGGTGAGAAAAACCTCCCCAGGCGAGGGGCAACGTCGATCCCACTCCCTCCCTGCCAGCTCCACGAGGTGCGGTGGCGGGGGACGGTGAGGGAGGAGCAACACGCCGGTGCGCACTCGTCCCCCTCCCGTGGCTGCCCTGTGCACAAACTCTCGCCCCCTCCTCCCTGCTGACCCTCGCGCGCCCGCCCCGGGCT
>VZRE01011581.1:815809-845774 GCA_013396775.1 Cephalopterus ornatus
GGGCGGGGCAGGGCAGGGCGCCGGAAAACGGCCGCCGCGCGGATAACACCGGGCCGGGCCGGGCCGGCCCTCCCCGGAACAAGCCGCGTACTGGCAAGTGAAGCCACTTCCGACTGGCGGCGCGTGGCGTGTCCTTTCAAAGGACACGGGCTCGCCGGGGGCGGCGCATGCGCACTGCGCCCCCGGGATGGAGGGGGACCCGGTGCCGGCCCATAATAAAGATAGTATAATAAAAACATAATATAAATGCTAGTAAGTGAGCTCCCCTGCCGCGATCTTTAAGTAGCAGGTGATCTCCTGGCCTTCTGCCTCGCTGAGCAGCGTGCGTGTGGGGGGATGTCGGTGGAGCCCTGGAGAGAGCTGGAGGCTTCCAGGAGAACAAACTCTTGTTTGCCCTCGTTTTCCTCGTGGCTCTGGCAATCTGGGCCAGCGCCAGCTGTGACACCTGACACCGCCTGTTTGCTCTGTGCTCCAGTGGCCCTGGCAGGAGCAGCGCGTCTTCTCCCCGACTCGCTGCCTTCGTTGTTTACCTTCCTGCACTTCAAACAGGGCTGGTGGAAGGGGTGAGCCTCAGCCTCCCCCTGTGTGAGGGGTGCCCTGTCCGGGTGTCGGCGGTGGTGTCTGGGGCTGGGGCTGCCGGAGAACCTCGGCGATAAGAGCACAATGCAGCCCATACAGCGCGGCCTGCTCGGCGTTCCGGCGTCTGATCCTGGAGACAAGAGTCTGAGCCGGAGCGTCCCGTGCTGGGTTACTCATTTACAGTGCTAATCCCATGGCTGACGAGGGAACTGCCCTGTTGTCACACCTAATGGCTTTTCCTTATGGATAGCCATTGTTTCAGTGGGGATTTTTTGGCCATTAAAAACCACTTTTTTTTTTTTTGGCGCTTGAATGTAGTTCTTTTTTTAACTGTTACTGCCGTGCATCACAAAGCCCTTTTTAAGCACCTTTCATAGAAAATTGCGACATCCTTCCCTCTGCTCTGTTCAGGCACGTTTAACTCGTGTTATTTTAATCTTATGAGTCAGCCTTGCCTGTCAGTACTACCTCTTTGATTTTTCCGAGAATCCTGAAGTCATCTTTAGGAGCCCTCCAAGTCATGTACGATCTGCATAGAAGGCATGCGCGTCTCTTCTCCATCCCCCACAGCGATGCCTCTGAAGGAGGGGTTTTGCAGGCTGGTGTTTTACACAGCCCCTTTGCTCAGGTTTCGGCCTGTCTGAGTCTCAAGCTTGTTTGTTTTCCTCCCTTTGGCAACACCCAGTAGTTAGCAAGTCTAGGATGAATGGAAGGCCGCACCCTCTTTTCAGCCGGTTGCAAACAATGGAGAGTGAACTCGTGCTTAACACTCCTGTCAGCAGCGACCTTGCCTTTATTTCTCATAGATTTAGGAGTCTTTTTCCCCTTTGGTTACATCTGCTTTCCATATAACAAGAACTCTAAGCGCATCCGAAGGAAAGAGAAATCAGGGTCTGAATTTTGCTCCCTGTACCAGTGGTTAGACGTTGTGAGGAAGAGCCTTTTTCCACTTCCCTCGATTTATTTTTACCGACAGCTGGAATTTCAAACTAGGTTTGGACGGCGTGAGGCGCTCCACGTGGTAATTAACACCACTCCGGAGGGAAAGTACTGGAAGTATAATTAGCTCGTAGCCAGTTGCGGAGGAAGGTGATGATGCCAAGCCAGAGGCCTGGATGAGCACAGCTCGTGGGGACAGAGCAGTGCGGGTCCCAGGTTCGGCAGAGGGATGCGGGTCCCAGGTTTGGCACAGGGTTACAGGTCCCAGGTTCAGCAGAGGGATGCAGGTCCCAGGACGGGTAGGGCCTGCAGCAGCCGCCTGCAGAGGGCACCAGCAGGCCGGGGAGTGCCTGCCTGAGCAGCCGGGCTCAGCAAACGCTCTTGCTGCCCGTGCACTCGAGGTGAATCGCCGAGCGAACCAAGTCCCCAGTCCTTCGGGAAGGGAAGGCGGCCTCGCAGGAGTGGCCGGGTCGCCTGGGAGAGGGGTTTTCCACCCGCCAGCTCGTGTTCAGCCAGCCAGAACCACCCTGGCACCCCCTGCCCTGTCCCAGGGTTTGTTTGGTTTTTTTTTTGCCGTGCGTGTTTATGTAAACCCTGCGATGTTTTTCAGATGCGCTTGTGTGGGTCAGCGAGAGCTTTTGTGTGCTTCCTGCTGGATTGTCGGCTCTGACCCATGACGTGAGCTTCCCTTTCCCCGTCACATTCCTCTTGCTTTGGCAAGGCGTTCTGCCAGAGACCTTTCACTTTCCTGAAGCTTGGTACCGTCGTCTTTTGTTCCCTTTTCTTGTTTTCCTGCTCTGGCTGACTGCAGCAGCCAGTTCCTGGGGGGTTGGCTCAGTTTTAATTCTGCTACTTTCTCTTGGAACAGGCTGGCAGCACCTCTTCTGACATGACCTTGGACCATGCACCTCTTTATGCAATCCTCTGGATTTACAGCCCTACCATTCCTGGACCTTGGCTAATCTCCATACTTTTGCAATACTTTTAAGCATCTTTCCCAGTGGAGGGTTGCAATTAGAGAGGCAAGTATAAGAGTTGCGTACTTCTCTAGAGGGAGAGCAGGTTTGAGCTCCTTTAATCTAATAGGAAATGTCTCCTTTCCTTCATATGCAGCACTTTCTTGTGGTATGCAGTCATCCACCAGGATTGCTCCCTTCCATTTCGTTCGGCAGTTTCCCTTTCAGCTGTAGGAAGACCTGCCCCGGGTGATCAAAGGCGTCCTTCTACAACTGCAGGAGCAGAATGAGGAAACAGGATAAGGGATCAGAAACCCTGCTGGCTAGATCTCTGCAATTAGGCATGTCTTGGAGCAAGACTCAGGGAAATGCTCAGCTATGCTCACTGCCTCAGTTTCCCTGGTTGTTAGCGTGGGGGTAATTGCATTTGCTTCCTTTCGGGCAATTGCCTTGACCTTCACAAACCAAATTTCCTTTCCATGTTGATTCTGTCATTAGAGCAACTGGCTCAGCAAGAAAAGTGAGAGAAGCAAACACCAGAGTTAGAGGTGAGCTGTGCAGCTTGCTGCTTCCTGGTGTTTGAGTTCTCCTTCCAAACTGGGTGGCTTGAGGGGTGTCTCAATCCCTTGACCGAGTTGGCAGCAGTGCCCTTCTGGACTGTTTGGGGAGTGAAAGTGCCTCCTTAAACCCTGGGGAAGGCTCAGATGGGTTTGCTGTTGCTGAAAGTTTCTTCCCAAGAGAGTCCAGGACATTCAAGGGATGCTCTGAGAATGTGGGAATGCTCTTGCTGCCTAGGAACATTATTGGCAGCAGGCAGTGATGAAATAAAACTGACAGAACGGAAGCCCTAGTCATAGCCATGTCTTGGGGGCTGATAGATTATGTAGCTGGTGAGCCAAAACCTGAACAGGGAGAAGAAGACCTGCCAGGTTAGAGAGAGCTGCTTAAATTTACGTGGCTGAAGTGAGCACTGAAGGCCCTGAGCCCGCAAGGGGGAGCCTCGGTGGAGTTATTCACAGCACTGCTGATGAGGTCAGCTCCAGACTGGAACAGATTCGCTACCGATACTGTGCACTCGGGACTCAGGAGTCGACAGAGGCATTAGAAAACGTGAACAGATTCACCCGTTCTTGCTCTAGCCCTCACTTGCTGTGCTGTTGCTAAGAGATGGAAGGGGCATCATTAGAAAGCACAAGTGTTGAGAGGGAAAAGTAGTTTAAGAGCATGGATTTTGCTGAGATATAGTTTAGGTCTAAAGAACAGCAGGAGGGAGAAGGAGAAAAACCCTATTGCAAAGGCATTTCTCACGGGCATCCAAGCATGGTCTGAGCAGAGATTGGCAACACGAAGCTAGGCATCCTGAAGCAAATCGGGGAGCCCAGCTGTGGCAAATCCTCCAGCCTGGATGATGAATACATCCCTGCACTGCAGTGACAGCAAAGTGTGACTTACTGTTTGCTGGGGATATTTAGTGTAGCAGCTGCCCGGGGAGCTCAGAGGCGCAACCGTGTGCAGCCTCTCTTTCACAACGTGGCACAGCGAGGAGGTATTCCCTCTGCAGGGTGCCCCAATGCCGAATGCACATGTACGCAGCTGTGCAGCTGGCTCCAGTGTGGCAGCTGGTGAGTTTGAATAGATGGGTTTTGGCCTGGGCTTGAAAATCCCTCGTTGCCAGCAATCCTGCGTTGGCTGCAGCTGCCTCAAGTTCCCTAGGAAACTTCAGTGCTGGCTTAAGTCGGGACTGTGAAACAGCAAGAGGAGGCAGTCCAGTGGTGCTCTCCCTCCATCCAGGCTGCTCAGTCTCTGCTGCTTGGCACTGCAGCCAGCTTCTGCCCTGCTTTTGGTGACAGTGAGGATCAGCAGGGCAGAGTGATCCCAGTGCTAGGGCATGGTGGACTTGGAACTAGGAATGAAAAGAAAACTGTGACCCAAGAGGAGGAGGAGGGAGACGCAGAGTCTGCATATGCAGATTTCCCAAGGACCTGACTTTTCATAGGCTCCTTTTTAGTCCCTCTGGTTTCATCTGTCCTAGTAAGTGCTACAGGAGCATGGCTGGGCCTGAGCACTGCCTCAGGATGTTGGCTTATGCTGTGCAGTTGTTAACAACGTCCCTGCCTTGTTTTTGGGCAGTGCTAGCTAGCAGTGCCACAGCACCCAGGCACAGCATGGGGGACAGGGTGGACTGGGGACTGTTCACATCAGAGCCTTGTTGTCAACATGCATTTAACCCAATGAATGGGAGCTGTGCTCTGCTCCTTGCTTTTGTGGCCAAGAGTGAAACAGCTAAACCCTGGAAGCCCAGGTCTCTCAGAAGGCAGGCTTTTGAAGTATAGTCACCTGCAACTTTTATATTTACCCCCTAATTTTCCACTGTTTCCCTCTTCGAAGATGGGAAATGTCATGCAACAGGTTGTAGGTGAGTGTGTGGGATGGGAATATGTGCGCCAAACTGAAACTGGGAAATGCTAATGCTCTGTCTGCTGGTTGCAGCTGAACACTGGGTTGTGACTCAGTGTCCTACACCCCATGCTATGGATCACTGTATTTGACCTACTGCCATGAGGGGTGGGAGAGATGCTATGACAAAACATTGCCCAATTACATGAGGTCATGTGGGTGTGGGTGTCAGCTCCTGGAGGCAGGGGATTAGAAGAGGCCTGGAAACACAGATATGTTGAATTTGCCCCTCTGGCTCTCCTGCCTTGGGCAGGCAGGACAAGGAGCCCATGGAGCATGTGATTCTGCAAGAGCTTCCCGTGCATGCACATCTCTGTCCTAGTTCCCCTGCCACCCCAAACTACATCAGGTTTGGGAACTCAGGGAGCAGAATGGGGGCGGAGCTCATGTATCCCCCATTTAATGTGCTGCCAACAAACATGTCCCCTAGCCAGGAGAAGGATCAGGTGAACACTTCTGAGGGTGTTTGACCAGCCTCTACTTTGTATTAACCTGGAGGCGCTGTGTTCAAGCAACACACTGTTCCCCTCAGCTCAGCGGCATTTCAGAGGCACTGTCTACATTCTGGGTCTTGACGCAACCATGTTGCATCTTTGCTGTCCCTGATTTGCAGCCCAAGCCCTCTCCTCTATGCAGAAAGAGGAGATGTTCCCAGCAGAGGCTGCTTCCCTTTCCATGTCTCTCCTCAGAGTAGCTTTGCATCTTGAGTAGCTTGCTTCCCTGCAGCCGTGCTCTGGCTGAATTTCCAGAGGAGGATGTGTGCTGGGAGTTGATGGGGTTAAAAGTGGTGTCACAATGTGATTCAAGAGTGGGCTATTAGACTTCTTCCCTCTGCTGTCCTGCTGCTGTGCTGCTCCTGCAGCTGAGCAGCCACTTGCCGGTGTCCAGAGCTAGTGTGAGGCACTCTTCAGCTCATCCTGAGCCAGGCCTCTGGGGAGCTGTGTCTCTGACGGAGCTGTTCAGGAAAGATTTCCACCCCTTTCCTAATGAGGCTGAGTGAGTAATAGAGATGTTCCTCGGGGATGGTCTTGTTAGGAGTGCTACGTGCATGTTCAGGAGCAGAAAGCAGGTCTCCACTAGCCTTTTCCCGCT
Organism: Cephalopterus ornatus; assembly: GCA_013396775.1. Classification (NCBI taxonomy): domain Eukaryota; kingdom Metazoa; phylum Chordata; class Aves; order Passeriformes; family Cotingidae; genus Cephalopterus; species Cephalopterus ornatus. Next base: position 821,833 of record VZRE01011581.1, read on the forward strand.
GCTCTGCAGCAGAGGTGGATGTCTGTCCCATCTTGACAGAAGAGATAAGCTATCTGCATGCAGATGGGAACTTGCCTGGCAGTTGCTTGTCATCCTCACATTGTCCTTATCAGATCTTCTGGCTTGGCAAGTCTGTTTGTTGGCAATGTGTTTCAGGCTATTCAGCCTGGGATATGATAAGATTAGTCTGGGGTGAATTGCATTCAAAGCATTTAGTTTCTAATACTCTTTTCCCTTCTCTGGATCAGCCATTCTCCATCCAGGAATCCGACTGCAATTAAAGCCTGGTGTTTGCTCTGCTGCTGGGGACTTTTGGGGAAGGGAGGAGAGTGGCACATGGAAACCTGGGGGCAGCCAGAGAGACACAGGCAGGTTCTGGCCAATGGTGAGGAACAAAAGGACAGCAAAAAAGGACACAAACTGGAAGGAAGGGAAAGAGAACCAGAGAGACCAAACAGTCTGGCATGACTGTTGGGAATGCAAAATAAATATTCACTGTGGTCAAATGAGGGCTTATGTACTACTGGCTACGTGGGTCAGAAAAAAGAGTAGAGGTTCATGGGCACAGTCCAGAGAAGGGACAGGATACCTGTGTGGGATGGGGTGTCCCTTAGTGCCCAGTATAGTGCTGGAAAGGGAGACTGGGTGTCCCAACAGTGCAAAGCAGCTGCAAGCAGCTGCTGCCTTACTCCTTGTGGTACCTTGAGGAGATGAAAATCTCTGGGCTCTAATGCTGGCTTTGAAAGCTCCTTCGCCTGGTGGCAACTCTAAGCAAGACTGTGGATGTAACTCCTCACTGGGAAGCAGGGAAAAAGTAATCTAACACTCCCTCCACTGATGGAAGCTGGAACCTCCTCTGGACATTGGTTGTGCTTGGAGCTACTGCAGCGGGTCAGGCTCAGTTCTTTTGCCTGTATCTTGCTCTGAAGGTCCATGGGTCTGAATATTTCTAGTGCCCTTCCCTCTGGAAAGTGTGAGGAAAGGAATACAGAGTCCTTCTTGTGGGCCTGATCTTTTCTTAGGTCTCCTTCAGATGCCTGCAGTTCCCTCTTCAGATGCCCATTTCCTGCACTGACTCAATCATTTGGGGATTTGGATTCCCTTTTTTTTGGCAGCTTTTCTTTCCCATTTTCATCTGGTTCGGTTTTTACTGTTTCATTTTGCAGGGCCATCAAAGAGTTTGTTCAGCTGATTTTGGAGCAACAGATAGTTTTGACTTGACAGCGTCTTCTTCTGCAGACCTCAACCATGGCCTTAGATCCAGGGTGGGTTGCCTGTTGAGACCCTGTTGAGCTGATGTGTGGTAAGGTGGCTTGCTGCTTCCCAGTGAGGATGAGGGATACTTGGCTTTAGTGACGTAAGCATGGGAGAACAGACTTCTTTTCTTTTTTTTTTCCCCCCCTCCCATTCTTTCTAGCCCATGAGCTGTTAATTCTTGTGGCTTTTCAAAACTTGCTATTTATCCCTTAGCATTTCTTTCTCTCTCTCTTTTTTTTTTTTTTTCCTAGTGGAAGAGCCACCCTTGGCGTCGTGCCTCATGCGTGTGACTCAGATGGATTCTGCTTGTCTGAAAGATTCCTGTAAATCCTCATAGTTGTCCAACCTGCCTGGGTTCAGCACTGGAACCCGTGAGAAACACTCTCAAAGCGAGTCATACAATGCCAGCAGCCTTTTTCTCCCTGTGTGGGATGGAGTGCTGTGTGCAGGGGCTCGGCAGTCACTCTCACTTCATTTCTTTGCTGTTCTGTGGGGTTGAATGCGGGGTGGCTGCTTGGAGCTCAGTGGAGGGAGGTCCCCGTGGACCGTTTGTGTATGGTGCAACATTTTGCTTATTCTAGTTCCAGCTAACTGGTCTCATGCTGTCTCTGTTGTGGGAAATGGTCCCCTTGCAGTCAGCAAAGTTGGGCTTGGAGCGGCGCGGAAGTCCCCTGGCTTCCACTGTTGGAAGGCTTCTGTTCTTTGAATGACTCTGGTTTTCAGACTTACTTGGAGCCACCCAATGGCTAATTGTTTCCAGAGGCACTGAAAGCCTCAGTACCTCCTGCTGGTAGTAAATGGTGTGACTGGAGATCAGCATCTCTTATACTCCAGCTGTATCAGCTAGGGGATCACAGCATCATTTCAGGTTCTTGCAGAGGTTTGCAAAGTTCTTGGATTTGATTTGATTATGTGGCCATAGAAACTTCAAGATGAGAATCCAAACAAGAAGAGTTGGCTTTGGATGTGAACTTGGGTGTCTATACCTCAATTTCATCATGTGCAAGATGAGGGAGCTGCTATCTGCCTTACTCAACGGTAAGATAAAACTGTTGGAGATGTTAATTTTTGAGTGCCAGATGCAAGTGGAGCATAAAACCTCATGAAGCTGATCCTTTGTGGAGAGGTCATTGGAAGATCCTTTTCTCATAAAGCTTTTAATATCTCGTCCGGAAGACCTGGGTAAAGCTGGGAGATCTCAAAAGTCTCAGAAAGGGAGAAGCTGTGAGTCTTGTATACATCTTCTCTTTGCCAGTAGGGAAGCTTTCAACACAACTGCATTTTTATCTCTAGGCATGTTTTTGAAAGCCTTTCCCACAACCTACATTCCTGGCATGCGCCCATGAGTGAAAGAATTAAAGAAATGAAGTCTGGAAATGGAACTGGGTGGCATATAATCAGTCCTCTGACCTCCCTTCCCCACCCTGTGCCAGTTCAGTTCATTCTCCTGCCCCTCAGGCAAGCTGGGGACTCAGAAGACATGACTCATCTGGCTGCTTTGGTTGATGACATGGCCCTGGTGCCTTATGAAGCAGTTTCCTTGCAAACGAACCACCTTTCTCCCCTTCCTCATGCACAACTCGTACCACGCAAAAATGTGGCCACAGACTTCAGAGCTGCCTGAGAGAGAGTTTCCCTGCAAAGGTACAAGGACATAACTTGGCTATGGGGATGGAAACCATCCATCGGAGCACATCTGAACTCCCCATGGAGATGGGAGAGGCCTGTCACTCTTGCACCACCGCCCTTTTGATAGGGTGAAGAGAGAGATGGAGTCTGATGGAGTCTGTTCCCTGTGCTCTTGATCTGCTTTCTTGGTGCAGGTTCCCTCTTCTGCTGCTGCCCCTAGCCCTGAAGAAAGGTGTGGGTTTTTTCCACATTTTAGTTCTTTAGCTAGCTTTTTCCTTCCTCCTCCTTATTCCCCACATCCTAAGGAAGAGAAATTGCACCCTACAGCTAAAGGGGGATGATGTTTGTGGAGAGCCTACTGGATGTTGATGGCCTCTAATCTCTTGACCCCAGGTTCAGAGCATGGATGCTACATCCGTACTTCCCACTGTCAGGTAGCTGGGGTGGGAGGAGTGACAGAAGATTGACCTCCAGTCCTTTGTGTCTTCCCATTTTACTTGATCTGAATGCAGAGACTTCAGTGCTTTCCCTAAAGAAGCAGCCCCTCTCTGGTCAACCTCTTAAGCAGGAGCTTAGTGCTCATGGGCACTAGTTTCCTTGTACTCATCATTGCTTTGGCTTCTCCTACATCTCCTGGAATGTCCTCTCCTGTACACGCCCTTCAGATCCACAGACCTGCTTACCCAGTCTCTTGCTTACCTCAGTTTGGCTGAGGTAAGTACACTTTGTTCTCTCGGTCCTCCTCCGTTAGGAAGCTGGCTGGCTTTCAGAACTTAGGGATCGGTTGGCTGAAGGTTGCAGCACTGTCTGCTGAGAAGCAAACCAACACCTCTTGACTAAAGGGGAAACTCTGTCAAACCTATCTGGGAACTTCTGTGACTGGAAGCTGGAGGACTGAGTATCTCCATTGGGAGGTGGTGTAAGCTTCTCAGTCATGTCCTGAGCCCTGGCCTCTGAAAATCCACCCCACAGTCCTCTAAGGCAGGGGGCATTCCCCCCCTAGGCCTCATGAATGAGGGACACCAAGGCAGAAACAGGGCTTAATCACAACCGCTGGGAGGAACCACAACCAGGGTCCAGATGAGGTCAGAGAACACAGTTTAAATCAGGTCACTACTTGATATTTATTGTGTGCAGTCTTTCTTTTTTCTTTACTCCCGCACTGAAATCTTTCCCCAGAGGCTATTCAAGGAAATAAATAGCCAGTGGAAAGGGACAATAGCTTGCTGTGGAGTACAAATTATATGAAGCTGTAGGAAATAATAGCAGTGTGAGCAGCTGCTACTCCAAGAAAGAATGCATGGTTGGTCTCTCCCGCTCCCTTTGCCTTGAGCAGATGCTCATGCCTGGTCCAAGGCACAGCCTCCCTGGTGCCTTGAGTGAAATATGGGACAGGCACCTTCTCCCCGCTGCAGCATTGCTGTCCTCCAGTGCTGCTTCTTTGGTTTCAAATTAGCACTGAGCTGAAATCACAGCCTTCCATGGGGGTATTAAGGGGATCTCTTCCCTCTTCTTGCAGATCTTGGTTTGATGAGGGGACAGTGGCACATACATCCGTGCACCCAGTGTGGTTGCCTTGCTTTCCCCTCTCTCCCTCATCCGTTCTGGACTGAGTTTCACATCTGGTGATGACCCATGTCAGTCCTGCAGGGGACTGGTCATAGCTCATGCTGTCTAGAGAGAATGTGTTGGCTGCCCCTTGCAGCCCTTCCTCAGAACACCATTGGGAGAGATGGTAGGGATGATTTTGGTGTGCTGGTGTGGATTTTCGTGGCTGCCCCTGCCACAAAAGGCCCTGAAAAACCTCTGACAGCTGAGGCAGTTTGACTACTTTGGCTGGGAAGTGGGGAAACCTGTGGTTTTCCTCAGGGCTTCATACCTAGCTGGCTTATCTCCTGCCTGAGTGAGAAAGCAAAATAAATGCTGCTGCCAGCAATGATGCTGCTGAGGATCTTGGCAGCCTGCTGGGAAGGGTGGCATTCAGTCTGTTCTCAACAGCCGTGTGGGTTCCCTGTGGTAGAAGTGGCAGCTCTAGGCTATGGTACATGAGGTACTGCTCTCTGGAGGATCCCAAGGATCCTGAGATCCCGTGAGTGCTCCTGGTGGCCTGAGATCTCCTTAGGACCTAGCAGGAAGGCCAGGAAGGACTGTTAACACTGAAATCTATTGTATGGGACCTCTGCAAATAGAGCTGCTGCATTTTATGGGGTGAAAGTACTCTGCAGAAGACCTGCTCTCTCACCCTTCTGGCTGAAAACCAAGATGATTGCAATTCATCTCTTCCCTCCTTAAAATATGGTTTTGTGTTTCTTTGTTTTCTCCATTCAAAATTGCAGGCCTGCTCCCTCTTGGAAACTCACCTTTCCCTTGGGTTGCATGTGGCCTCCACCCTCGCACCAAGTGACTTCTTGTCTGGTCTCTGCCATCCCTCTGGGAATGCAGAAAATCCTCCTCTGGCGTCAGTGGTGTGAACACGGGTGTCCCACACTAGCACAGGCCGAGTGTTGTTCTGTCTGGACGGGTTGAACATCTATGGGGCCCTGGAGAGGCACTCCCAGTTTGGTACCCTATTATAGGATCATCTCTCTGGGGATGAAGGGTTCCTGGATCCTTTACACCAGTGGCTGGTGTAAAGCTTCCACAGCTATTGTTTATGTTTTCCTTACTGCACAGACCCTCCACCTCTTTTGCAGATGCTCTTTAGCCGGATTTCCTCTTTCTTTGGGATTTACATTCCCATGCTATCATCGTTTCCGCAGGCTTTCTGCTTTGCAGTGTCAGCAGGGAAATATCAACCTGTCCCCGCCACCCTCCTTTCATCATCCCAATTGCCACCTCCAACTGCAATGGAGAATTCCAGCTCTTCTGGGGTCCCTAAAGTCTCATCCCCTTCCTATGTGGGGAGCACATACCCCAGTATGAGAGAAGCCATCAGCACAGGGCTGGTGTCTGACAATGTGGAGGCTCAACTCAGCAGATGAAGGAAGTCACCAGCGCTGGCAGAGTTGCTGCCTGGTTTCCCACTATTGTTCCCAGTGGCAAATAAAAGGTGGGTGAACGCCCCTGCTGAGCATTGTAAGAAGGGGGTTAATGTAATCTTGATAAAATCTCATGGCCCCTCTCTGAGCGTCTCATGCCTCTTTCCTGCTTGTCTCCCTCTTGGCGTATTCTCACATCTGTGGTACTCACAGCTCCGTGCATAACTCTCTGCATAGGTAGCTTTCCTCATCCCTCAGACAGAATCATAGAATGGGTCAGATTGGAAAGGTACCACAGGGAGTCATCTGGTCCAACCTCCCTCCTCAAGCAGGACCATCCTAGAGCACGTGGCACAGGATCGTATCTAGACAGTTCTTGAATATCTCCAGTGAGGGAGGCTCCGCAACCTCTCTGGGCAACCCATTCCAGGGCGTGGCCACCTGCACAGTAAAGTTCTTCCTCACATTCAGGTGGAACTTCCTGTGTATCAGATTTTACCCATTGTCTCTTGTCCTATTGGTTGGCACCACCAAGAAGAGCCTGGCTCCATCCTCTTGGCATGCTCCCTTTAGATATTTATACACATTGATGAGGTCCCCTGTCAGTCATCTCTTCTCAAGGATGAGCAGGCCTCGTCCCCTCAGCCTCTCCTTGTAAGAGAGATGTTCCACTTCCCTAGTCATCTTAGTAGCCCTCCACTGGACCCGCTTCAGAAGCTTCATGTCTCTCTTGTACTGAGGAGCCCAGAACTGGACAAAGTAAAAGACACATGCTGCTCTCCCTCCTGGGCAGCTGTAAGGAAACGGTTAATGACATTTGCAGTATATGCCTTAAACAGGCGTGGTGGTGACACTTGGTGCAGAAAAAAAGGCATGGGTGCCTATGCACAAATCACAAAGGAAACAAGGTTTTGGTTCTGGCCCTGCTTTTCATGTCGAAGTTTCACTGCAGTATGTGATGTAAGAAGTGAAAACTGCACAAGCGCAGTGAGTGGGGTCACCAGTAGGACACTTGATTTTTGGGGTACTTGTCTTGCACAACCCCAGAATAGACCCCGGACAAGCACTGAAACCATGTGTGCTCTTGTCTCGTGTGAATGAGGAACTGAAAATCACTTGCACCTTCACTTTTCATCCAAATACGGGACTGCATAAAAATGACTCAGGGAGTGAACCGGTTGCGACCCCACTGCCAAGAAGCCCAGGACACTGAAGGACCAACGGGACGCTGCTGGATCCATGGCGGTGACTACCTACTACTTAGACTATCTCTCCCCTTCTCCCTCTCTCTCTCTCTGTTTTTCCCTGTACAATTAATTTGGTAAAATAAAATTGGCATTGTTAAACTGGCTTTTGGGCTCATTTGCACCTTAATTTGGGCAGAGGACTTTACCATCAGAGCATAACATTTTAATTGGCATCACAGACAGGATATACTGTTCTCTGACCCAAAGTGGTGTTTAACAGTTCTGAACTTTTACTGTTCTTCTTCCTGCCTGGTGGGCTCTGTCTCTCTCTGGAGGAGATTGACCAAACTTTTCCCATTACAAATTGTCTCCCTCTGAGGGAAACTGCTTTCTCCTGCCTGGCAGGCACAGGTTGTCTGCCTCTGAGGGAGGCTGAAGAGAAATGGTTACCCAGGGTGACCAGTGTAAGCCTAATGTTTTACTCTCTCTCCTGGAGAAGTCTGATAGTCGCCCCTCTCCCCTGGGGTTGGAGCAGGCACAAACTAATTGAAATAATGTCCAGGCAGTAGCTGATTGCATTACTAGTTTGCCTGCTGAACGAAAAATCTGAAGAGGAAAAGGTAAGTTACTCATTAAAGGTAAGTTATTTGTGCAGTTTTGGTAGCTTGTTTATCTTGCATGCAAAATTAAATCAAAAGCTCCCCGCCACCTGAAAGAGCTGCAGAAGTAGAATATATGACTTTGAAGTCAGAAAATTAGGTTCTTAAAACATCATTGTCTTTTGAGAAAGAGACATGGGAGAAATTGGAAAAACTAGTAGATGTTTTTCTAAATAAAAATGAGCAATTAGAAAAACTACTGGCTGTGGCTGAATGATGAGAAAAACAACTGCAGGAAAATCTAGGGAAATTACTTGATAAAATCCCACATGAATCATCCTCTAATTCAGTCCAGCACATCCATAGGGTGGCATGTTGTGAGGATCCAAAAACATGGGATGGGGACATTTGGTACAATGCTGATGATTAATGCTTAACTACTGTTAAGACTAAAGGATTCTCGGATCTGGCAGCCTCTGTGCAAAAGGCAGCATGTATTCAAGCAGTGTATGAAAGACATCAATTAAGGCGATCCCCTATGGTAGCTCCCATCGATCTGGCCAGGTTAACTCCTCTCCTTTGTGGCCCTCCAGATAGCCTGCAAATGTTTGTATCTGATGCCCAAGATCATGAATGTTGCTGCGGCAGCAGCAAAACCACCTAGAGACCAAATTCACATACCTACTCTTTATCAATTCATCCAGGAAATAGTGAATCATGAGTGCTGTATAGGATGTGTTGGAGTGACCTCTGGGAAGACACCTGAAACCCCCTAGTGAGTATGTCAAATTTATACTACCACACCAAAGCCAAAATCTAAACCACGATTTGGTTAGATTAAAAATACCCCTTGCTGCAGGTATTGACGGGTTGCTCACAAAATTAAAGCTTTCTGTGTTACCCTGGGGAAGGAAAAGATAGTTCTGGAAAAATCCATCAAATTGGTATCAGATGGATAGTGCCCTCCTTTTAACTCACTGTGCACTGGTTAGACAGAGACCAAGCAATTCCATTCTATGGTTTTTCCAGGTTATAGGTATCCTGCATGTTAGAAATCACACCTAGAGCTGAGGGTTCTGTTGTACAGAGATTGTTAGCTTTTATGTCTAGTATATTTTTTGGGTTTTAATTTGTGTATGTATCTGTAAGTTTTGTTTACAAATTTAACTAAGTAATTAAGGTTAACAAGTGTGGGGTTTATAACCTGTGTTGGAAAGATATGCCTTGGTTTAATATGTTTATACTTAATGAAAATAAGTGATTACTGCTTGCTTGCTTTTGCCTAAATCTGTAGAAGACCCCCTTCCAATGGGTATTCTTATGAAGACTGTGGAATACCTGGGATATCCTACAGATAGTAAATCCTTACTCCCCAAATAAAAACTGAATTACTGTGCAGTTTAGCTAGCCATTCAATTTTCCCATCATCAGTACCAAAATGCTACTGATTTTAAAAAGCCCACTGAATAAGTATACCTGGATAGCTGCAGATGATCACAGTAAGAAACATAAAATTAATACTCAATGTATTATTCCATCCTTTTGAACCGGTTCAAAGTTGAGCCGAGTTGTTTATTTGATCTTTTACAACTAAAGGCCAGGTGCCGAAAGGAGGAAGAGGGAATTCCTGCTGTAGTTTATGCCATAATATGTTTTGTTATTCTATTAGTAGGAATAGTTACGATGCTGGCATGTTTGTGCTGTTATGTATATGATTATGTATGTCCGCTGCTGAAACGGGGAAATCAACCCCACGGGACGGAAGTGCTAATTCTGTCAACCTCACGTGGGAACTAGTTTTGGGATTTATGCATCTCTGGAACCAAAGAGACCAAGGAATTAGTGTGGCTCTCCCTACATCAGCAGAGTAGGACCCAAGATTTTTTTGTAACACCCACAGATCTACCGGTCAATTTAAGTGAACCCCAACTATGGAAATGATCTTATATTCTGGTACCTACCCCTTGGTGGTTAGAGAGTAAATTACCTTTGAAATGGAGGGCCCATTACCTATTAATTGAGGGAATATCTGCAGTTGTTGAATGCCCCTGGTTCCCATACCAAGTGGGACTTAATGATACATATTTTGCATACTATAAGAACAAAGAGGGACTTCAAGGTTGGAATATGTGTAATGCATCACACCTGGAAGCCACCTCCTCACTAAACTGAAGAGATTGACCTACCTGGGATGATCAGGGGAAGTCTGCTGTTACCAGGGATGTACCAAATCCCCAAATCCCTGACTAATAGGATTCCTTGTCAATATTTCCCTTTTGATCCCATTTTTAATCTGCTAAAACAACTGGATTATTATGAAGCACCATATATTTAAAAGTTATTTTTTTGTGGTGTATAGAAATAGCATGGCAGGAGTATTACCTATAGATTTTTCAATATGTGTTTTAATACGTGGCATGTGTACCTGTTGGGGATACCCCTCTATGGGATTTAAAAATCAAGACCTGCTTGATTAGCCTGTGGCTAATTTCAGGACACATTGGGCTCACATCCAACGGGCGCAGTATTCTGGAATCCCTTGCACCCACTACCCATTAAAGAACATTCTGATCCTGTCGCCTCCCCAAATGTACTTGATGGACTATAACCACACCTGGACTTGTAGGATGAGCAGCTATCTTGCACCACTTGGATTAGCTTGAGGATGTTCTGATGGAAAGTTTTAACTTGCGGTTAAGCATAACTCAGGATGCTGGGCTAAGATGTGGGATAGTACTCCCACCCCTTTGCCCAAATTGTGTCTGTCGTTATTTATTGGTGGGAAGGACATGATGAGAGCTGAGTTCTCCTGAACACAGCTGAGAATGGATCATTGATGTATGTGCCGCAGATTATTATATGGTAGGGCAAAAGTTAGCTTTTGGATTTAAGATCATTTTTACACCTTATCTAGTTATCAGACATTGTCAATGGGCATTAGAAAATGTAATATGGCAAGTGAACGAGGTATCTTTTTGGAGGAGTTGACTTGCAAGTCCAACAAGTGTCAAAAATAGCTTTACAAAATTGGTTAGCATTAGAGATGTTATTACTTAAAGAACAAGGTGTATGTGCAGTGTTAAATTTAACAGATACTGAATGCTGTATTAGAATTTATAATGCTTCTACTTTCATTGAGGAAGATTGAGACAAAATGAAAGAAACAGCTGACCAAACTGCAGAATTGTTCCAATCCATGAAACTAATGACTGGTTTGAAGGTTGGAGTCCCAACTCTTGTTTAATGTGTGTAGTCCGATCACTGGGACTCATGGGGTGGGGCTCATGGTTAGTGCGAATTGGAATGATGTTGTTAATTAGATTTACTTGGTGGATAAATTATTGCAATTGCAGTTGTTCAATGTACGATTTCTTGCATTATCCCTTCCGCTTCATCCCTCTTTTCTCTCCTCTGTCTGTTACGTGTCCATCACCACTGTGGACAAAGACAACGATTGAAGACAACGACGGCTGATTGATGTTTAGTCACGGGGTGGTATAAGGAAAGGGTTAATGACTTTGCAGTATATGCAAAACTTGTTTCAGGAAAAAGGTTGTGGGTGCCTATGCACAAACCACAGAGGAAACACGGTTTCAGTTCTGGCCCTGGGAGGCATGACCTACACTGATACTTCTCAGGTCGAAGTTCCACTGTGATATGTTATGTAACAAGTGGGTAACTGGGCAAGCAGAAGACGTGGGGTCAGTGATCACTGGATAAATCCCAGTGAGAGCATTGTTTATTTCTGGTCTGTATGGGAATTTACGGGGGAAGACTCCTCTACCTTGCTGGCCTGGGTCCTGGGTCTTGTCTCTGCCATGACATCCATGTGTCACTTTGAACAGCAATGTAGGACAGGAGGTTTCTGACTGAGTTTAGGTTCTGTCTTGGGATGTAACCTCTTGAGCTGTAGAAGGGTTTGTTTCTCCATCCTGGCTTAAAGTGAGTTCAGATCATTAACCCTGGTGGTTAAAAACAGTGTCTTTGTACTGCCCTTGTGCCTGCAAAGGGCAGTGTGAGTTGCTGGAAAGAGAAACTTCTCAAAGCCAGTGGGATGCTCCAATACTTTGAGAGGGGGACTCTGGGCTCTGTGTTGGGATGGCTGCAGGGGAGCAGCGTGATGTGAAGGTGTGTTCAGGTGTGTCGTGGACACAAGAGAATGATGGTAAAGAGACCCAACACCAGGAAACACCATCACAAGCACCTGTTCTGCTGATTCCACAATCAGCCCAGGGAGATTTCACCAATGGTTTCAGTGTCCTCAGCAGCAAACAAATTGCACAAGCCTGCTGGGCTTTATGACCCCCTGCTCATAGGAAACACCTCCGGGAAAGGAATGCATATCAGCACTTCTCCTTGCTTCAGGATGTTTTAGGGAAGGGCAGAAGCTCTCTACCAGCTGTCTGTGCAGCAGCAGGATGACTGCACTCAGCTGCTCTCTGCAGGGCTGGGGAGGGTGGCTGAGAGACTGCTGGTCTCCTGAGCCTTGACCTTCTCCTCCTTCTCCTTTTTTCGCTTGACTTTTGGAGACTTACAAATCTGTGATAATGACTCATATCATAGCTTTTACCTGGGAAGAAGACAGCAGGGGTGATACTGCTCTGTAAGGACAACATTCCCATGTCTTAGAGTTAGGGAGGATGGGGCTGTTGGACGTTATGCATGTGGCGCCTCAGGCTAAAAGATTTAGGTCTTGATGGGGCTTGGATGGGAGGTTGCAGAGAGTCCCACATGTTGCTGTTGCAATCCATGCAGCTGAGGCTGAATCTAGAGCTACAAGAAGGGAAGGAGCTGGGATTCCCCTGTGTCACTCCTGCAAAGGTCTGTTCATAGCTTATGCCATCTACAGGGCATGTGTTGGTTGCCCTCTCCTCCAAGCCCCTTTGAGCCCTTCCTCAGAGCACTGTGGGGAAGGATGGTGAGGATTTTGGGAGCTGCCCCCTGCCACAAAAGGAAGGAGCTGGGATGCTTGTTTTGGCTGAGCTGTTACACACAGAAAAGGACTGAACAGGGTGGTCACATCTCCATGAGCAGCTGGGAAGATGCTTGTCCTGAGTGGTGTCTGAAGTAGCACCTCTAGGGGCTTTGCGTGGTAGTCCTTCCACTGGGAGCCCACTAAGGAGGCTGGGAATTGCTTAAATCTCCTGAAGTTCCTAATGAGAAGGGTATATAAGGAAGCTTTTTCTTTGGATCAAAGTCTTCTGGCTTAATAGCAGCCACTGGAGCTTAGAGGCAGGGGGCATGTTAATGTGTAAGCCACAAGGAAGTCTGGGGATGTTAGGTTCTCTGTGCAAACCGTTTCTGGGCTAAACTGCTGATGTGTGTCTGCCTGGTTACTCTGCCCTCTGAGGAAGATGTCTGTAAGGGCTGCTGCTCCTGTCCTCTGTCACTCAGGGGCCTCAACTCAGCAAGGCTGAGTGAGAGGCTGGCAGGTCAAAGCCACTCTCACCACATTTCTTGGGCAACACTGACTTTCCACCAAACCCTGCGTAGTGCCCCTCTGCTTTAACTCTCTTTGTACCTCTGCTGTCATGCTTTCCTTGCCTTCTGCTGAGGACTAGCCTGTTTTCATCTTTTCTCTCTCTGATATATTTTCTCTCAGACTATTTTTCTCTACCTTAGGATCCATTTGAAATTTTAAACCTCGATATGAAGCCTGGGAACACCCTGAAGGTCAAGGGCAAAATATCCGCTGATACTGCCGGGTAAGTACAAAGAAGCCACCTTGACTTACCAGGATTGAAGGTGGGCTGTAGAGGTAGGTGATTTTCCAAGGTCACCAGATACAAAATGTGTGAGCATTTCTGTGTTAGGGGAACCCCTATGCCGCCACCTGCCACGCTGATGGAGGAATTAGGTGAAGAGATGTGTGTTGGATCTCAAGTCTTCCAAGACCCTCTCCTGTGCGTGTTGCTGACCTTCCTCCTATTCATCCACAGCTTCAGCATCAATCTTGGCTCCAGCTTGAGGGATCTGGCACTTCACTTCAATCCCCGCTTCAATGAGTCTGTCATTGTCTGTAACTCCAAGTGCTCCAATGTGTGGCAGAAAGAGCATCGTGACAGCCACTTCTCTTTCTTCAGGGGCTGCACTGTCAAGGTGAGGAGTCTGTGCTGGGTGTTGGGGAGTGTGCATGTGGTGGGGAGAAACCCCTGGTTAGCAGATTCCCATACCCTAGTTTTCCCAGTCCCATCCAATACTTCATGCTCCCTCACAACAGCCCCTCATCCTCTGAGTTTTTGGTCCTGATTGTCATTTCCACTCCTCCTTCAAAATGCCAATGCTGCTTCTGGGAACTTTGTGTGAGCCCTGTCTGTCTCAGGCTTTGTAAGTGCTTCCTGGCTCCCCTACCTGCCCATCAGGTGAGTGTACTAGGGGCATGTATGAAGGTAAAAGGAGTCTCCAATGAGCAGGATCTTGCTGCTTGCCAGCTTATTTCTCTCCTTAATTCCCTCCTATGTAAACACAGGCTTTAAGGCAACCCAGAGTTTGGAGCAAAGTCCAAAAACCTCTCCCTCAGCTCTTCTGTCCTCATTACTTCTGGATCCACACTGCCAATCTGTCCTCTCTCTCTTCTCCTGCCAGGGATGCTGTCCTAGTTGCTGTCTCACCCCATCTGATGTCCCAAGTCATTGACAGGGCTGCATTTAGGAGAAGTCCAGTTTCTATTGCTGTGGAGAGAAAGGTTATTTCCTCAGGCATGATGGGCTCTTGGGGAGGAGGTATTGAGATGAAGGCTTTGGAGAACATTCCCTTTGGTTTGCAATGATCAGTGACGCATTCTCGTCCTGTCTGCTTGTTCGTATTTATCAGTAAAGTTCCTTTTTCCAATGAGCTGCTGAGGGCATTGGGGGGCCAGGTTTAATCTGCTCTGTTCAGAACAGTACATTCCATGTGTACATATACATATACATTCCATAAAGACATGTAAAGACATACTTGGGTTTAGCTGCTCTGAGTTTACAATCTGAGTAGGTGAAACAGTCTCAGGAGAGATCCTGTCCCCAGATCATAGTTTGTATACTAGCTTAGACGCTGGATATCAACTGCTCATTTCCTGAATCGCCCTCAGCTCAGCCCCCAGCACCTTGATTAAGGTTATAGTGAACAGGTTTGACCCTGTCAGTCAGGCCTTTTGCCTACATGCTGACCTCTGAATACCCTCCTTGTCCTCAATTCCCTTCTCCCAGTTCCTCATTGAAATGCTGACAGACAAATTCCGTGTGAAACTACCAGATGGGCATGAAGTGTGTTTCCCCAACCGGCACAGCTACCGCAAGATCAACTACATGAACATCATGGGAGGCTTCAAGATCACTTCCTTCAAGCTGAGCTGATGGGTGCCACTTCCCAGCTCTAATAAAAGACCAAGCCAGTGGAACACTGCTTTGTCTTCTCTGAGATCTTTGGGTCTGCCTCTGTGTAAGCCACTGCCAAAGCCCAAGGTTTTCCCACCAACAGAAAAAGGGTCCTTGTTGGATGGAAATGGCTCCCAGATAATGCCGGGTGCTTTCCAGGTCAGAAGATGATGTGGGGTTGAAGGGATAGTAGATAAGCCAAAGCAGGCTGTAGGTGGGGTCAGGAGGAGGAGCAGGAGGTCACTATATGATTGCTTGGGAAATAGTTGTGTAATCTGCTCACAGTGCTCCATTTCTTCCTGCATCTGAGCTTTTGGGAGGGAGGGATAGAAGAATGGGAAAAAAAGCATGGATGTGAGTGATGTGGCATTTTGTGCCACAAAAGAGCATAATTAAAAGGTTAGGTGGCATGGGGAGGGCAGCACAGTTGTGCCCCCAGCCAGCATGCCTGCCATAGATAAGGGATTGTCTCCTCTAACTCTCCTCTTTACCTCACCTCACTTATTTACTGGCACATTCCAGTCAGGTTAGCCATTACTCTGACATTTCCACAGCAATCCCTACTCAGGGAAAGTGAGGCAGGGGAGGCAGTGAGGTTTGGGCTGAATTATGTGGCTCAGCATCTTCAAGTCAGTGTCCCTTGCACACGTCCTGATTATTTTATGCTTCTGCTCTAATTGAACAGTATCTTGCCAGCCTAAAGTGAAACTGATGCGTGACAGCAAACGGGACGCCGTAGGCTGGGTGGGAGGAGAGCAGAGTAGAAAAGGATGTTTTGGAGAGCCCAGTCCAAAGGAAAGTAGCAGTGCCCTTGCCCCTGCTCTCCATTTCCTTGCTGCCCAAGCTGGAGGGACTTGCTGCTGCCTGAGTGAACAGGCAGAGGATGTCTGATGGGATGGACAGGTGTAGCTGAGCCAGCTTTGAGAAGGGTACTGATCTGCTCCAGGCTGCAAATGAATTGTTGCAGACCTGGACAGGAAGCTTTTCACCCTTCTGCGTGCTACATGGGCCCAGGTGGATAGGATGTTGCTTTATGTGTGCTCCAGAGAACGGCACAAAGTACCAGGCTCATTAATCCAGGGATCCCAGAGGTGCTGGAAAATCCTGCTGAGAGTAAAGAGGATGGGATTTCGTGGCTGGGGCACCAGAAGACGTAGCAAGGAAGACGATAAGGTCACAGCAGCCAAGAAGAGGCACCAGAGAAGTTAGTATCAAAACTGTTTTAATAAGGACAATAATAAGTGCATGGGATACAGAGTGGAGGCAGAAAGGATAATTCCATGGATGTGGAGTCTTTGGTCTGGAGCTTGTGTTACAGTGTGGAAAGCAGAGGGTGGAAGGGAACTCGTCCTGAGAGCCTGGGTCCCCATTCTGGAAGCAGGGATAAGGCTGATCCTGCTGGGTTCCAGTCGGCCGAGCTGGGGACTTCTTGAGAAGCTGGTGCTTGCCCCAGCTTGCTGCTGCTGGCTGGAACGCTGAGGAACTTGGGCTTGCCCATAGCCTCGGTGGCCTGACTGTGAGTGGCACTTGCATGTGTAATATGTATGCACACCGGAGCTCTTTATTCTGCTCTGAAGAGCTCCCTCCCAAAAGCAGCCGGGTGGTGGGTGAGCTGCATGGGAGCAGAGTCTTGCAGCCATGGCCCAGCATCTGCCCCCGCTGCACACCCCCTCCTGTCCCAGAGAACAAGAGGGGTCCTGTGAGGGTCCCTCTGGTGACCTCAGACCCCGAGCATGCTGGCTCCACACCATGGCACAAAGGCGCTTCTGTGAGGACCAGTTTGCACGCAGGGCAGCGTGGGGGGCAGCTCATTCCAGGGTGGCTGCGTGGCCCAGGGCCACTCAGCGAGGGACATTCCATCATGCATGCTTACCCCTGGGAAGGGGTGTACTGGGAAGAGGGGTGTGTGTGTGGGGAATGGGAAGAGGGGCAAGGATGGAGACACAAACCGCCTGCCACAACCGAGTGGCTTAGGAGTCTCCTTGTTCTGAGGCAGCGGGTAAGGAAGGGAGTTTCAGGATCTGAACTGCAGAATTTGTTGACCTGATTACCTGCCTCTGGCCCCAGCCAGCCAAGAAATTTCTTCCCTCCTTGCTGAGAGGGGTTGGGGTCAGGAAAGAAGCCATCCTGAGTGATGCCCAGCAGCAGGAGGCAAGTGGAAAGACCCCTGTGATTATCTCTGTGCATGCTCTCACCTCCTGAACACTGAGCATACAGCTTTTTGGGAGAAAAGGGAAAAGAGGAACCTCAGGTCTCTGCCTGCCCCTTGGGTCCCCAGCTGATCTCCCCTAGCAGATAGATGTTCTATACTGAAGGGTCTTGCACTAGCTGGAGCTGGGGAGATCCCCATCCCCTATGTGCCAGAGCTATTGGAATATATCTGGGAGGGCACCCATGCCAGTGCAGGGGGTGGCTGAGGGCTTCAGGGGAGGATGGGGTATGTCCCCAGACATGCTGGTGGGGCCAGGATGAGGATTGCGAGAGATGGCACTGGGGAGAATGGGATGGGGTAGGAAGGAGTTTGGGGTTTCTTTGGCACATGGGAATGTCTCTTTGGTGTCTATTGGCAGTGAGGCCAGAGAAGGGGCGTGATGCCTGGCACTGCAGCGCTCACTGGCCCTCTGCAGCAGCCTGGCCCAGCCGTAGGGAGCACCCCAGGAGATAGGCTCTCCTTCTGCCCCTCTCCAGCTTGCCCATTGTCCCCAGATTGGCAAGGAGGTCACCCACTGGGTCTGCCGGTGACATTGACACCTGAGGGTGGGGCACGGGGAAGAGGGTGAAGACCCCAGCACCAGTGTCTCTGGTGGGGCCTATGATGGGAGGGATGGCCACTCACACCTTAACTTCATCATCCTCTTCCTCCTCCTCATTGGCATACTCGAAGGAACTGCTGTGCCTGCCTTGGGCACCAGTGTAGCTTTCCTGCCGGCTGGAGAGCTTGGTCTCCTCCTCCTCCTCTCCTTGGTTCCAGCTGGCCTCGGGTGACTGGCTCTCCGTTGTCACTTGTGACCGCCACAAGATGCTGCTGGGGCTCTCCCACAGGGTCTGTGTCCGGGCCTGCCGGGGACCCTCGCCCTTCTCCGAGCTCCGTGGGGTGCTGGTCCCACCGTAATGGCGGGCCAGGACCTGGGTCGCTCGGTCAAATTCTCCTGCCTCAATGGTGCAGTCGTTCCAGTGTCCCTGCCATGGGGTCCCTCTGGGCGCTGCCCCTGGCCCCAAAGCCCACACAGAGTCTGCTCCAGCACCTTCGATGGCATGTGCCTCTCCGTTGGCATGGACCGACAGACCTGGCAGTGAGCTGGCCTCTGACAGGTTGCTCTGCCTGGAGTGGTCCCAGAAGCTGGATGTTGACTTGTCCTCTTCGTGGGATGCACCTGCTGCTGGAGGGACCCTGTCCTTGGTCCCCTCACCACACAAGAGGTGTGGGCCATCCTCCCCCACCTCATTCCCGTTGGTTTCAGAGAAGCTCATCACCTGGAGGAGCTCGCTCATCAGGGAGGGCCCCAGGTCCAGGCGGAAGGACAGCAGGGAGTCCGAGCGATCCAGCTCATCTTCCCCAGGAAAGGTGCTCTCTTGGGGCTTTTCCAAGCGAGGGACGCGAGGGATCGTACAAAACCCTGACTCCAGCCCTGTGAAGCAGAAGGGATGGCTGGTGAGGGGAGGGGATGGCTTGGTGGGAGGAAGCCTGTCTTATTTCTGCAGGGACAGGGGACACTGCTGCCATGGTGGCGCAGGTCATGCTCCTGTCAGTGGCACTGGCCTCTAAAGGACAGGCTAGTGTCTCTGTGGACAACTCCAAAGCTCAGAGTACAGCGGAGGGTATCCAGGTGCGCTCTGGGCTTGGTAGGATGGCAGTGGGGACTGAGCCAGGCAGGTGGAACCAGGAGATGGCAGCATTGCCTCAGCTTGCCTTTCCCTCTGAACCAGGCCCTCCCCCGGCTGCTGCAGGCCCCCCAGATCCAACCCTCCAATCCCGAGACCTTCTGCTCCAGACCTCCCTTCCCGGGGAAAACCTGAGCCACAGCCCAGTGCTGTGACGCTGGAGAGGAGCCACACAGCTGTCCTGTCCTGTCTTTTCCACAGCCTAAAGGAGACCCTGGCTGGCAGGGAGGGTTGCGGGCAAGATGGAGAAGGGGAGATGGAGTCCTGTGAGGAGCAGCACAGGGAGATGTAGAGATTGGCACTGCCAGGCAAGGGGCTAGAGCACCTGTGTGGAGGTGAGGAAGGCCATGCCATGAGTGTCCTTGACCTTGTAACCTCGGAGTGGGCATTGCTCCACTGTCCCAGCACCCTCTTAGCTTCCTCAAGGAGGCTGCTCATGGTAAAGGTGTGGGGCTGGGGGGGCGGTGTAGTTGGGAGGCACTGCCTTACTTCTCCACACAGGCTGCCAGCTGTGTGGGGCTGTGGGAGGGGGGGAGAAACAGATAAAACATCCATGCCCCGCTTTGGGGGACACCCTGGAAGGAGACCCTCCAAGGGCAGGAGCAAGGACCATGGTTCAAAACAAGGTTAGGGTTATCTGCTCACAGGGATTATCAGGACTGGGGATTCTTAAACGTTCCATCTCTCCTGAGAGCCTGAAGTCCCTCAGTGAGGAGGAAACTCGGGCATGGAGCGATGGAGAAGGGCTGCAGACAATGCATAGTAGCTGGGTGCCAGCCTCTGCCCCATGCTTCACTCACCATAGGCCTGGTGCGTTTTGGAGAACCTGTTGGATGCACTTTTGAAGGAGAACTTGCTGGTCAAGCCGCATCCACCGCCACCGTCATACATCCCCTCGTTGAGCTGCGGCAGGGAGATGGCGTTCTTGATGATGGGTGAGACGGCCGGGGGGGCGGGCGATGCCCCCGCCTGGCCCCCGCTGCCCCGTCTCTTCAGTGGCGTCCGGCGGACATGCCGCAGTGTCCGGGCGAAGAAGTTGTTGGCTTTGGCTGTGTCAGCCCCGCCGTGGTTGCTAAGGAAAGAGGTGTCCCCAAAGACGTCCCCACCGCGCCCCACGTGCATGGTGTGCCGGAAGTCCCCCAGTGGTGGGCTGATCATGTCCGGTGTCAGCTCTGACTTCAGCCGCCGCTTGCCATGGGAGCCTGACACCCAGCTGAGCACTGGCAGCTTCCCCAGGCTCATGTTGCACCCTTCACCTCACCCTTGCCTCTGAAAAAGCCCCAAAAATCGGCCCTCAACAGGCTTCCAGCACTGGGGTGATCTGTCACATCCCTGAGCTCCCCATTGCTTCTGCCCAGATGCTCTTGGGGTAACAGCTCATGTCACTTTGGCTTTCAGCAGGTTTCCTGCTTTTCTGCACTATGTCACACTCATGAAATCACCCTCAGGGGTTACTTCCTCAGTGGCAAGGACAGTGGTGGCACGGAGGTGTCCCCAGCCGGTGTCTGGGTTAACCCTGGTTCTGCGGTGGCTGCTGGAAGCTGTGTCTGGCTATGGGCTTTAGGGGTTAATCCTCTGTCTTCTGCCACTGCTGGGAGACTGGAAGCCAGTCACAGATGAAGCAGCAGGTGACGATAGGAGCTTGGGGTGGACTGGCGGGGCAAATGCGTCGGTCCCCTTGTTTGCCACCTAAACAAGGGAAGAGGAAGTTAAGGCCTTGGAGAGGATTTTCCCAGCCATATTGACTGAACCCTCTGAACTGTCTGGAGAGGTTAAAGACAGTGGGGAGGTTGCTACTGGCTGTCCCCGTTGCCTGGCTTTCGTCTCGGCAAGGAAGAATAAGGCTTGCCTCCAAAACACACATGCTCTCTCTCACCTCTTTGACCTCCCTCGGTGTGCCTCAGTTTCCCCCATCTGGAAAGCAGCTTGGCCAGACCCACACCACAACACAGGCTGAGGATTTCCCTCCCAGGCAGAACCTCCCAGAGTAGTGCCCTGCCCGGCTGCCCCAGCTCCTGGGGCGAGAAACCTCTCCCTCCTTTTTGCTATTCAGATGAACCCTTGAGGAGAGGGTGAGGCCTGGGGACTGTGTGCTTCTCGGGGAGGAGGAGTGGTGGGAAGCAAAAATGCAATATTTGTATATTGCTTTGTTTGTCCTTCACTGGCTGAGTCCCCAGGTGCTGGGCAGACATGCTGGAGAAGCAGGGAGCTGGCAGTGTGGGGAGAGCAGCTGCTTTGCAGGGAGGTGAAACTGAGGCATGGCAAGGGAGGTGATTGCTCAAGGTTGGAGAAGGTGGGATGGGACTCTGCACTCAGGCGGGTCCTGGAGGCACTGAGGAGAAGGCAGGAAGCAGCAACTGGATGCATGATGGCAGGGTGATGACTTCCCCAGTCAGTGAGGAGGACACTTGGGAAAATCCCCCATTGGTGTGTGTGGCAAGTGGGAGAGAGTGGGTTGGGGAAAAGTGAGGATTTGGATGTGGGGCATCTCCAAGTATCAGTGCTCTGAGTAGCCACCTGGGGACATGTCCCTCCCTGAGGTCAGTTCTGGGGCCAGGGGAACAGGATGGAGCTGGGTCCCTCCAGCAGGGCTCATTTGGAGGACAGCATCACCAAGGGTGATGCAGGAGCCTCACATCCCTTGATCTCCATATGCTGGGACCCCCACTGCTGCATGGCTCTGTCTATCTCCCCCTGCCATGTTGCCTGCCTCTCCCACCTGTCCCCATGTCACCTCAGAGAAGCCAGGCAATGCCAGGGTGGCAAAGGCTCTGGTGAAGGGGAGTCCTGGACGTGAAGTTGTTTTCCTGGCTGATTTTGCTTTGCCCTGGCCTTGTTTGCTCACCCGGGGCCCCTCTTATCTGCCAGGGGTTAATGCCTGGGGAAGGGAAAACAAACCTCCCTCAGCAGCACCCAACACCATTGGCTGCCTCCTGGGGTGGCAGTGGCTGGTGGCAGCAGGGCAGGTTGGATTCCTGCTGGCCCCAACTCCTTGGCTCATGCAGCTGATGTCTTCATCCTGCTCACAGAGGCCATGCAGTGCTGTCTTACAGCTATGACATGGCAGATGGCAGACTTGGGGTGGGAGGACGACTGGGAAGCTATTTCCTCTCTCTGGCAGAAGCCCACCCATAGCCACTGGGTCAGGGCTCTCCTAGAGTGCAAGGAAACTACTAGGGTGGTCCCGGCAGCATAACGAGGGTCTTGGGACCACAGGGAGAGAGATGCAACCCCATTTTTGAGCTGTCCCCAGGGTCTCCCAGGAAGGTACATAAGCCTGGGAGAGGGGATTAGGTGAGCTACAGCCCTCAAGTTTTCCTTTCCCTCTGCACATTGGAGCCCCTGAAAAACACAGAGTGGGGACTGTGCCCTTCAGCCTGTGCTGCACTGGCCAGGGCTACTCTGAAGGGTGAACTCTCCTACTCCACTCCAGGTCCCCTGTACAGCAGAGCTGCCCATCACACCTTGGGATGGGGTGGCAAGGGAAGGAGGGATATGGGAGGAGAGCATCCCTTTGCTCCCTGTCTGGACAACTATTGAGTGGGGAGCTTGGTGGAGGAAAGAGTTTCTCCTTCCTTGTCCCTTGGTCACCACAAGGAAACAAGCCAGTACCTGGCCCCTAGCTCTCCCTGCCTGCTGGCAGGCAACAGGTACTGGGAGAGGAGGGAGGGAGGAAGGGAGGGAGGGAGTGAGGCAGCTGGTGCCCAACCCTGACTGGATGGCAGGTTTCTGGCAGGCCTGCTGGGCTTTTTCTCCTTCCAAGCTCCCCTTTTTCCTCCTTCCCTCTGCCCCTGCTATGACTCCCTGAAGGCTGTGCCCCCTTGGGCCCTCCCCTTCAGCCAACCAGAGTCCTCCATGCCAGGGAAACTCGTGATTCTGCGGGCAAAGGGTGACCTGTGTGCTGTCCTTTCCTCCACTGGGCAAGGGGACCCCTCTGCCCGGCCATCTGTCTGTCCAGGTGCCACTGCTTCCATCTGGCAGCCCTCTGTGTTCGCCAATTCCCAGCAGAAAGCCCACAGCCCATCACGACCTCCCCTTCCCTGGCATCCTCTCTCTAGCTCCCTCCCCGCCTCCTCTGGGAAGCCCCGTGCCCTCAAAGACCCATGACCAGCACCTCCTCCTCCTCCCCCTCCTTCCAGCCTGGCCTCCCCCATTTCCCCCCCGAGTTCAGCTGGTTACCACTGGTTTTCCACTAGCCGGGAACGGCCTGAGTTCTGCTTGCTGGGAAGAGCGGAAACCAGAAAGGGGGGGAAAATAATCCAGATGTCTAGTTGGCTGGAACTGCTGCAAGCAGCTTCTTCCCTCCTCCTCCTCTCCTTACACCCGCATCTCCCAAAGGGGTCACACTCCAAAAGAGGGTGAGTAATTTGGGGTGGTCTCAACAGTGGGAAGAGCGGGTGGAAATGGTTGTGGGTGGCCAGTAAGGCTTTCCCAGCCTTCCCAAGTGCTGAAAAACTTCCCTTTCCCTGAAGGAAGTGAGGCAGAGGTTCCCCTGTTGGGTGACAGCTCTGGGACGGGGAAAGCCAGCAGGGATAGGCTTTTGGGGAAGGGGGAAAGGGGCTTAGCTGGCTGGGCTGGGCCTCTTCCAGCTTCCCTGGAGCTGTGCCGGGCAGTAGGCAGACGCCTAAATCCAACTCCTGTGTTGCTGGCTGCTATATATATACATAGTGATATCTCTCAGTACAACAAGGATAGTTTTCCAAGTAGACGTGCTGGGACTTAGAGGGAGGTCGAGGCTATAAAGGTGGGCAGTTTCCAATCATCCCTTTCCTGCCCTCTTACGAAAAAGTGCTCCCTTTCTTCCTCCATGGCCCTGAAACCGAGGCACCACAAGCCTGCGGGGTTTTTAGGGGTATCCAGAGCAGAGTTTCGGAGGCCAGTGTCCCACTGCCTTCCCCCATCTGTGGGACCCTCTTCTCACCCCCTTTCTTTCTTGCCTCTTCCCCCTGGCACGCGTCCCCTCTCCTCACTCCCCGTTTCCTGTTGCATTCCTGCCTTCTTGTCCCTTTCTTTTTTGCCATCCTCCCCCTCTCTATCCCCTTGCCACCCTCC
>VZRE01011581.1:845895-921585 GCA_013396775.1 Cephalopterus ornatus
AAGCACCCTCTCCACCCTTTTCCTTCTGCTCCCAACACTTCCCCCTCCTCAGCTCTACAGACTGATGAATCAAAACTTTCAGGATTTACCTCTTTCGAACAAGAGTTATTATTTTTCCCCGTCCTCCGGACGAAAAGTTGCCAGACACTCCCCGTGGGCCTCTGTAACTTGCTCCGAGGGTTACTGGTGCTGCGTCCTGGAATGGAGTTGGGGGGAAACGGGAGGCATGTCCCCCCTCCCTTTTCCCACGGCTGTCCCCCCAAGGCCGGCTCTCCCAGGCTGACGCCCTGATGCCACGGGAGAGAGGGAGCAAAGCTGGCGGGGAGGGGACGTGGGAAGGAGGAGGGCGGGCTGCAGCACTGCCGAGCCAATCCTCGACTCGGCAAGAAGACCAGAGAAAATGAGATTTATTCCAACTATCCAGGACAGAAAACTTCAGGAACTTCTCTGTCGCTCCCCTCCTCCTCCCCACTTCCCCAGTGCCATTTCCCGTCTGCCGGCATTTGCTGCCTCCCGCTCCCGGGCGCCTGCTTCAATGGGTTTGGGGGAAGGGGGAAGCCCAGGCTGCTGGCTAACCTGGTTAGGGGATCCTGGTGGGGTGCAAAGGAAAGGGTTTTGATCCTTTGTGTGTGTGACCGCTCGGGTATCACATAGGGTTATCTCATCCCATATTGGACAGAAACCCCCAGTGTCTGTGGTATAGTAGTGCCAGTCAGGACTGGTGTCTGGGGGTGGGTGGTCATTCCAGGACCTGTCAGTAGCATTGTGTTGGGTGTTAGCAGGGTAACAGCCTTCCTGAAGGCCGTGTGGGCCAGACTGGCATTTGTTACAGCGTCAGGACAAGTGTCACAGATTTGGGACAAGTGTCACATCAGTAGCAGCGCATCAGACCAGGGTGAGGGGGTGGTAATGGATAAATGCAAGGAGGTGCTCTTTGATGGCACCAGGGAGAATTTCTGCCCACATATAGAACACCACATCCCTCTGGTATTTTTCTTCATCCATCCTTGCTGATCACAGGGCAGAAGACCCTATAAATGCCTGTGAGGGGCAAGCTGGTGGTGGGTGTGGATTCACCAGTGCCTTCAGGAGAGACTCAGTGGCTCTGCTGGGGACCACTTGGCTAAGAGCAAGCACCTATTCAGGGCCCTTTGGAGGAGAAGGGAGGTGTCTCTGCTGGTGAAGGCGAGACACGACTTGTTGGGGTTAAGTAGAGCCTGGCTGAAGGGATGACAAGATGTCTGCGGAGGAGATGTCAAAATGGAGCCTGGCCTCTTGCTGGGCTCAGGTGGCTTGGGCTGGGGTGCCCAGGCAGGAGCACCTTATTACTCAAAGGTTTGCTAAGTAGTGGCAGGATTTTGGCACTGTTCTCAGCCTCAGGCTCCTGTTTCTGTGAAACGGAAGTTGAGTTTTCTGCCTTCTGTAGAAGTCTTCCCCATTAGGAATTAATAGCATATGGACTGTGCATGTTGGTGGTACTTTAGTGGGTCTATGTCTTGGAGGAAGACGGGAGCTCAGATCTGATGGGATAAGCTCTGCCATCAGCAGGGAAAGGAAAAGAAATCATGACCTGCATCCTCCCTGCTTGTCATAGGTATAGTAGGCATCCCTTCCCCTGGGTCCCGCTCAGAGGAAGCTAATGGGGATGGTGGGAGAGGCAGGAAAAGACCCTTTATTTGGGTCTCCCCCTTTGCATTGCCTGCTGGTGAGTGCATCTCCCCCCACCCTGCCTGAGGGTCTCCCCCTCACTCCCCTCACCTCCATCCCCATACCATTGCAGGAGAGGCTGTGTCAGGGAGCAGAGCCCAGCAACAGCAGCCGTCTCCGCTGGGGAATGCAGAACAAATCTTTTCCAGATGGGACAGGGGCCACGTTCCACTTCTCTCAGGGTGGCCAACTCTCCACTGCCTCCTCCTCCTCCTCACTGTTACTCCAAGCATCTCTGTGCTCCAGGCCAGGATGGGCTCCATTTCCAGAAAAGTAGATGGAAATCCCCCCTCTTCAGCACTCTTCCCCAAACGTGTGATCCTGTGGTCATGCCAGCCAAGCTCTGATTTTTGTCCTGAGACTATCCCTGAAGTGCTTTGGAGACCTCCAGGGTATGTGCCAGCTCTAGGTCTCCGTACCCATCCTGGCCTCTGGCTGCTTGGTTACACCAATACTCCCTTCCTTCATATACAGCTGCCAGGGACGTGAATCTGTCCAATCCTGTCTCTCGGCCTAGCTATCCACCCTGGCTGGTAAATGAGAAGTGGCTGTGAGCCTGGACAATGCTGCAGAGCCACTGTAGCACTTGTGTGCCTTGGGCAGCGGCTTATGCCTGGACCCCTCCCAGCCCAGCTACCTCATTTACCTTCAGTCACCCCAACCTTTCATCCCGTCTGTAACCCTAAGCCCCAGGCAGCAGTACCAGTCTCACCATTTCGGTGAGACTGGCCACTAGGCTTATCACGGAGCAGACAAGTGATCTAGCAGCTTTCCCAGATGAGGAGGATTTGCTTTGATTACCACAACATCAAAGAGTGGGCTGTGCAAATCGCATCCCCTCCTCTTCCCAGAACTCATCCCTCCGACATGGGATTGACGTCTTATAGGTGTGTGAGTGTGATGGGGATGGAGAGAGGAATGGAGGGATGTGTGTGGGGGTGGGGCTGAAGTCTCTGCCCCACACCTCCTGGTGCTCAGTCCTTCCTCCTATCTCACTTTGCAGTCCCTTCTGCTTGCAGATCCAATGCCTGAAGGAGGCTGATGCAGGACTCCCCTCCAATGAAGAAAAATCCCTCTTCTCCCTCTCCCCAGTGAGAAGGCAATGAGGGCGTCCCAGCTTGCGGATGAGGTCAGTGGGAAGGGGATGCCTTGCTCAGTGCACAAGAAGCAGATATCCTGTTGCTGCCCAGGGTCTCCGGCTCATATTTCCTCATTAACTGAGAGCACTTCTTGTTTGCGGGTGACTTCCAGATGTTTCCATTCTCCTCACAGGGGCCGTGAGGGTGCCTACCACGTGGGTATGGGAAACACTGCCAGCAGTGGGGTTGGGGACAGACTCCTGCCATGATGGAGAGGGGGCTCCATAGGGCTCCCTTGTCCCACCACACATCCTGGTATGGCCTCATCCAGTTCCCCCTCATCCTGGTGCTGTCAGGACCTTCCTCCCTGCTTCCAGCCCATGGGCCTCAGTGCTGCCTCCAGTCCACGTCTCATTGCCCTGGGGATGAGCTGAAGGCAAAGCCAGTTTTAGGGTGAGCAAGCCAGGGTGGTGGCAGGAGGTGACACCCTCAGGCAAGGGATAGGTGTAAGGCACCCAGCGTCTTGCCAAGAGCATCTCTGGTCTGATGTCAGCTCTGGCTTTGTAGGCACTGGATCCCTCATGCCCCATAAGTTCTTCACTAAGATGATTTCTCTCTGGCAGCATCTACTGGGTCCGGCTCAGCCCATTTTTGAGGCTGTGCTGTGGGTCCCCCACTCTGTGCCTGCAGCCTTTGAGATAACCAGGGAAAGGGATCAGAGCAGTCTAGTTCCCAGCATGCTTGTGCTGCAGTGGGGAAGGAAAGCAGGTGGGTTGTTGTGAGCACCACCAGGCAGGCAGCAGCATTGAGTTAGACCCACTCATGCTAGAAGAGGGGTAGATCAAGCTCTGTAAAAGCCCATTTCTAATTTCCTCCACTGATTCCTCCAGCTCCCCTCCCCTGGAGCAGTAGGAAGCTGAAGGAATGGCATTGACCACGTCCCTCTTGTGGGATTTGCAAAGGGGGAATGTGTGCTTTTCCCCAGGGAGCTGGGCTGGGAACTCAAAGTCTCAGAGTTTGCCAAAGCCCAGGAGGAGGTACGGATGAGTTCCCAGGCTCGTTGGCGGACTGCCTCCCTCCCTCTGCCCATCTCCTCCTATCCCAAATGTTTTCGTCCTTCTTCCTTCCCCCACCCTTCCCAACTTCACCCTGGTATGCTAGTCCTGTTTGCTGGCCAAAGATGTGGGGTGCTGTAGGTGTGTTGTGAGTGAGAGGATGGAGAGGCAGACACAGGACATACCCTGATCTATATTCTCCTTCTGACTTTCCCCTGGGCACACAGAAGAGGGAAGGGGGGTTTGGGATGTGGTTGGGAGGGGAGGGAGGTTGTTGCATAAACCAGAAGCAATCCAGGAACAGCTGCCTGTGGCCTGGAAACACCTCTGTGATTTCAGGTTCTAGGAAAGGAGACGTAAATATATATTTATATTTATGTATATAGACTACCTCTCCCCAGAACACCCCCTTTCCCCCCCACTTGATTCTCCAGTTACTTTTCATAGACTTTATGAAAGTTTATGCAGGAGGGACTGGGGAGAGGGCTTAGATATCAATTTGGTGCTCGGAGAAGCAGCTCGGGGGGGGNNGGGGGGCATCTGGGGGTCACTTTGCCCTCCCTGAAATATGTTCCTTTGGCAGGATAAGAAGGGGGAGTACATCTGCAGGAGTTTAAAGCCTGTATGGGCTGGAGGGAGCTGGGATGGAGGTTGTTGGGACTGGGAGAGAAAGGGGGAGATGGTGAGGGTAGAAGGGATATGGTTGGGAAGGAGGAAGGGAATGGAGGTGAGAAGCAGGAAACAGAGGGCCTCTGGGTGGAAAGAGCCTTTTGGAGATGAATTGCATGAGGAGGTGGGAAAAGGTGTTTTGGGGAAAGGAGGAGCTGGGAGATCTCAAAGGAAGGGAGTAGGTCCTAGAGCTGGTGTGGCATGGGAGAGGGGATGGTCATGGAATGGGGTATGCATCCATAGAGCAGAAGGGGAGGGGGGTGCAGGGATGAAGAAGGGTGTGATGTGTGAGGAGAAGATGTGGGGATATAGGGAATGAGGGATAGGGATGAAGAGATTAGTTGTCCATGTTGGGAGAGGAGGGCTATGCTTGGGGAACCTGTCCTGGTCAAACGGAAGAGGTGAAAACCACGGGAATGGTTGGATATAAGGCTTGGACAACTCTTTCATCATAATGATTTTGCCTGTTCATCCAGCGTGTGTATTTTTGGCCCACGGAAGGAAGGGGGTGGGAATGCAGAGGGAGCTAAAAATAGGGGTGTCCCTGCCCATTCCCCCAAGGCGGGCATCCATCTGCCTGCCTGCTTGCCTGTGGGGTTGCTGCGGGATCTGGAGGAGGGGAGCAGGTCCAGCCTCCTCCCCATGGCGTCTGGCTCTGCTTTTGTTTGTCTCACAGCCCTACAGGGACAGGAAGAGGCTGCGGGGCTGGGGAACAATGGCTCATTCTCTGGGAGTCTGCGCCTGCCGAGGAGCGATAGGGGGGACGCGGGACGGTGGCCAGAAGGCTAGCACAGCTTCCCAGTGCCACTGCTGCAGAAGTTTTTACCCCAGAAGATGATAGGGTCCACTGGTGGGGTGCAAGGGGACCTTCCCCAGCCCATTCCTCTTCCCCAGACTCAAAACCAGGTTCCTGTGCCTGGTTGGAGAGGGAATGAGAGGCTGACTCCACTGGGTGCGCTTTATGGAGGAGACAAGGGAGGCAATGCCAGCAGCTCAGAGAGCGGTGGGAGCATGTCTCCAACTAGCACTGGGAAATGCACTGTTTTGCAGCCTCTCCTTGAGCCTATGAAACCTGGAGTGTGGTTGGAGCTTGTGTCCGCCAGTGGGAATGTCCCCAGCTGGGGTCAGGGAGATATTTATCTGGGAGCTGTATTGTGCCTCTGTCCTGGCTGTCACTGTGCTCCCCAAGGCAGTGCCAGTACTGCTGGTCGAAACTCTCTCCATGCCCTGTGCTCCCTGCTGTCTGGGAGACAGCCAAGGGGCATGGATATGTCTGCATGGTGGGGGGTGATAAATTCTTTTATCCCACCTCTTTCTTCTCTAGACCCTCCTTTTGTGACAGTGTCTCTCCTGGATGTTAGATTTGACAGCATGGTGCTGGAAATGGTGCAGGGAGAGTCTCTCCTCACACTTATCCAGACTTGCTAGGGGTGAGAGGAGGTGGCGTTAGCACCTGAGGTAGGGGAGAAGTTAGGACATATTTTGAAACGGGTGAGCAAGGAGGAGACAGAAGAACTTCCCTGTTTCCAACCCCCTTTTTTCAAGGTCTTGGATACTTGGGGCTGAATGCTTGCCAGGGCTCCTCTTGTTTACTCAGCCGGGGAGCTGACACATCCAAGGTCTCTGCTGACTCCACTTTCCCACATGCTGCTGGCGGGCGCATTCCAGGGCAGAGTGGAGATCAGCGCAGAAGCATACCAGAGGTTTCCATCTGGGA
This sequence comes from Cephalopterus ornatus, assembly GCA_013396775.1. Classification (NCBI taxonomy): domain Eukaryota; kingdom Metazoa; phylum Chordata; class Aves; order Passeriformes; family Cotingidae; genus Cephalopterus; species Cephalopterus ornatus. The sequence continues at coordinate 852,123 of VZRE01011581.1, forward strand.
TGCCATCCCTCCTCCCTGCTCTCCCCAGGCAGCCGGCACCTCCTGCCAGGTCGTGAAGAGCGGGCATCACATCTGGCCAGCTTCCTGGATCTTTACAAGGCAGGGCTGGCACAGAGCCCAGCCATGGATGGGGACCCCAGAAACAGGGACCTGCCTCTCAAACTGAATGCCTTCAGCAAGGCTCTGTTCTTCTTTCTGATTCCCTCCACAGATTTCAGTCCTGTTCCCCGTAACGACCCATGGGAGATGTGTGGAGGGGCAGGGGATGGCTGCCTCAACTTAGTCCTCCCTAGAGGGACCTGGGGGAAAGGGGTAACATCCTCCTAGGCAGCAGTCCAGCTTTTTCATTTTAGGATGGGCACCTATTCCTGCAGCTGGGTTTAGCAGCACTGGGCTGTGCGGTTGAACCCTTCTCCTGCAGGCACGGGCCCTGGTCCCTCCTGGGCAGCAGCCCAGACCCGGTGTGGCTGCCTTTGGTTTTAGGAGGGAAGGCCACAAAGCTTTTAAAAATAAGCATGGCCCTCGCCCTGTCATTTAGGGTGGAGGTTTCTGTCCCAGCAATGCTCCCAGCTCTACTGGAGCAGCTGGCATCTTTGCCTCCTCTGACCTCGGGTTGCTGCTGTCAAAGGACCGCCATGACCTTTCCTTTTCCCCCACAGGCTGGCCCACAGAGGCCCCTTTACGCCCAGCCCCAGCGTCTGGAAGAAGGGGCCTCGTCTCCCTCCCTGGCTGCCACAGGAAATGCGGAGCCTGGAGGTCAGGGGCCAGCCGGCAGCTCCTCCCGTGGAGGCCAAGCAGCCCAACGCTGGGGCTTGCATCATGCGGCGCCTGCCAGAGAGGAGGGGAGGGAGGCAGAGCCGTGGAAGGCGGAGGGAGAGGGCCAGGCTCTTCCTGTTTATGTGACTACCAGACCCCCAAGAAAGGGAAAAGACTTGGAATGCTCGTTGCTTTTGGGCGGGTTCCAGCAAGCAACTGTCTGTGGCTCTTAACCCAGGGTTCACATCTATGGGGCAGGGTGTGACTTCTTCCCAGGGGAAATGGACATCCAGCTCCAGGGAGGGCTAGAGTTACATTCTTGGGCCTTGAAAACCTCTGGTGTAGAGGAGAGGCTGCGGTTAGCTTCCTTGGAAGTGAGGGACAGCTCCTGCTACACCCCAGGCTTTGATTCCTCCTGTGGTTGTCTCTGACTTTTGCTGATGCTGGTCTCTGTGGGATGGTCTGAAGGGCAAAGAGCCACTCAGGCCAAGATGAGGAGCTAGCTGGGTGTTTTAGCTTTGGGACAGAGGAATGGGGAGCTCTGGGAGTGCCAGGCATGGAGGAGTGCCTAGGGGAGGGTTACAAATCACAGCCTGTTCAGCCACAATGGCTCCAGCACAGATCCCATGCAGCAGGCAGAAGGGCTGCAAGACCTCTCACGTTATCTAGGGTCACATCCTGCAGGGCATCTGGTGTGGCCATGGTGGCAATGTGGAAGAGGAAATGAGATCCAAAACGCTGTGCTTTTGTCTACACCTCTGGCACCTAACTGTTCTGGCTTAGGTCACATCTGTACCAAATTTGTTGTGTTTCAGCTTTGGTTTGTAGTCCTTGGCTTACACTGAGCATGGGTTGAGGGGTGCTCTGTGCTACCTCTGACAGATGCCCTGGAGGACACAGCATTAGGCAACACTTACAGGAGCAGAGAGGAGTTACGGCCCCTTTGCTGTCCCAAAAGTAAGCCCAGGCCTGGCTCAGTGCAGCAGCAATCTCCAGTCACCTGTAGGATAAGAATAGCTGGGCCCAGTGTAGGTCACAGAATCATAGAATGGTTTGGGTTGGAAGGGATCTTAAAGTTCATCCAGTTCCGACTCCCCTGCCATAGGCAGGGACATCTCCCACTAGACCAGGTTGGTCAGAGCCCCATCCAACACTTCCAAGGATGGGGCATCCAGTGCTTCTCTGAGCAATCTGTTCCCGTGCCTCACTACCCTGACAGCAAAGAGTTTCTTCCCTTATCTAAACCTGCCCTCTGTCAGTTTGAAGCTATTCCATGAAAAGGCTTGGGAAAGGCAAGTCAGCTGTCAGGAGTAAGGAGCCCTGGAAGGTCTGCGTGGCAGGAACAGGCACAGCCCTTGGCTCCTCACGTCCTTCTTCCCTTTGCAAGGGCTCCAGTTTAAGGCCACGCTGACCCAAAGTGTTTGGGCTTTGCCCAACCCGCTCCTTCCCCACGGGGTTGGATGGTGGGGTGGTGCCACCCTATGGCCCTGGAGCAGTGTTACAAGTGCTCGTGGCACTTGGCTGTTCTTTGCCCTCTCCAGAGAGGCTTTGTCCTGTTAGCATGAACTCAGCTCTTTTCCCTGTCCATGTCCTGGACAAGTTTGCTTTCCGGTCAAGGGGAAAAGGTTCTAGTGTAGTCCTGACCTACTGAAACCCCAGAGAATTCTCAGCATGCCTCTCTCTCTTGCCACTGCATTGCCCTCCAAGGGCAGTCAGGTATTCCTGGGACTGGAAAACCACCAAGCTTGGGCTGGTTGCCCAAACCATGAACTACAAGACCAGGTTCACAGGTGAACCAGGATCTGCTCTCTGACAGTGGCTGCTGGAGCTTTGATGTATTGGAGACTGGAAAGCCAACATGCCTTCCACCATGCACTGCCAACCCGTGCCCTCAAAGCTCCAACTATTGTAGCAGAAGGGAGTTTTTTGGGTCTTCATTTATGTTGTCTGTTGCTTTATGGAGCAAATTTGCTGGTAACTCTGAAAGAGCAGCTTCCTTCCCTGACACATGAATCCCGTCCCTTTCCTTGGTATGGCACATGTTTAGTTGAGTGCTGTGGGATGGCATCACCCCTCCTGCCTCTCCTCCATCAGCATCTGGCCAGTCTTAGCCTGACAGTGACTCAGGGAACTCTGGCAGCCAAACACCCTGGGGCATGCTTATGTACTGGCTCAGGAGAGGAGCCATACAAGACTTTGATTATCACAGAGAGGAGGAAGGGAAGATGGAAGTGGTGTTTTCTATCTGTGCTTCTTCCTTTTCTTCTGTAAAAGCTGCATGAGGGACCACAATATTTTTGAACTGAGCTGAGCAGGGCTCCCAGCTGAGCAGTTAACCCCTTGGTGGCAGTAACAGAGTCTCAGTTCAGAGTGTTTGCAGGATCTTTATTCTCAAGACCTTTTTTTCCAGGATAGTGATGAGGTCATACTGTGATTAATGCCTTGGATGTTGATTTACATGCAAATCTGCCCCAAAATTTTGTCCTAAGAGGTGGAAAACACTTCTTATTTCATATTTCTGTTCGACGTCCCATTTTCAAAGGAGGCTCTGTGCAGCACTCAACAGCTGGGTGAGGTTGGTGTGGTCACATTGACCTCTGGTGGCTGCAGCCTTGGCGTGCAAGGAGGCACTAAGGAAAACGGGCCTGTTGCAGTTGAAATGCCGCTGGGTTTATGACTTCTCTACCATCACCTTGCCTCTTGGACAGTCATTTGTTTTCTTCCCGAAGCAGGTGTGATTTACCCCATCTTTGTGTGTACATCCTCAGTCCTTTGTGTGTACATCCTCATCCTCAGTACATTCTCCTCCCCGAGAAACACATTCGCTTGAACGTACACCAGTAAAAAACAAAGGCGGGTCCTTTGTTGAGCTGAATTCACTCCTGGTTTCTAAACAGTGTGGGTCATATCTGGAGAGAGCAGACACTGCTCCCCTGTATTCACTGTAACCTCTGTGTGTTTAGACCCTTCTTATGCAGCGGAGGGCAGATTTTAGTGGTCCTCTTGTGAAGTGTGATGCAGAAGCAGCTAACCAGACTGAATTCACAATGAGCAGTGAGAAGGACTCCCAGCTGGTCCATGCTCTGAAGAGAGAGGGGAAAAAAAAGCTGGGACCAATCCCATAGGGATAATGCTTTCAGAATAAGGAAATAGCCTTATTCTTAAAGCAAGGCTGAGGTGCCAGCCAAGCATGAGGAGACTTCCAGGCTCAGCCCTGCGGAGTTGCAGCCCCTTTGCCAGGGCTAGCTGGGCAGCTTTGGAGTGAGAAAGCTCATCCCAATAACTCTAATCCCGTCATTCTGCTCTAATGCAGGCCTTCCTTGTCACCCTGCACACCTCTGATGCCCTAATGAGGACAGAAATATATTGCCAATACCTTACCAAAAGGCTCCCAGATGCTTTTGCCTGCTGTAGCTCCAGGCAATGGGTGTGTTCGTGTGGTGAGGGGGAGGAATGCTGAAGGAAGTATTTGCTTGTTTTGCTATCTCCACACACAGATACGTGCATTTCCTTCCTGCTATGAAGGCGACTCATTTTTGAGGGGGGACCTCATTCCTCCTCCCTTATGCAGTCACCACTGTGAAGGGAATAAACCACTCTCAGTATGCTGCAGCAGTCTTATGTCTGCTATGAAAAGTGTTGGGGAGAAGAGTGTCAAAGTCCTTGCAAAGGTTGTTAATATAAACATTGAGTTTGATGAGTGTAATTAGGAAAAGGGTTTTTTTTCCATGTGTATTAAATAATATGGCGTGAAACAGCATATGAGCCAATTAGATCAGGCTGGAGTCGATAATTCTGTTTCACAAGTTCTTTTGGTTTTTTGGCATTTGTTTTTGTTCCATACAGGAATAGAAACTGTAGAGAATTTTTTGACTGCACCAAATCATGTTGGGACAGCTATTGCAGGGTAGAAGTTATTATCAGGGGGATTATTTCAAACTTGCTTCCTCCAGCCGACTTGGGAGACCACCCTGGAGACCGTAGCAAACCTTCCCCCTAAAACTTCATTGGAAGCTGTAAGTCTTTGAAAATCACCAGTCTGCAAGAAGAACAGCATATTTTGATTGGGAAAAAAAAAAAGACCAAGCAATGCATCGCTGAAGATGTTCTGCCTAGCTCACATTATGGACACTGTGTGGGTAGCCAGTATCACAGTAAAGACACTGTGCTTCCCAAACCCCAGGGCAAGACTTTACAAAGCATCTAAGCTCTGCATCTGTTGTTGCAGCTTGAGCTTTATACTGAAGGCATTTTAGCCACACAATCAGGAATTTATTGAATTCCTTCCCCGCCCTTCCTAAAGCTGTTTCCAGGAGGGGGCAAACAATGCAGTACTGTGGCATACCCAGCCCTGCTCTGCACAGAACTGGCTTGCTCATCTTGGACGGATCCCACTGACCTCTTAGTGCCATCGGTCAGCCCCACACCGCAAGGTCCTGCAGAAAACCTAGCAGCCTGTCACGCTCTGTGGGCCATGTGTGCTAAGCCCTTCCTCTGGTGGTGGAAAGGACATGGGGCTCACCATTTGCTAGCTTGTCATAGGTTTCCTGTGTGAGCCGATGTGGCTTGGAAAGTTTTACCAGTGTAACTATTTTGGATAGGACTTGAAAAAAAGCAACAAACCCTACCAACAACCCAACAACAAAAAACACACCTAAATACACCAATGACATTCCTAGTATGAACTCAAGTGTGCCAACACTAAAGTAACTGCTACCGGTAAAGCTATTTTGGAAATGTGATACCTGGCTGTAAGCATGTACAGGCTGATGGGACTGTGTATCTCCAGCAAATTGAGGTTGTCTTGTATGACTGCAGCTTCCCTGCAAAGGGTGAACTTTGCATCTCTGTGCCACCACACCCTGGCCAAAAAACAGGCATGGAACATATTCTTCCTCTCAGGAACTGTCTGTCTGCTCTGTTGGGATCAACTAGCCAGCTCAGAGCCTTCAGGGGTGGTCTGCTGGCTCCTAGGGTACCTGCTGAGCTCAGAGACTCTCCGTGAAGGAGAACAGCTAGTGGAGCTTGTAAGAAAATAAAGGACATAGTCATTTAGTCATTCTAAGGACCTATACTTATTGAGGTACCATTCAATTATTGAATTATTTATTTTTTCCTGGACTTGGATATCTGAGACTCTTCTGTGGGCAAGCTAGGGTGAAGATATTTCTTTAGCAGTTCTTGATGTGGGACCTGCTCTGTCTGATGGCTGAGTGCTCTGAGTCACAAAGCATAGCAGCCATTGCCTGTGGGGTCAGGGTGGGCGGAGGAAAAGGATTTCTTTGTCATCAGGCTTGAGTTTGTCTCTCTCTGTGTGAATGAGAGAAACTAAGTCTTGCTTTGGGACTTCTATCAGCATTGTGAAGATCTTATCTTCTATCACCACATAATACCCTGTTCACGAAATCTTTTCACTAGAGAGGGAGAGAGAGAGACCGGGATTGTTTATGAGAAAATAACTAGCAAGCAAAAATTGACACGGCCTGAGTCAGAGCAGGTTCCCGACAGGCAACCTTGCTTGTACTTGCTTTTGATCTCTCAGCTGGATGCTTCTGGCTGAAGGTAAGGGCTGGAGACAGGAGCTGTACCCTGCTGCTAGTGGTCCTGAGTCAGCATGTGCTCTTTGTGCAGAAGCTGTACAGTGCTGGGCTTACAAGGGAGGGGAAGGGGCTGTTGGGACCCCTTGCAGGGGTGGTGAGTCAACAAAAAATTTATGTGCCCAAGGTGTCAACCAGTGCCTGTTGGGATAGATGCCATTCAAGAGCAGTTTGCTGAAAGCCCCACGTGCATGCGCGTGCCCAGTGTTTGCTCAATACCTGTGTGTATTTTGCAACAAAAAGGCCATGTGTTCCATGCATTGCACAGGTACACTCTCAGTTCCCAGGTGGTGGTTGTGCTTGATCTTAGAAAGCAGCACCGGGAGGAGGTCTTGCTAAAGCCTCTCTTCCCTCAAATCACCTTACTGAAGCTGGTGCAGGAGGCCTGTGGGGACCAGAGGGGATGCATCTGCCCTGGAGGAGAAACAAATGAAGAGGTTCAACTTGGGTGCAGGAGTAAACCTTTAGGGAGGGGGGCCCAAGATTATTTCAGACTCTCTTAACTTTCATTCCTTCACTTATCTGAAGGAGGAAAGATTTTCATGCCAAGGTGGGGTCTAGAAGCTGCAGTGTTGGGGTGCTGAGGGCACCTCCCTTTTGGCAGTGTGTTGGCAGCGGCAGGAGCAACATAGGGCTAGTACCATTACTCTGGACTACCCTGTGGGCTGACCCAAAGGTTGAGGGAAATTTGGGAATTCCCACTTCTTGTGAGCTTGATATTGCATTGGTAATTTCTTACATGGAGCCTGCGCTGTCTGTCCTGGCCACTGAGGTCTGACACAGCTGAGAGTGATGAAAAGAGAGTGAGATAGGGTTGCTAGAGAAAATTAAAAACACTTTAGCCTCAAAGGGGGAGGCATATGATGTTGGGACTGGCCTATGGTGTCCAATTCCATCTCTCCAGAGCCCTCTGTACCAGTGGTATGCACAGATATGAGCAACAGAGTACATGGCAGGTGTGGAGGTTATTCTGTGCAAACTCTTGAGATGCTGTGTGGACACACAGGTCCACTCCTGGGATTGCTGTGGCCACTTGGGCCAGAGGAAGGCTTTCTTGCATCCACCCCTGGCCTGGGGAACTCAGTGCTGGATCAGGCTGGGGGTTACAAGCCCCTGCATGCCCTGGAGTACATCTCCATCACGCTGCCCCAGGGTGCCTCCACACCCAGTTCCACCCACGGACACAGCTGAGGACTGGAACCAAAATCTAGCCTGTGGAATCTTTTCTTGCCCTGGATAAGGCGTCTTTTCACCACCCTCGGTTTTTCCCCTTGTTTGGATCCAGAGCCAGTCCTACACCTGGGGTGACCTGGCTACAATTTCTGGAGTTCTTGAAGCTAAAAAAGCCCCTCCTTAAAAACCTCTTCTCTGCAGGGAGAGCTAGGGCGGAGGGGGCTGCGCCTTGCCCAGAGAGCCCCCAGTCCTGCTCAGGCAGAGCCCAGCCCAGCCCGTCACCCCCCTTTCGCCGCCGGTCTGTCGGGAGGTGAGGCCGGGTGAGTTTCGGAAGAGAAGTGGCTGTCGAGCCACATCCTTCCGGGGAGCAGCTCCATCCCTGGGCTGGGGACCAAGGAGGGCTTAAAAGGACGGGACACACGCAGAGAAAAGCCCTTCCCCGGCTCGCCCAGGTGAGGTGCAGCCGGAGGCTCTTAGAAACCGGGAGTGGCCGACGGGGGCCCGCCCCCGCCCTGCCGGTGAGTGCCCCCGCGACCCCCGGTGGGCAGAGGTAGGCTGTCCATAGCCCGGGGGGTTGCTTGTTCCCTCCCAGTCGGCTGCAAAAGGGAGGGTGGCAGGGAGGGAGGGAACGAGGGTGGGAAAGTGCGGCGGGGTGGGGAGAGCTCTTCAGACACACCTGCCGGGCGGCGAGGCGGCGGAGAGGAGCGGAGCGGGGCGCGGAGTGGGGAGCAGCCCTCCCGGCGGCGGGAATGGCAGGTAAGGGGCGAGCCCCCGCCCGGGAGCGGGGTCCCGGGGTCGGCGGAGCGCCACTGTGTCCCCTCTCCCGCGGAGCAGGCGGCTGCCGCGCCCGTCGGCATCGCCCCAGGGCATGGGTTTCGCACCGGCTCGGGATGGGGGCTGGGGGCGGTGGTCGTCGGGGGGAATGTCTGCGCCACTTTTCCTCTTCCTCGGCCACCTCCTCAGGAATGGCCTCCGGCTCGGCATTTCTGGAACAGCGCCTTCGGAGTGGCGAAAGGGAAGCGCCGTCTCCCTCCTCCCGCCCCGCCGCGGGAGGGGAGTACTCCGGGCGGGAAGGGAGGGTACCCCGGGTGCGAGCGGGGGTACTGGCTCCTAGAACCTTCTGCCCGCCCTCCCACCTCTCCCTGTCCGCCGAGAAGCTGGTCGCTGCTTGCAGTTTTTTGGAGAAATACTTTGTTTTAAAGGCATAAATCTGTATCCAAGAAGCTGAGTTCAAAACAGCGCAACTGTTTTGACAACCTGTGACCTGCTGTTGCGTCCTCCTCCTGCGTCCTTGTGTCCATGTGGCAAGCGACCCTGTCTCAAATGAGAGTTTAGTTTCTGCAAGAAACGCTGTTTTTATTCAACCGTGGACAATCCAGAACTGTATCTGTATTTAGGCTCTTAAGCTCTTAGGTGCTGGAAATGAGACCCTTTTTTGTGGAATCAACAATTCTCTTTTTCCTGATATTCTTCATCCACCAGACCCCAAGTCTCCTTTGTCTGTACTTGGAGGATTAACTTAGGCACACTTCTCTCAGCCATTCTCCTTGCTGTGCTACTTGTCTGTCTGAAATAGCATGATATTCTCACCACAAGAAAGGAAAAAACCACAATCCCAAAAGCCAAAGAAAAGGCAAAAGATTGGGACATGTCCTTCCCCCATGCAACATGAACCTCTACACCGCCCCTGGCGATTTTGGTTTGTGTGCCCAGGGTATGAAAGCTGGGTTTGATGCCAGCACCAGAGTGGCAGGTGACCGCGCATGCTTTGGAGCAGTGATGACTTCTAAGTCTCAGGAGCTCTTTGCTGTGCTTTGCCTTGCTAGCTAAAAGGATTTGTGCTGGCCTGTGGAGCAGATTTTATTTCTCAAGCAAAAAGAGATAATACTGGTTGAGTTGATCCACAGCTGGGGAGAGAGCTCCTTGCACATACCTGCTCCATCACAGCTTGTAGGACTTAATAGAGCAGGTTCATCACGGCTCTAAGGGGTTTCGGCCCATTGACTTGAGCATCCCTCTTGTTTTATTTGGTTGGCAGAGTGGTTGCCTTATTGCTATGTACTTTCAGGACTTCATACTGCTACGTGGAAGATATGTGAAAGACATGCTTATGTGATTCCCCCTTGATTCCAGTGCTTGTAGCCAAGCTGCTCTTTGGAATGGTGCCCTTGAGAACTTCAGTTTGGTCACTGATGCTTGGGGCATCTCCAGCCCCACTATGAGAAAGCATGTCCCAGGCTGTGAAAACTCTTGGTCCTGAGAGTTTCCCATTCTCAGGGATGGGGAAAAAGGGTAGATGTGTGATGGTTGGGGGGAATTTAAGAATGCTTCAGGGATGAAGATGTCATCTTCCCTGGACTTCCTACAGTATATGCTCCTAACTCCCTTAAGGCACTACTTGCCTTCTGCAAATCTAAAGACCTAGGTGGACACTCAAGATCCTGCTGAACTAATTTTTATGTAAAATGTCTTCCAGTGTATCTGAGTCCCATTTGCAAGACTAACAGATCATTTGCAGGATCATACCTTCACCCATGTTCTCCCATGCCTACTCACACCTTCTATGCCTCTCCACCATTTCTTGTCATTTTATTCTTTCCTTTTATCCTTCCAGCTGTGGAGAATGCCCCTCTCCAAGCCTGCAGCCTCTCAGAGCAGGAGGAGGAAGAAGACTCCATCTGGGAGAAGATTGAGAGTGCACGACACCAGCTGACTCGCTCCCTGAACCCAGCGAAGCTCACCCCATACCTGCGCCAGTGCCGCGTGATAGATGAGCAGGATGAGGAGGAGGTGCTGAACTCCTGCCGATTCCCTTGCAAGAGCAACCAGACAGGTGGGAGAAGACACAAACTTGCACTTACGGGGGCCTGGTTTGTGGGGAATAACCTGTTTTTGATGCACAGTGAAGGCTGCCCAGCATGTGTTGGTGGCTTCCTGCTCCCTCCTGCTGCACTGCTACTTCAGCTTTGTTGTTCTCTGAGGTGCTCTGCACCCAGACCTCCCTCTCATCTTCTGTGGGCCTCCCGCTGCATGCACACAGATGAGGGTAGTGCTCTCACCCCATTCCCTCCTCTAGCCATGCCCATTTTTGTGGGTGGGAGTAGAACTGGTAGAGATGCCTACTTTCATATCATGAAGCTGGGCTATGCTGTTTTCTTTCTGTTTTGCACGGAATTCGTCCTAACTCTTTCCCTTCTTCCAGGTTACCTGATGGACATCCTTCGGCGCCGTGGAAAGCGAGGCTATGAAGCCTTCCTGGAATCCCTGGAGTTTTACTACCCAGAGCACTACACACGCCTAACGGGGAGGGAACCAGCCCAGCGCTGCTCTATGATCCTGGGTAGGGGCTGGTGTTCCGTTCTCCCTTCAGCTGCTGCTTGCATGGGGAGGGCCAGAAATCTCTGCAGGTGCATGTGCATGTGCCTGCATAAAAACCAGCTTCATGCTACCAGTGTGAGAGGAACCCTGACAGCTCTATGCTCTGCTACTGGCAGGGAGGGGGCCATATAAACAGGTGTGATGGACTGTGGTGCTGTAAGCCTGGGACAACAATGGCTGCAAACCCACAGGAGAGGTTGGCACCTCTTGGTGGAAAACAGTGTTGGGCAAATCTGTTTTTTGGGGTTACCCCTGTTTCAGCAACCAGGAACAGATTCTCCTTTGTCTCCCCCCAGATGAGGAAGGCCCTGAGGGACTAACTCAGTTCCTGATGATGGAGGTGAAGAAGGTGAGGGCTCAACGGAAAGAGCACCTGCTGAAGGAGCACCAGCTCCAGGTGAAAAACCAGGCTTTGGAGCAAGAGCAGGCCCGGCTGGAGCAGCAGCTGAAGGAGCTCCTGAAGGTGCAGGAGCGTTGCCAGCGGCTGAGAGAAGAGTGGGACTCCAACAGTGTGGAGCTGCTGAGGCTGAAGGATGAGAACTACATGATGGCCATGCGCTATGCTCAGCTTTGCGAGGAGAAGAACATGGCCGTGCTGCGAAGCAGGGACCTGCAGCTGGTGGTATGATCCTGAGGAGCACAAGGGTTGGTAGTGCGAGTTGATAGGGGTCTGGCAGCCATGAAGGATGCACATGGATGTCAACACATGGTGGCTCGTGAGCGTGAAGGAGCTGATGGCAGGCAGGACATGTGTTGGGGCTCTTGCCCCTGCTCTTGGTGGGAATGTGCCCTGCAGAGAGGCCAAGTCATGGGCACAGTGCAGGAGGCTCGCCACTGCCGTGAGGTAGCTGGAGATACATCACCAGCTCCTGCCACAGCTGAAGGTACATCCCCTAGAGGAGCCAGAAGTAGGGGTGATGCCTTCCCTGGCATCTCTCAGCTTTCAGCCTGGCCACTGGTACCACAAGATGCCCTGTCTGTTCCTGCCTGCACTTGTTGCTCTGTGCTGCCTGCTCTGTCCAGGAAGCACAGGCAGGCAGCTGATTCTGTCAAGCTGTGTGCTTGTATTTATCTTTTCCCTGGGAAAGGGCTTGCGTTTTTCTCTCTCTAGTGAGGATGGTGGCTGTGCAGGCAGCCGCACTGGGTGCCTGTGTGCTGTCTAGAGCTGCTCAACCCACCTTGCTGATCTTAGGAGCCTTTTGGCTCAGACTCTGTCCCCCCTGCCACTCCCCACTGCCTCCTCATCTCTCTCATGACGTTTGTAAGACTCATGCCCTGCATAGCTGAAGGAATTTGTGACACTGCACTCCAGGCTGCCAAGCTCTCACCTCCAGCAAACATGCACCCATTTCCTGCCTGGGCAAGGACAGCCCTACCCTGAACCTATTAATAGCCAACATTTTTCAGTGCTTTGCTGCCTCCTGGCATTCCCCCTACCAGTCTGGGCCTGGACCTCTCACACAGCCTTGTGATTACCTTTCATTCTTCATTCAGTTCTGCCAGCGCTGGGATCCTCCCTTACCTTTTATCTGATAATTCCTGCCAATGCCAGCTCTCTGGGGCCTCTATGGAGAAGGGAGGTGAATCACTTGTAGGTAACTTGGGCTGAAGAAATCCCCCTGGAAGCAGGGTCTCAGCCTGCCCTCCCCTCCTGGCTCTGGGGTTCGGAAATGACTGGTTCCCCAAAGTCATTCTAGGTCTTTTGGGCAGATTTACAGAAGTAATTCAGTTCCTGAGTCCCTCCTTGGCAATTTTGGCAGTGCTTCTTGGTGGCTTTGCCCCATTTCCTCTCAAAGCCTTACTTAGCTGTAAAACTCCTGTTTTTTGATCAATCTAATCAGTTGTTATAGGTCTGTGAGGACCTCTTTTACTCCTAACAGTAACTGACCTCCACTGTCGCCACTGACATGTTGGTGGAGGACTGGGAAAGCAGGCCAGGGTGTGATAATGCCCCCTGTGGTACCCTGCAGCCTCTGGCAGCTTGAGCCTTAAACACTTCCCAGGCCAGAGGTGTCCTCCCCACACTGAATAGCCTCCAGTGGATTTTTGTGCTGTGAATTTATCAGCTCCTCTAGGAGCCTTTGAGACACTCACAGCTGCAGGCCCTGGCAGTGCATCAGAGGTCCCATGTCCACCCATGGTCAAGGCCGGCTGCACTGAGGATGCCCCAGGGTAGCAAGAAAGTTGTTGCACCAGGAGAGGATCCTGAAACTGAATGTGCTTATGCAAGTACATCGTTCTCCTTTCCCTGAGGGAAAAGCATTTTTGTGCAGCTGTGCTGCTAACCCTGGCCCAGTGGTAGGATACTCCTTCACATGGTTGCCCAGCCTTTGCTTTGCTCACCTCTAGGCTGGTTTTCTGCTCAGCGCCTTCTCTGCTGCACTCTCTCGCTAAGGCAGAGGTGTATGGCTGTGTGTGTCAGACTATGTTTCTTCCCTGGGTTACAGGTGGACCAGCTGAAATGCAAAGTCTCCAGCCTAGAGGAGGAGTGCAGCCATCTGCGGAAACAAGCATCTGCGCCACCCCAGCGGGAGGCGGAGGAGCAGGGCCACCCCGACACTGTGTCTGAGCTGTGGGCTGAGAACCAGCGGCTCACGGCATCGCTGCAGGAGCTGCAGGGCATGTTGCAGGTACCTGGCAGGGCAGGGCAGGCTCTAGGTCACCTCCTTTCCTGGGCCACCCCCAGCACTGGTTACATAGGCACTGGAAAGAGGGGGAATCATTGTTTTTGGCTGGCTTGTCCTGTCCTCTGAGCGTATCACTTGGCTGTGGTGGCTGCCATTGCTTCTGGGTCTGGGTGGTGATGGGTCCTTGTTTCCAGCCCTGTAACTCTTGGATGTGCTCACAAGTGTGACTTAGTGCCTTGGAGTGCACAGTAGATCAATGCAGGAGTGATGATGGCAGTTGTGCCAATCTGCCAGTCGTTGCCCTGCTCTGGTACTCTCTTGGTGCTTGTGGTGCGGTGACAGTACCTTCTCACCTTCTAGACACCCGGTGAGGGCTCAGTGCCAGGCTCTGAGCAGATCCTGCTGGACATCCTGGAGCATGACTGGAAGGAAGCCCAAGACGACCGGCAGGATCTCTGTCAGAAACTCAACTCCCTGCAGAATGAGCTGCAGTGGGCTGAAGAGCTGAGGGATAAGGTAGAGCATCCATCACTGCCCCCATCACCATTCCCTGTCCTTGCACACCTAGCAGGGCCTGGAAGAGAGGGGAGGGAGGGTGCTGTGAAGCCACAGCAGTCACTTTCAGGAGAGCTAATACTTGCTGCTTGCTGTTACCAGTACCTACAGGAGGTGGAAGATCTGCAGCTGAAATACCGGACGCTGCAGAAGGACTGTGATCTCTACAAGCATCGTATGAACACAGTGCTACTGCAGCTGGAGGAGATTGAAAAAGAGCGGGACCAGGTAAATTGCTTTCCACCTCCCAGAAGGGCATTTGTCTCTGCTCTGGATACCCTTTCGTTCTCCAGTGGATCTTGTCCATCCGTGCCAGGGTGGGAGGTAGTGTGGCAGTTCTCTGCCTTTTCTCACTCTGTCTGGCTCCTTGCAGGCAATCCAGAGCCGTGATGGGGTGCAGCTACAATATTCCCAGAGCCTGATTGAGAAGGACCAGTACCGCAAACGCGTGCGGGCCCTGGAGGAGGAGCGGGATGAGCTCCTAAGCAAGCTAAGCCAGGCAGAAGGGCTGAACAGCACACTGGAGGCTCAGCTGCAGCGGTGCCAAGGCAGCCGCATCCTGGGCAAGGTGAGAGTGGCTAGAAAGAAGAGGGAAGAGAGAAGGCAGAGGGGTCAGGACTCATTTCTGGGGGGTATAATGGGATGATGGAGTCCCTTCTCTCCCAGATGTGCAGCTCTTCCTACTCCCTCTGCTCCAACCTCAGCAGCACCTGGAGTCTCATAGACAACCCTACGACTGGACTCATGGATGCCCTGGGGACTTCAGTTACCTCATTCCCAGGGGATTCAGCCATTCAGAGCATGGTGAGTGCTTGGCTGTGAGAGGCTGATCCTCAGCATGAGGGCAGCAGAGACCCACACTACTCAGGAAGGGCACAGAGGCATTAGAGTGGGTTCATCATGGGGCTGTGACTTGGTGGAAGACTGAGTGTGGGATGGCGTGTAAGGTGTGAACAGATCTAGGATGTAAAGCTTTGCTCTCTGTCTCTGACAAACTGGCCTATGCTGCAAAGTGTTCAGGACTCAGCTGAGTGGGGAAGAGGGGGAAGGAAAACTCTCTTTGTCCTGTATGACACCCTAGAAATCAACAGCCTTATGTAATATATTATCCTCCCCAAAATCCTGTTTAATCTATGCATGCTGGGGGAGAAATCCAAGTACTTTTGAATCCTGTACCAGCATCACATTGTTTTTAAGAGAGTCAGGTTCTTTCCTTTGACTCCTTGAACTGTCATCCTAGAGCACCCTAAAATGGGCAGTCCCACAGGTTACTCACACCTCTGGGTGTGCAGTGGCTAGAATTGAAATATAAGGGCAGGACTGGATATTGTCTTCATCTGCTACTGCTCCCACAGCTTGTACATTGCAAAAAGATGGGGACGCAGAGCCATGGATCTCTATCTGAGCTATCTGCTTGGGAAAACAAGATGCCCCTGGGAGTTTGGAAGGATGTGGGTTATCCCTAAAGATGGATGTGGTACTCCAGGAGCAACCTGGCCTGATGGGAGGGGGAGTTGGTGCTGTGTTAATGTTAGCAAGCATCTCTCTTTCACTCTGCCCAGGACGTGACTCCTGAGAGTGAGAAGGATATCAACCGCCTTTCCACCTTCCCCTTCCCTCCTTGCATTGGCTCCATCCTCCGTCGGCAGCGGGAAGACAGGTGCATGCCCTACAAAAGGTAATTGCTGGGAGCTACTTGAGTCTGTGTCTCTGTGGGGTTTGTGGGGGCCAGGGAGAGCTGCCTGGCAGGATTAGGAGAGAACCTGGAGTGGGAACTGAGAGTGGGAAGGCTGGCTAGGAGCTGTGTGCTGGCTGCGGGGGTGCTTGTGGGTGGCGAGGAAATCTGTGGAGGTGGGATTGAGAACAGAATGCAAACAGGCTTTGGAAAAGCTGCTGCCTTACAGATTCATTTTGTGTTTCCTTTGTAGCTTGTCCTGTGGCTCGTTCAGCAGCATCGAAGATGCAACAGGTACCAGGGTGGGGGCTCCCCCCAAAGGGCTTAGCTGAAAAGAAGTGGTGGCTGTGGGGAGAGAGACTGGACAACTGACCCTCCCTCACACCTTTGTGTGGCTCAGTGTGAGGGCTCTGCACTCGTAGCAGGGTGCTATGGACTCCTGCATCCCCCCATGCCTTGTCAGGCATAGCAGCTGGAAAAGCTGGCTTTTCCTCTGCAGAGTAGGTAGCTATTCGCATCAGCTCTGTTTAATTCATGGAAAGCTGTGTTGATGGTGTGGATTTGGGGGAGTAGGTAACAGGAGAGGGACATGCCCTTGCCCTGGGTTGTTATTGGATATTCCCTTTGTCTGCTACTACCTGGGTGATGGGTTGTAAATCTCCTAGAGTGAAGCTCTTGATGCTGGCAGGTCCTGTGGTGGGCACTGGTGGCTGATCTCTGGGCACATCCACATGGCCCAGGCTGCTGCTGCCTTCTGACCAAAATGCTGATAAAGGGAGTGAAGTGGAAAACCGTTTCCATGAGGGTGACTGTTCAAAGCCTCCCTGTAGCCTCAGTTTTCCAGTCAGATGCTAGAAAACAGCCAGGAGATGATGACAGACCCTTGCTACCCTGAGAACATGAGCTTCCTGCAGTATTAGGAGAGGTGATGTGCTCCCTCTCTCCCATTTGCTCTTTCCTAGGCAGCGGTTTTGCTAGCACCTTGCTTGGGGCCTCCTCCTCTTCTTCCAGCAGCACCTACACCAGGGTGAAGTCTGAGATCTGCTTGTCCACGCTTCCCAGCTGCAAGGAGGTCACCAGGAGGTGACTACTGCTCTCTAACCTAGGCACTCTGTGCCAGCTGCTTGAGGGGATATTTTGTGGTGTCAGGAGACCACGCCTGGGAGAACCCTTCCTTTCTGCCTCTCCCCTTGCGGGCTCTTTCTCACTAGTGGGAGAGGACAGAAATGAAGATCGTACAGTCCTTGCTTCCTAGCAGGACTTCAATTTCTTATACTGTCCCATTTGTTATGGCAGTGGTGGGGATGTTGCCCTGGGCTGGACGTGCATGTGTCTAGGTAGGGAAAGGACCATGGGGGCCCAGCTTGGCTTCAGTGTTGGGGCTGGTGGGACGGAAAGGGCTGTGGAGGTTTGTAAGCAATGTATGCCCTGGTGATGGGCACACTGTGGATCATGAGCTCTGCACTGCAGTAAATACCCTGTAGCTGGACACAAGGCATGGGGGGACTGGTTCTTAGAAAAGGCAGTAAACTTCAGTTGCCAGACTTGGCATTTCTCTTTGCCAGGTCACTGGTGGTACAGCTCACTAGTGTGGGTCACCCCAGCAACCTTTCACCCCAGGAGAAGAGGCTCGGATCAGACATCTCCATCCTTGGAGGGAACAGGACAGGGATTTATGTCCAGTGGGTCAAGCCAGGCTCACGGGTCGAGGATGCAGGACTCAAGGAAGGGTGCAGGCTTATTGAGGTGAGTCTGGGAAGGGCTCACTTTCTGGGTTTGCAAGGCACCTGGGATGTTGCGAGGAGTGTGAAGTGATCCCCAGTGCAAGTTGACCTTTACCCAACTTTAAGTCTACCTCCATTTCTCTTGTTTCCCAGGACTGTTCCCTGCCTAGAGCTTTATACAGCACAAACACCCAGGTCTCATGGCACTTGAGTGTACCTGTGCATATAAAAATGCTGAGACCTTCTGAAACACTTCCTTGAGCTGTGGGCGGGGAGAAACAAAAAGGAGTTACACAATTAAGATGTGTATGTCCCTGGAGTTGTTTGTCACCTTCTAGGTTTTCAGACCAGTTCGCATCCTGCACATGCCCATTGCAAAGCAATCAATTCTGGAACAAGATTTCTCAGACCTTTGTGACCCTCCTGAGCTACAGAGAATAATTGCTCTGAAGAAAGCTCCTGGAGGGAAGGAAGGGCATTTGTTTTGCTAATAATGACACCACTTGAAATACAGCTACACTGCTTGAATTAATATCCCACCTGTAACTGAAAACAAACCAGTGCTCCTGCTCCCATACACTTTCATGCACACCCATTTCCATTCGTGGCAGTCCAGCATCCAGACTGGGTAGTGGCCAACAGCAGATATTTCAGAGGCAGAGCGGGGAGCCAGAGGCAGACTGAGGATGCCTTGTGCTCAGGTACAGCTTTTCCCAGGCCAGTCTCACTCTGTAACATTTCCTGTATAACCCTGCTGGATAAGGAAGCTTGGAGGGAGCGTGCTCTTGCAGACCTTAGGTCTAACAGCATTGGGTCCTTGCTAGCTGAGAGTGCCATTTCTGAAGGAAGAGGTGCTTTCCCTGGAGAACTGCACACGGGAGGTTGCCTACCTGAGCCTGCTGCACTGGGATGAACCATCTAGTCTCATCTTTCAGCTGGACCTGGAAGGTAAGTTGCTAGCAGCTGGGTATTCTTTGAGCCTGAGCTCTCTGCCTCCCCATCTAGACCCTCCACCCATCCCTGGAGATAAATCTCAGTTATTCTCTCTCCTCTGCTGTTTGGTCCTAGGCCACCATGTCTGTAATGGGTTGGCCATAGCTCCAGTAGCTTTCCTCTGTCTGGTTTGACTTGTGCATCCTCTGACTTACGGGATGGAGGTACAGACCTTCTGTCTGTTTGCCACCTCTGCACCCGCCACCCCAATCTGTAGTGTCAAAACTGTGCTGGGGACTGGCCTATCTTATTGGTGATGGTTGTCTCCTGGGTCACCACCTGCGGTGACCCATGTTTTATGCTCCAGGATACCAGCCTTTGCGACGAGCCCTGGAAGAAGGGAAGAAATTTTCTGGAGACTCGTTCTACGTACGCACCAACCTGTCCCTCCTGGAGCCATCAGACCCTTATGCACTGTGTGTGAAGTGTCGGGAGATCCTCCATGTCACGGACACCATGCACAAAGGGCGTCTGGAGTGGTACTGCTCACGCGTTGATCCATTGACCATGCGGGACCTGGACAAGGGGACAGTGCCCAACTACAGCAGGTAACTATGGAGGAAGGCCGGGGTACCTGCTCCATTTATCTGTGGTGAACATCCCCTAGCAGTCATGAGGGTGCAGACTGGCCTCTCAGTGGTGTGGGATGCCCAAGACTTGCATGAGGACCAGTGCAGTAGTGTTTGGGAGCCCTTGAGAGACTGGGAGGTTGAGTGATATGCCTATGCTTCAGCAGGCCTGTGGTGAAGAACATCACAGCAGGCTATGGTCCCTGGGGCCTTTGGAGTTGCTTGAGTGCAAGCTCTCTGTCTTTTCAGGGCTCACCAGCTTTTGAAGATCCAGGAGAAGGGCCAGATGCCTGGGCAGCAGAGAGGCCACAGAAATAATGTAAGCCAAAGAAGCAGACAATGAGAGCCACGTGTGTGCTCATAGCCATCCCACCACCTCAGCATGCAATCTGCCCCACTCTTTTGGTAAAGCAACCCATACAGAGGTGGTAGATGGGTTAGAAAGCAAAGCAGAGATTTATAGCCCAGGCAGTGTTACTGCTCTGTGGCTGCTTTTCTACCACTTCCCCACTTTCCAGGCTGAACGTAATGGGCAGCACACCCAAGCCCATGCTTTTTGTTAGAGTGCTGCATCCCTTTTGCCAGAGGGTGTTCTGCGGCCAGTTCTGTGTGTGCTCAGCCTTAATCTCTTTACTTTCTCCTCAGCTAAAGAAACGGGCCTTGGATCAGCTGCGCTTGGTGAAATCCAAACCACAGAGGAGCCCAGATCAGCCCCCTCAGCAGTTGTGGCTGGACCCCTGCTCAGGTGACCTGTTAGCCCTGCGCCTGCCCTGTCACTTTTGGAGACCCAGTTGTGCCCTGTGGACACTGAAGGGACACTGGTGTCTGGGATGCCTCAGTCTTTCTGCCCAGGATCCCTCTTATAACTCTGCTAATGGGATTTTGAGAAGTCTGTGCATATTTAAAGTCTCTGCCCCTTTTCACTGGTTTTCTGGGGCTTTCCATTGCTGCTGTCATTCTTAGGGTTATCTAACTTTTTATGGAGAATAAACTGGTGTGTAACTCCAGAGAGTCCCAGGAAATGGGCAGGGCGTCCACATCTAGGGTATCTGCCCATGAGCAAATGTTGTAACTGGGATAGGATCTTTCCTGGGACATGAGATGGATGGTAGGTGCCTACATAATTCAAGATGAGGGGGTGGTACAGGAAGAATGGGATGATCTGTAGGCTGGTCTGGTCTCCTGTGTCCTAACCTTTGGCTTTCTCTTCATTCCTATCTTCCAGACCCAGACATGAACCTGAAGCCTTACAGCCTGGTGCGCCCTGTGGTGGTGAAGGCACCCCGTCCTGTGGTGCTGTCACCAAACTGCATTGTACCACGGCTCATCAGGAACCTGCTGGACTTGCCCACCTCTCGCCTGGACTTCCATGTGTGCCCAGCAGGTAGGCAGAAATGAGTGATTGGCACATCCAGGACTGTTTTAGTAGCCTGCGGCTGAATGAGGTAAAGAACTAGAGTCTCCTACTTTCAAAGGCTACTTTCCCTTTTTACCTCCTGCCACTTCTTAGCTGTACAGCAGGAAGCTAAGATGTTGCCTAAAAGAGGACAACTGCCTCTTTCCTTCTTGCTTCTCACTTCTTCATTGCTCTCCTTTCTCAGTGTTTAGGTTTCTTCCTTTGCCAACCTCAGGACTGATTATGGAGGTACTGAAAAATCTCTGGTTTGCTGAAGAAGCGTGGCTTTGAAAATTTTGGCCACTGGGCTTCTTAGCTGAGTGAGCTGGCCATGTATTCTGTGCTGCTGAGCCCTCTGCAAGGTCCCCCTCACATTGCATGGGGACCTGCTTTGATGTCTTTACTGTGGATGGGAATTGACACTGAGGGCAAAAACCATCCTCCCCTGCCAGTTTTGCCTGCTGCATGGGAAGGAAAGTAATCTATTAGCCCCAAGCCATATCTCTTTTCTTTGCTGCCTGTGTTTTCCTTTGAAGAACTCAGCCAGCTGATCTTCCACAGGAGCCTGCTGCCTGCAAAGGAAACAGGGCTTTGCAGGATATACCTAGGAAGTACCTGTGCCACCAGCCGGAGGTAGCAGAGGATGCCCAGCCAGCCTGGGCCTTGGGATAACTGGAATGTGCTCTGAACCCAGTTCCAAACATGCCTTCTGCTAAATATATTACTTTATTTCTATCTCAGAAATGAGCAGCTCCTAAAAGCCTTATTACATTCCCTGCTTGTGTTTCCGTGGCAGTGTGGGCAGCTGCCTAGAGCAGCATGGTCAGCAGGTAAAGCCCAGCACCTGCTTCAGCCACACTGGGCTGCAGAGCCTGTGGCTCCCAAGCTAGGTGTGCATTGTGTCAGCTTCTGTTGTGAGTTACTGCATCTGGCAGTCATTGCTTTGACCACGCTGCAGCTTGCTGTACTGCCAGCTCTGCCCACAGTTCTGTCTCAGCATCACCCCTCTGCTGCTCTCCTGCCTGGCGCTGGCTCATCTGCTGGTGCTGTCCCTCTGCCTCTGAGCAGGGGAGGTGGCTCAGGCTGCCACCAGCAAAAGGAGGTTCAACTTGCTCCCTATCTTTCTCCCACTCTCCCATGCCAGGATGCACACTCCTCTTGCCTCCCCACAGCCATGCTACTCACTGGAGCCATCTACGCGGCCATGTAGCTCTCAAACCCTGCAGAAAAACTACCTGGGAAAATAGAGTGGTTATTTTTCTGCCATACTCTGTTGGGGGGTTTGGGACGGTGTGGCGGTGGGGAGGAGGGTGGATAATGTCTGTGAGCCAGCCTAGGCTGCTGTGGTACAACACAAGGTGCTGCTCTTGCCATGCAAGGTGTCTTCAGCTGTGATATCTTGTTTGTTCCATACCAGAAAGCTGCAGGAGATCCATGCCAGCATGTAATGTTGTATAATTAGACTTGCTCTCCAGAATCCATAAACACTGGACTCAGTAAGCATCTGCGCAGCAGCAAATGTGCAGGATCAGACGTAGAAAGTATGCGCAAGGGAGAAGGGGCTGATGTCTCCCTTTTCGTATCTCCTCTTGGTTCACAGAGAAGCTGGCAGGAGGGGATCCCAGCGCTACCCATGCTCAGGAGTACCCTGTGTCTAGAACTGCCCCGCAGGACCCAAGGGAGAGCTGGCAAATTCGCATGATCCGGGAGGTGATGGAGAAGGTGCTGAGCTGTTTCATCTGCAGAGAGAGAGCCAGGATAGGGCACCTCATTCAGATTGGAGAACAGGAGAAAGGGGGAAGAGGGAGAGTGGCGTGGCGATAGAGAAGGAGCTGCTTGCTTGGGGGCTGTGTAATTTGGAGAGTGTTTTAGATCCAGGTGCTGTGGAGTTGCGGAGCAGCAGATAGGGACATCTCCCTGTGTCTCTGATGAGCTCAGATAAAATAAATGGCAAATGGGGATTGGTGGGGGAGGTGGTGGGACATGCCATATGCAGAAGTGACCTGCCTGCTCTCACATTCCTCATCTTCATAAAAGCGGAAACAGCTCTGCTCAGGACAGACAGAGAAATGCGAGGCTGTGGGTGACAGCAATGGCAAAAGGGATGTGAAGATGGGCTGTGGCTGAGAGAAGGGTCCAGTAGGCTCTTGGGTTGGGTTGGCAGTGATGGAGTGGGTGACCCTGCTCTTTAATTCTCCCCTTCGCGCTTGGCAGTGTCCATAAATCTCACTTTTAATGGAATTAGCATTGGAAAAGCAATGATATTACACAGTATGGGGTTTGATTTAATGTAACTGTCAGGGGCTGGGGTTATTTTTTCTCCATTTAAATCAGTAAATCTATTCAATTTCCCTTCCAGAATAAACACTGCCTGCTAGAGCTGGGAGTTCAGAGTGTGAGGGATCTAATTAGAAGTGAAATATACCCCATCGTTATCCATGTCGAGGTCACTGAGAAGAACGTTAGAGGACTCAGGTAAGAAAAGACGGAGTGGCATGGATGAAGGGTATCATGGGAGGAGACAGAAACCCTTGGCTCTGTTCAGAAGGAGAACAAGGATCAGACGAGAGCACTTGATGTGTGTGTTGGGTTTGGCTGCTGTGAGGGGACAACTGGCTTTTTGTATGTGTGAGGGAGTTCCTGGGTGGTTTTGCCACCCCATCTCTCTGTGCCAAGGGTAACATTTGTCCCTGTGTTTTCCCCAGGAGCTTGCTGGAGAAGGCAGGCCAGCGGGACTCTGAGGTGCTGAAGGTGTGCCGTGGTGTGGAGCAGGCTCTCCATACTCTGCCGTGCTCCTGGGCCCGTGTGGAGCCTCATGCCTGGACCCACGCAGAGGAGCTGCCCAAGGTTGTTCGTGGATGCATCTTTCAGGAGC
Source organism: Cephalopterus ornatus (assembly GCA_013396775.1). Taxonomy (NCBI): domain Eukaryota; kingdom Metazoa; phylum Chordata; class Aves; order Passeriformes; family Cotingidae; genus Cephalopterus; species Cephalopterus ornatus. Next base: position 875,441 of record VZRE01011581.1, read on the forward strand.
AAACCCGCCCACTGTGGATTGAGGAGGGCGATGACTGAGCTGGGGGTAGCAGAGCGGGTACTGCCAGCTACTGTCCTGAAGAGCTGTTCTCAGAGCCCCTCCAGGTAGCGTGTTCTTCCTCCCCAAGCGGATGCTGGCAGCAAAGGCCCCCAAGGGTAGCTTTTCTGGTCCCCTTGAGGGCCACCAAGAGCTGGGAAGTAACACGTACTGCCACCCCCATCTGAGCTTTCTGTATTTTATTGGAGAGATGTCTTCCGCCGTCATGGTGGAAACCACCCTCCTGGGCTGCTCCCCATTACCTTGGGCTGCCCTTGTCTCTGGTACATCGTCAGATGGACATATAGGGAACGCAGGGGAAATGTGTGGGATAAGGCTGCATAGGAGCATCTCTCACACACATTTGAAGCCCTTCTTCCATCACCACCATCTCCCCTGCCCTGTGGCACTGTGTGCTCTGGGTCCCCTCTTCCCCTATCTACCTCACCTCTGGCCCCAGGGCACAGGGAGCATGGCTTATATGCCTATGTCCCGCTGTAGCTGGAATGACACTAAGATTGCAACAAACCCTCATTTTATGGGACCTGTACTCTTTATTGCTTGTAAATTATTAATGGAGCCTTTTATTGGCAAACCGTGTGTAAAGGAGAATTAAATACCATTCATAATGGGAAGTGGTGGCAGGCTATGGGCTTGTGTGTTACTGGGAAGGTATGGTTGATGCACAATGGGATATTTTTCTTCTCCATGAGGCCAGCCCTTCAAGGGAAGGAGGGAGCACTGACTTTGTCCTGGTAGGGCAGCAAGAGGTATGGGTAGAGGACAGGCTGAGTGTGCTACAGACCAAGTCCCCTCTCTTTTCTACTTGCCCTCTGGCATTCAGTCCCTTGCCTCTCCCCAGAGCTGACGTTGCCCAGGTTACTTTAGGAAAGTCAGGGAAAAGCTCACTTGATGTGTCTGGCTGAGTCCCTGGAGGTTCACATCCCTCCATGCCCTGATTAGCGTTCAGTGACGAGCCAGTTACCTCATCCTTTTGGGGGACAACAGGGAGACTGAGCCCAGCCAGGCTGCTAGGAAAAGGGGGGATGGTGCCCCTGAAAGAGGTGGTTCTCACCTTAACATGAGGCCAAGAGTGGGTTCAGACTCTGGCAGAGGGAAGATGGAGGGTTTGGGTATCTGCAGCAGTGCTCACCTATGGTCCTGACTCCTGATCAATTGCCATTATCAGACCCACTGTGGGAAAGGGGTGCTGGGTTACCTGTGCTGCGGAGAGGTGGTGGTAGGTGGTCTTTCCTGAGGCATGCAGGAAGAAAATGAAATCTGTGGCTCTGTGAGACTTTGTGGGGTGTGTGGTCAGGTAGAGAGCTGGGTCCACTGATTCTGAGGTTGATGGGAAAAGATGGGCAATCAGCACCAGAGTCAAGTCCTCTCTGTGTCCTCTTTGCCCCTGTGATTTGGCACTGCTAGTGCCATGCACTTTTGAAGCTCTGAGCAAAGATTAACTTGCTGATCTTCATGAGTCCCCTGTGAGGTGTTATTTCAGACTCTAAACCAGTTGCCTGTGTCTTTTATGAGGACGCCAGTGAAGGGGGGAGGAAAGAAAATGAAGGCTTTAACTTGCAGTCACTAAAATGTAGAGCAAAATCCTAGGTCTGCCCTGGAGCCATGCAACTCTCCTCTCAGGGAAGGGGGAACTGGCATACACATAGCTCCAGATGAAAGCTCCCAAGCGACACCCACTCCGGGGGATGCAGCCTGAGCATCCCAGCACAGCCAGCCCCCTGGGAGGGTGCTTGCCCTGCAGGCAAACAAAGTGGGACTCTTGTTGAGCTGATGAGAAGACAAATCCTAAAACAAGCTCCCATCCATCCTGTCATGGGTTTGGAGATTAGAATTTGCAACTTTGCAGGAAAAAAAAGTAGCGCTTGAGTATCCAGGGAAAACTGTAAGAGGCACTCTGACTTGGGGCTTGAAAATTCCAACTGCTCTTGCTGTCACTGAGAGCCAGCCTCAGCCCTATGGCCTAGGCTGAAGGTGGTAAAAAGCCAGCCCTCCCATTTTGGGCAGTCAGGCAGTGCTCCCAGCTTAGCACTTGCTGGCCCCCAAAGAAACACGTCACCCAGCACCTCCCTGGGCCATGAGCTGGAGGGAAAGGGAGGCAAAAGAAGGTTGCTGGGAGGCAGGTTGGCACTGCCCAGGTAGCTGAGCAGCAGGAGGCACTGCCTTGCCTGCTTCCAGGCTCTCTCTTTATCCAATTTGTCTTCCTTGAGGCTTTCAAAATCCAGCTTTAATTTGTTCTGGACATGGGTGAGCAGCAGGGCAAAGGGCTTCAAGGCAAACATAAATGCCCTCCTACTGCCCTGCACCCCCCAGCCCACCTTCTTTGTACCTCTAGGGGGGGTGGCTGCCTGCTTGGAGGAACGAGTCATGGGTTAGGTAACAGGCAGAATGCAATTAGCAGCCCTGCAACAAGCTGCAACAGCCTTGTGCAAGCCCCTGGAAAGAGTCACCAAGAACAATATTTTTCCCTCTAGGGAGGGGATCGGCATGGCAGCACGTGTGTCACCCTGGGAAGTCACCAGCCCTGTCCATGCTGGCCCCCTGCCCCAGCAGAGCTTCCTCGCACCGTGCTCTGCACAAGGTAGCTTTGAATTATATTTGTAACATCTTTTGGGGACATCACTAAGGCTCCTCTGCCTTTGTCCCACCTTTCCCTCCCAGATGATCTCCTAAGCTGGGCTGGGAAGTGCTGCAGGATGCCTAGGAGCCGTGGAAGCTGCCTTTTACAACTGCCTGGGGCTGCTGGAGTGTGGCTGGAACACTCAGGGAGGTTAATTTTTGGTTCAGGAGCAGTGGCTAGCCATGGGAGCAATCCCAGTATTGATCATAGAGGCAGTGGATCAGTCACACCAGGTTCACATCCCTGCAGTAATGTAAGGCCTGAAGGTGAATGACTCCCCCCCTGCCCCACATAACCATCACTATTCAAAGGGATCTAAAAATAAAACCTGCAGGGACCCTCCAAAGGGATATGGGAGATGCTCTGGAGATGTTCTTGCTTCAGGGGAAGGCTAGAGAGAGACTTGGAGAGATACAGTGGGGGAGGGAAGTGAATTCAGTGGTTTCTTCCTTACAGAAGAAAAAAGTTGTACCCAGGGACAGGGTTGGGGTGAAAGTGTGTGTCTGAGACCTGGGGAAACTGAGCACACGGTTTTAGCCCTGCAGGGCGGTCTTCCCTGTGTGCCTGGAAAGTGTCTACGTCTGGACACACGGTGGGAATGTAGAACAGAGGGACCCTGATCCCTGCCCTGCCTCTCTTTTCTAAGGTCCCATGATCTGACATGTGCACAAGAAGGGGGTGCCTTTTTCCGCATGGAGCCATTCTGCACCCCCACCATTTCTCCTGGGCCCCTATCTTATTACTTTTTATTTTTTTGGTATGCTGAGATTGGATGCCCACAGCTTGCAGCTCCCTGAGGAGGCGCTCTGATTTTGGCAGCTTATGTAGAGCACTACTATCCTGCTGTCCCCACACTCTCTGTACAGAGAAGCTGGGGTGGGGGTAAGGATATCATCCCCCTCCTGGGCTGGTTGTCTCTCTGTGCCCCCCTGGCTGCTCTGTAGAGTGGCCTACAGGCAGTGTGAAGGGGACCTCCATGGTCATATACCCTATATCAAACTGAACCAGCAACAGAATGCAGCAATCTGTGGTGTTGACCCCAAAATTTCCCCTCTATGGTGGTCTTGGGAGGGGCTCTCATACCTTTTGGAGGTCTCTGATATCCCTATCCCTTGCTGACAGCCAGAGGGCTGGGAGTGAATGTGGCACAAGGGAGACGCACAGCCATGTTCGATGGTGTAGGGGGGTGGTGAGCAAGAGCTGGAGGTACCATTTTGCTGTGCCTTCAGGTCTCTGGGGTTTTCCAAAGAGAGGAGACACCCCCCTTCCTTGCCCAGGAATGGGGAAAAGGAAGCTTCATCATGGATAACACAAGAGCCGCAAAGGACACAAAGTTCCTGAGCTCAGCCCTCCTACAGCAGCAAGGACTTGGGTGGGATATAAACTCAGCGGTGATGCTGAGCCTCATCCCTGGAAAGTGTTCCAGGCCAGGTTGGATGGGGCCCTGAGCAACCTGGACTAGTGAAAGGTGTCCCTATCTGTGGCAGTGGGCTTGGAGCTGAATGATCTTAAAGTCACTTCCAACCCAGATGATTCTATGATTGAAAGGGAGGCAGCAGGCTCTCCCTCACACTATCTGGCGTACCTGTTCCTGTGAAAGTCACTGGTTCTGCGGCCACCTGGGCAGCAGAATGTCCTTGGGCATCCTGTGGGGATGTGAGATGGAGTGGAGGGCGGTGGTTGCGTGACTGGAGGCAGAGGAAAAAGGACCTTCAAGATCAGAGAGTATCTGGGTCATGGTTTGGGAGATGGGTGTCAGAAGTCGGGTTCATGCCCCAACTTGAGACTCTGGGGCATGGGAGGGAAGGCTGAGGGGAGGGCAGAAGGGGACACGTTGTCCTGCTTGGGGGAGGCAGGCTGCGATTAAAGGGCAGGGGCAGCAATTTAGACCTGTGTCCACAGGAAAAGTTGGGTCCGAGAGATTTCCTGGGGTTAAAAAAGTTCTTCCCAAGAGCAATATAGGACCCCCTCCCTTACCTTCATCGGAGCCCACATCAATGCCACCGTCCCCTTCTCCATCAGGAGCAATGGGCTGAGCAGAGCTGCAGAGATCGGGCGGGACTGAAACAGAGGAGCGGGGAAAACAGTCAAGCAACAGGTTTGTCCTCCCAGATCTGTTCTTTGTCACCTCGGAGGTGTCCCAGACACCAGGTGAGACACCTGGTGAGACAAGCCCACTGTCAAACCCAGGGCTCCCCCTCTCCATCCTTCCCCCCGCTCCATCCTCTTCCTCCCCCGGGGCTGGCGCCCCGCCCCGTGCCCGGAGGCGGGACCGGGGCTGGCAGGGAGCAAGAACTGCGGGAGAGAGCAGGTGGAGAGGCAGTGCAGCCGCACGCTGGACCGCTGGCCCCATCTCTGCAGTCCTGCGTCCGCCGCTCGCCTGCCGCCCAAGCCCCCGGCTCGGATGCGTGGTCTGGTGTCTGCTGGGGAATTGATGCCTTCGGTCCAGACTTTCCGCCGATGGCTCTGATCTCCTTTGCCGGCCCCTCAACACCCAGCCTGGGAGCCTCGGTCTCTCTGTCGGGAGCGGGGATGCCCGCTTTCCTCCTGACAGGCTGTGCTAGCCACGTGCCAGTCGCCTTGGAGTATTTTCCCATCGTGTGTTCCTTGCCTCGCTGGGTCATTGAGTCCTCTGAAGTGTGTGAAAATTCCCCCTGCTTGGCCTGTATACTTCAGGTCTGCTGTCTCTTTGGCTTCCTGGTCTTCACCCACCTTATTCCTTGACCACACCCTCCTCAGACCTCGCTCTTGGCTGATCCTGCTGTGTCAGAGGCTTTGAGAAGAGCGGACAGCTTCACGTGGAGGTACAGGCGGAGTTTGTCCTTGTTCAGTAGGATACTGACTGCGGCAGGAACAATTTGGGAGCCATGGGCCGTCGGCTCATCCATGGTCTCTCTGGAGCTGCAGTCTTCCTTGCCAGTGTGGCTCTCCTCTCCATGCGGCACCGTGGGGCTCAGGAAAGGGATCGGTATCCAGGGCTCAGGGAGGGGATGTTGGAGAAGCCAGAACAACGAATCAAAGTGAGCCCAGAGAAAGCTGGTGGCAGAGGGCAGAAGGACTTCAAAGTCCATTCTCCAGAGGGATACAGGACCGAGGGAAGCCTAACACTTGGAGACATTTTCATAGCTGTGAAGACAACTAAGAGATTTCACCAGAGCAGGATGGAGCTGCTTCTGGACACGTGGATATCCCAGGCCAGTGAGCAGGTGAGTGTCTGGATCTGAACTAGAGAGAAGGTGTTTGGTAACGGGTCAGGGATGGAGTGTCAGGGCAGGGGTATAAAAGCCAAAGGAAGGGGAGGATGGGCACTGTAGTCCCACTCAGTACTTTGCCTCATTTTCTGTAATTCTCACTTCTCTTCACATTGAAAGGGGGATGCTACCCAGAAAAATGTTTCACCAGTAGCTGCTTCATGGGAAAGGCTGGCAGAGAGGCCGCACCAGACTGAGTGCACTGACCATTCTGGGGCTGCATGAAAGGGTGGGTTTCTACCTCCTAGTGCCATGAATTTGCTAGGTTTCAAGCTGATTGGCTCTCCTGGCCCTCCATCAGGATGCCTGCATTGCACCTGGGCACCCATTGCCCTGGGGAAGTGGAGTCCAGTGGGCAGGAAGACAGGGTAGAAGGACCTGAAGGACCTCCTGGAGTCAGCCCTGTTTACTCCTCAACACATCAGTGCAATCCATACCTTGCTTTCTTGGGCAGATGCTTTTAGGTGCATGGTCTTGTACTGATGTGGGTATATATTTGTTTTTTAAGATATTTCTTTTAACTGGGGGTCTGATGTTTCTAGCCTTTGCTAAAACAGCGTTTGGAGCATTTCCTTCCTGTTAGAGGAGCTGATGTGGGGCACCACATTAGTGGTGCTGTGCAGACTGGCTTGCTGGTGGGCAGGAGTACTCCCCAGAGTCTGTGTGCTTTTCTCCCTCCCTCGCAGAGCTGCTCCTCAAGAAACAAGAAATCCTGTGGCTGCCCTGAGGGGTGGTTTTTTTTTTTTTTTTGCCTCTGCCTGTGTGTGATAGATGCCTAGAAGGCAATTTCAGGCCTCAGCGAGGAAGGGGGACGGGGGCGGAGGTATTGGGTAGGAGAGCACTTGAAGCAATGCAGGGTTTTCTGGGTAAGGGTGGTTTTCCACTTCATGGCGCTGCAACTGTCTGGTCTGCTGCGGTTGTCACAGGAAGCCGTGTCCTATTTTGAGCACGCTTCCTCTTCGGTCTGCATGTCCGTCTCAGCATCTGAGGTGCCCTGCTTCCTCCTCCAGAAGCACTTCTCCTCTCTATCCGGCCTCAGCCCAGCAACTCTTTGGAGAAACCAAACCCAACCACGTGGCTGCACTGGCATTAAGATATTGTTACTGGGGCCTTTGGAGTGGGTTTTTAAGGGGCAGTTTCTTTCCTCATGTGTTTGACAAACCTGGCCATTCTGCTGATGACTGGAATTAGATACTAGCTCCCCAGATTTGTCTGACCCTCTCTGTTTGGCATGCAAGTGATGTCCAAACTTGGGAAGAGGTGTTGAATTTTCCATGTTGCTGCCAGCCTCTGGGAAAGCTTCACAGACTGAGCAGGAAAATAGGAAGGAAGGATAGAGTGGGAACGTCACCCGTTTTTAAACAGTGTTTTTTCAGTGTTACCAATTTTTGTTCCAAGCTCAGTGTTTTCCTTTCCCTCCACAATTTTTCATGTTTTTATTCTGCTCTTTTTACTAAATGGCTTTGAGGGAAGGGGAATGGGAGCAGGAAGAGAGATAAAGAGAAGTACATGAAAGTCAAAACCCTTTTTTTTTTTCTAAATATATTCCTGCTTGAGGGGTTTTTTGAAATTTAGGGGAAAAAGTTAGTTTTGAAAATTTGACAATATAGAAAACCTCACTTAGGAAAAAAAAAAAAAGGTTTTCAATTTGCAAAGTTCATTTAACTGTTGTGGGGACAGGGATAGAACACCAGACCTATTATTGAGTTCTTATGGAGAGATGTAGGTTTTAGGAGCCAATCTTGGAGAGATCCAGGTCTCAGAAGTCCTGGTGAAGAAAGACTGTCTCCTCCTAGGGCTGACCCAGCATCTTTCTGTCTCACTTGCCCTTACTCAAGGCTGGAGACCAATTCAGTGAGTCCTTCTCCATCAGTGGCCAGCAGGGAAATTTTAGCAGCTGGCCATGTTGCTGATGCCAATCCTGGCTTCAGAGCTCATTACCTGCACAGTGTCCTCCTGGAGGAAGCAACCCAGACCTCACAGGTCAGGTTTAGGTGACTGTAACAGGAGGCAGGAACAGCTGTGGTTTTTATCACTAGGACAGACTGTATGGGAGCCAAATTAAAAGTCCTCTGTGTTGGACTCTGTTGGGGTAGACAATGAGAGAGAGAGAGAGACATTTCCTCTGAAATTTCACTGCTCAAACAGAAGATGTGCAGTTGGTGAGAGATGAGGAAGTGCGAGATGGGCACTCTTTGCTGGACCATGCTCTGCCTCTTGAGAACTGATCCATGACAAACTCCTCACAGGAGATTGATGTGAAAGTCATTTTAGCGAAAGGCCTTTTCCTCAGAAAAAGTTTAATTTAAACAGAAGTGTTGTTTTTGATGATTGGTTAGGCGGGACAGAATCTTGGAGTCACATTCTTGGCCCCAGTAGTTTTGGTGGAGGTAAGTCTATCTTTCTGGCCTGAAATGGCATTTTGTTCAGTAATGTAAACTAATTCTAGCAATTTCCCCTCTTTCAGAAGCCCGCATAGCCATCAAAATTAAATGAAATCCTGAACTGGGTTTCAGATTTTTGGTGTTGTGAACGCACTGTAGATTTTGAATCTGTGCTCTGGGCAGGACACAACAATAACCCTGCTGAGGTATTTGCATTTTGGAGGGGGATTCTTCACAGACAAAGGATACCCTGGGAGCCTGGGAGATGAACGTGGCCTTGGATTGTCAGGTTCCACATCTTTTTTTTCCTTTTCCTATTTTTTCCTTGCTAGCCTACTTCCCCAACTTGGAGCCATGAGGTCTCAGAGCATAGTATTTATCCACTGAATGGGCTCTTATATTCATGAAGAGCTGCCAGGCAAAGCTGTTTGACACAGTGGCTCCATATCACTGTTTACACTGCCGTTGAGCAGATATCCTTTCCCAGCCAGACACCTTGCCCACTCCAGAATGGAGGGACACTTTTTGTGCTTCATCTCTTCTCAGGCCCAGGTTGGCTGCCTTGCTGTAGCACTGACAGCTGTCCTGGCCCAGTCTGTGTGCAGAGGGGGACCACGATGGGAGATCCTCCACGGCCCCGTTAGATGGTCTGGTGGAGAACAGGAGAGTGGATATGAGGGGGAGGCTACTCCTATCTCGCCTATTTGCCGGCAGGGACACAAGTGACATCAGGTGTTTTTCTGCTCCCACGCCTCCAGCAGATAGAGTAGGTCTGGTGAGAGACCGAAATCTCTTCCAGACTCCATTAGTATGGACAGTAGTGACTGGTGTCTCCTTGAGAAGGAACTGTGTAACTGGGCCATATGGTCTCCAGGCAGGTTTCTAGCCAGGGCCATTTTGTCTCTCTCCCATCCCAGCCATCATGTGTGGCTGCGCTGAGGGATGCATTGTGGTGGTCACTTGGATGCTGGCAGCAACTGCTGTTCCAGGTTTCCCACTCTCAGGGATGTCAGGGATGGAGAGACAAGGATGCAGGCAGCTGCCTGCCCTATTGTGATCTTCTTTAGCATTTCTGGAGTACTGTCGCCAGGTTTGCCATGGAGGTGAGAATTTGGAAGAGCCAGAAAAATCAGATTTGCGAAGTCCCTGCACTCATAACTCTCTTTTTCAAGTTATTTTGGACAGTCTAGTGTTGCTTGTGGTGACAGTGTACCTTCATCGTTGGGTTCCCACAGAAACATGTTGGGTGTCTGTAAAAAAGACGTTTCCCATCTTGCATCAAGAGAAAAGTGGGGATCTCAGAATATTTTCAGAATTAGAAAATTTGGGAAAAGATACAGATTGTTATTTTAAATCAGTCAGATGTGATGTTTGTTAGACACATGATTTCTGGTCGGTTTTATATCTGTAAGCAAGTAATTTCCAGCAACAATATTTTTTGAGGTTTTTTGAAAATGTCAGAAAGTTTCAACAGTTTTTTTTTTTCCTTAAGATGAAATATTTGTCATAGTGGAAATTTCTGACACTGACATGCTGGCAAAGGAAATCCCATGACACTGACAATCCCTGCCTTGCCTGAAGGTTGTGATATGGTGCTCTGACCCAGAGCAACTCTTTTACCTGAAACTTAGCTAACTGCTTCTTGTCCCATGATTACCTTGAAAGTGATGTTAACCAAGAGATTTTACTGGTGGGGGAGGTAGGAATGTGTGCACAGTCCATTGCTGCAGCTCAGCTGTTGGAGAGTAGTTCACCAAGCCACTGTGGCACATACATCTGAGACCATGAAACCATCCTGCTGTCTCTGCTTGAGCCAGGTGATCTCTGAGGGTCCTTCATTGCCTTCTTTTCATGTACAGAACATTTCTCTTGCTGTGTCCTCTTGATAGGGATGTACCTCCCAAATGCTGGGTGGGTGTGGGGAGATGTAGAGACTCTTGTCTCCTTGCCAGAGCCTTTGGGAGCAATGATGGCTCCTGGGGCTGTTGTCTGCCTGCCTCTTTCCCTTTGTCCCTGCGCAGGTGCTGTGTTTAACCAGCCTGTGGGCAGCTGGTGGGGAGACTGTTTACGGCTCGCGACTCCTTTTTGATTTCATGAAAGCTCATTTTCTGCCTGAGGAAAGCTTTTTTCCACTGGCCCTGATCCTTGCCTGGCCCTGAAGAGGGGGAGATGTGCCACATAATGGCAGCGAGGGGGATTAGAGAAGCCTGGGGGTGGAGAAAGAGGAGGAGGAGGAGGGGGCGGAAAGTGGCAGGGGGCTGTGCACACTTAACACACAGACAGATGTTCTCCTTTCAACCCAAGCATCATTTAACCACAATGCTTTAATTTTTCTACTACTGACACCTAAGCCAGGGCTCCCTCACCCCCTCACTCAGTGTCACAGGTCCCCCGTTCCCAAGGCAGTGGGATGGGGCCAGAAATGAAGCCACACAAGCGCTGATGATTGTGCTATGCAGGAAGGGGGAGCATAGCCCTCCTGCTCAACTGCTGCCTGGGAGCGGGCTACAGCAGCAGAGGATGGGGTTGGAGTAACCACATTGCGTGTGTCCAGCTGTGGGAGAAAGGAGTGGGCAGCCAAGAGCAGCACCAGTCCATCCCTGAGAGTAACCTCTTTTCCTTGTTTCCCCAGACCTACGTTTTCACTGATGAAGAAGATGATGCCTTGAAAAGGAGAATGGGTAATGACCTATGCTATAATACCACTTTCCAGCCTCTGAACTGCCATGGCTTTGAGGAGGAGTCTGGCATGAAGGCTGTCTCTCTGACACCATCACTGCCCATTGAAACATGTCCCTTGCCTTGTCGCATGGGAGGATCTCAAGCTGTGGTGGTGATCATTTGGTGTATTTGGCTTGCCCTGGGGCATGCAGCCAACTGGAGGCAGGGTGCTGTCTATCTTAAAGCATCTGTGGATAGAAGCTGCCCATGACAGAGCCCCTCAAGCCCTGCATCATGGTTGGCAGTGAGCAGGGTGGAAGTGCGGATGCCAGGTGTTCTAATCTTGGCCAAATGACTTGGCTTTGTCCAGGTTTCATCTCCTGGTAGGGGAAAACCCACATCACCATGGTCTGGGGTGCCTGTTGGGAGGCCATGAGAAGGCTGGCTGTGAACAAACCCCTTCCCTCCTGCCCAGATGTCCTTGTGACCACTTTCCCTTGTGACAGTGGTTTCCCTCTTCTGGCAGGTGACCATGTGATCTTCACCAACTGCTCTGCCGAGCACAGCCACCTGGCCCTCTCCTGCAAGATGGCAGCTGAGTTTGACGCCTTCCTGGTCAGCGGCCGGAGGTGAGGCAGAGCTGGTGTGGGGGGACCCCTGAGAGCAAGAGGCACCCTGCTTGCGACAAACCTCTTGTGTTTTCCTGTCTTCCTCAGCTGGTTTTGCCATTTGGATGATGACAACTACCTGAACCCTCAGGCCCTCCTGAAGCTCTTGTCCTCCTACTCTGAGATGTGGGATGTTTACCTGGGGAAACCCAGCCTGAACCGACCCATCCGGGCCTCTGAAATTCTGCCAAACAACCAGACGGTACAGCCTTTGGTGGTGGTGCAGGGGCCAATGGGTCGTTTTGGTGCCCTGGCTCATTGCCTGTAGACACACTGCAAGGAGAGGCAGGTCCCAATAGCAATGGGCAACAGCTGAAAACTCGCCGGTCCAGTCTGCAGATGGTTGTAGGTGTTGACTAAATTCCACCAACCTAGGGGAGGAGTCCCACATTGCTGCTCTGCCTTTGGCTACCTGTCTGACAGGAGATAAGCCTGCCCTGGGCTGCCCACCTGTTGATACCAGTAGGAGCTTGGCCATTCCAATTATGAGGAGGTCAAAATAAATGCTGTACTGCTTCTGGGCAGCAATCAGGGGCCTGGGGTGACAATAGGGCCGTGTTTGTCCTGGCATCAAAGCTGGGTTTACAACATTCCCATCTCTGGGAGTATGGTATCGTCTGAGCCTCTGCCATTGATTTCCTCTGGTGTTTCTCTCCAGAAATCTGTGCGCTTCTGGTTTGCCACGGGAGGGGCTGGGTTCTGCATCAGCCGCAAGCTGGCAAGCAAGATGGTGCCGTGGGCCAGGTGAGCTGTGCAGCTGGTGAGCATGGGAGCCCTTGGGGACGAGCAACATGGCTGCACATTAATTCCTGGCAGTGTCAGATCTGGATTCGTGCATGTAGTGTTTGCAAAGGTGCAGAATGCCACATGCTACACATCTGAAAGCGTGTGGGACTGGAGGAAGGATGTAGTGGGTGGCTCTGCCCCTTGATTGAAAACAGGCAAGAGCAGGCACAGCAGCACACATGATCATAGGTTGATATACTTCCCTCTCCCCATCTCTTTTAAGCTCTTGGTTACTCCCCGCATTCCTTCTCATCCCTTTCAGCTTCCTCTCTTTTCCTAAGTGCTTTCCCTATCTGCCTGTCTCCTCTCCCCTTCATCTGCCACTTTACTTAAGCTCCCTTGTAAGCTAATTTTCTGTTCCCGCACCCCAAACCCTCTTCAGCTTCTTAGAGTGGCCACTGTCATTTCCTCAGCCTCATGCATGAGGAGAACAGAGGTATGTCCCAGGGTATTGTGTTAGCTCAGCCTACAAGAAGATGGTGTATTCCACGATACAGGTTATGTCACGGGCTGTGTGCACATACACTGGTAGGCATTGGCTTTGCCAGCTGTAACCAGATCTGAGCATACCCAGAAAGACAGATCTGATCCACACCAAGTGGCTGGTTTAGATGAAGCCCATGATACACATTTTATGGTAGGAGGAGGATGATCTGTGATCTAGTGTAAAATGGAAGTGGCACAGAGGATAATGCCTAACCTGGCAAAAAGTCTGCCACTACTTTTTTAAAATTCTTAAAACACATTTGAACTAGCTGAGGGTTGTTACAGTAGACAGTGCTTCATGCTGCGTAACTGATTCCAGTTACAGAAGCCTTAGAATTGGGTTTAGGCTATCATCAAAGGATGGCCAAGCGGGTGGTGTTACATTACAGTGGAGCCATAGATGGCTTATGCAAGCTGCAAAACTGTTTCTTCTTCCTCTTGGTCCTGGCTGTGTGCTCCTACCGTTTCTCTTGTGGTGGCTTATCTGATCCCTCTGGGGCTCAGTGCCACTCACCAAACAGGAGGAGTCTCATTGAAATCTGTCAGTTCTCTGCATCAGCTCACTGAGGAGCTGGTACGTATCAGGGACAGCACCTGACAATTCATGGGACAGCATGGCTGGGAATGGTCAAATCTTTGCAGGTGGAACTCAGGGCTTTCTTGCCTAGTTCCAGGATTTACTGTTTTTCAGTAATCTGCCACCCAAGTGGATGCCTGTGTCTGCCCCTACCCTTTTCCTAACCCACATATTCCTACTCTCTTCCAGTGGCAGGAACTTCCTGAGCACTTCAGAGCTCATCCGCCTGCCGGATGACTGCACCGTGGGTTACATCATTGAGTGCAAAGTCGGTGGGCAGCTGCTGCCCAATGCTCTCTTCCACTCCCACCTGGAGAACCTGCAGCTCATCCCCACCTCTCAGCTCATCCAGCAGGTGAGGAGGGGAAATGGAGCAAGAGGGAGGTGTGTGAGGAAGGCGAAGTGGGGGGGAGCTTACAGGCACATTGCTCCATTGATGGCACTGATGTGCATTGAATCAATCCTCTGCTCTTTTGGGGAGGCTTTCCTGACAAACATTCCTTTGAAATGAAGAGCAGATGTTGCCTGCAGCACAGCTGCCAAGCACAGTGTCCTGGGATCAGTAGTGGGGAGCACATGTATGGGGAGTGATGGGAGGATTGAGGGCATCCCTGGGAGAATATGGCACATGGACAAGCAGAAATGATTGACTAGGAAAGGGACTTTGACATGGCACCATGTCTGCCTTGTGTGGGGAGATAATAAAGGGTGTACGGGGCTTGGAGAGCCAAAGGACTAGCAGGGTCCTCCATGGGACGAAGACAAGAGAGATGTGGAAGGCAAAGGCCAAGCCAGCAGAGAAAGAACCAGAATGGGACCTTCTGTCACCCAAAGCAAGTTTCTTTCTCCTCAACTCACCTCTACTCCCTGCTCCTTTCTCACCATGACTTTCTAGGTCACCCTCAGCTACGGTGTCTTTGAGAACAAACTCAACGTTATTGAGCTCAGTGGCCCCTTCTCACCACAAGAGGATCCCTCAAGGTATGGAGTGTGGCTGTGGTGTGAGCCCTCAGACAACGGGTTAAGAAGGGGCGGAAAGCCAAGCAGCATGCAGGAGGCAGAGTGAGGGACAGAAACTTTACAGTCACAGGGCTTATTGAGTGAGGTGCACACCAGCATTAAGCTGTTTGGGAATGATTACAAAGTTTGCAAACCTTTTTGGATGAGCAGGAGGAAAAGGAGCGTTCAAAACATTTTATTTGGACAATTCCTAATCCAAAAGTATTGCAGTTTTTCACATTTTGAGGCTGAACAAGCTAACCTTTACCTCAGGGACAGGAACACAAATGTTCTTTTAAACTCAGGAAAGGAAATTCTGCTTGCTTTTTCATTTTATGCTTTGCTGAGAAAACTGAAGGGAAAGGAGAAAAAGGTTCACTTCGGGCTGACTGCAAACAAAACTGTTCTTTGATTTACCTTCTCCTCTTTGAGTGAACGAACCTAAAGTTGTTATTTTCAGAGCAGGGATAGGAAGATTCTGGCTGGAGATAGCAGGGGTGGGAAGCAGCTGGGTGATGAAAAGAGCATCAACAGAACCATGTAGCAGGGACTGGTGCAGTACCTATCTCCCTGCCTGTGATCAGGGTGAGCTGTGGGCTTGGGCTCCATGGGCCAGAGCTGGATTTGGGTATCAGAGGGAGGCTTGTCTGCTAAGCTTTGCTGAGAAAAGACATCTTGAGGTGAACAACCAGTCCTGAGCTCTGTGGGGCAGGTTGGGCACCTGATGTGGAATGGGATGTGAGGGTAAGATCTTCCATTTTATAGCTGTGTGCTGGTGTAAAAACTGTCACCTGACCTTATTTTGCTTTCTCCCCAGCAGGTTTCGATCACTCCACTGTCATCTCTATCCCGACACCTCCTGGTGCCTGCAGCCTGCTGGCTGGTGATGCCTGAGCCTCAGCTACAGTTGGTCCTGGTGATACCTACGCACCTTGTAGGGGATGGGACACTGAAGAAGCTTGGTGTCCGCAATTTCACCTTTTCTACGGTGGTCTTGGGGCTCTGTGATGGCTTTTTTGGTCCTTGCTTGATACTGGTCACACAGGAAAAGAGACAAGATGGATAACGTGGGCTGGACACATGGATGAGCTTCCCATCTGTGCTGGGATACATACAAGGGATGGGAGCAGTATGCCTTCTGAGCAGATCAAGGGCCGAATAGTAACTGCTGGGCATCTTAGTAGAGGTGAGGACTTGCCGCTTTGTACTGTGACTGCATCTTGTTGACTAGAAAGGCCGTGGGTGTGTGTAACCAGTGCCCAACTGAGGATGGCTGACAGCATGTCATAGCTCCAGACTCTGAGCATGGCTCTTCCTCCATATCTGCCTGTGCTTTCCCTACTTGCAGCCACTGCCATGCTGAGTCTCTGCCTAGTCAAGGTCTATAGAAATGGAAAATGTGACCATTTCTGTGCTGAATGAATCCTGGAAAAGCGTGGTTCTTGCTCAGCAGAGGGGAGATGGGCAGGAAGTACAAAGAAGCAGGAATCCCCTGCTCTGCTGGGACGAAGAAAAGGAAGAGTGAAAGGGAGGCAGGAGAAGACTGACAGAGATGAGGACAGCTCCTGGACTGAACACCGAAGGTCTAATCTTGTATGGTGCTGCATTATTCCTCTCTTTTTACCTTCTTGATGTGGGGTCAGGATAATCTCTTGCTCTAATTACCAACCTGTCGTCTGAGATTAGACTCCAGCTCCTATCTCTGAGAGGAGACATAAAGGATTAGAATTGGCTGAAAGAGAGGAGAAAGGAAGAGATGGAGAAGGAGCTCTCAGGAGCGGATTAGGGGTTACAACTTTATAATCTTTACTGTCCCTGACTAAAAAAATTAAGTCATGAAGGAATGGAAACAGCAAGGCAAAGAGCTTTTTATTCTCTGCGTTTCTTTACTCCAGAGGCTAATAGCAGCTTTCTGGCTACCTGCTGTCCCTGCCGAGCGCAACAGGGAGAAGGAGTGGACCCAAATAGGTTACAAGCTTTCTGGCTTGTTTGTGAAGAGCCCTATATTCTATACAGAGCCTGGTGTGAAATCTGGGCAGTGCTGCTTGCTGGGGGATGAACTTTGGCATCATTCTCTCCTTGTACACACGGTTAAATGGCTGGGGGAGAGCAATGCAGGGAGAGCTGGAAGGCAAGGAGGCTGTTTTAAATGGCAGGTGGTGCCACAAACAGGTATTTCTCTTTAAAGAGCATTTCAAAACAGACTGCTGGGATCTGTGAGAGATCCTGTAATCTCCAGATGAAAGGACAAATGCCCTTTCTCCAGAGCTGCTCAGCTTTGATGCTGCTGGTGTGACTAAGCCTGCTGCTGGTGGGCTGGAAGAGCCAAAGGCGACTGTCACTGTGGCTTTGCTGTTTTGAAAACTGGCCACTCTGTCACCTCCTTCCCCCCTCATGCACCAGCATCTCCTACACAGCATACATGAGGTTTAAAGGAAAGGCGTCAGAAAGACCTTCTACCTCTGCAAAGAGGGATCTAGAAAGGAATGAGCACTTTAATGTCTGGAGAAGCAGAGGGCAGCAGCCTATAGAGCTGTTTTCCAGCTTGGTCATTCTTACCGACATTTAATCAGCTTGCATAGCAGCAGAGAACCCTGCTTTCTTCTGTTGAACAGCATGCCTTTGAACTGGAAATTCATCCTGAGCAGAGACAGGGGCTTGCTGATGCCAGTGACCATTCCTTGAGTTGTGCAAAGCACTTGGCTCACACAGCTGAGCTAACTGAGGAACCATGCGGCACAAACCAGACACACAACGATCGGAAGAGAGATGCAGCATAAAGAAGTCCTGCCCCACAGGGCAAACAGTTGGGTTTGAACTCAACTAGAAGAAGAAATACGCTTTCATGAGAAGAAACGAGTCTTCGAGAGAAATCTACACTACTTGGATGTATCCTTTTGCCCCATTCAGACTTTCAGCTGATGTTAATAGAGACTTTGAGTTCCAAAGCCGGTCCTATCTGTAGATGTCCTGGTGACAGAGCAAAATGCGATTCATGTGAGGAAACTGGTACAGCAGCTTCACTTGCCTGGGGAAAAGCAAAGCAGGGAAACTGGAAGCTTGCTTTAGATCCTGGCCTCAGCTGATCTGAATTGACCCGGTACCTTTTGCATGGCTGAAGATCAGATGTTTAATGGGTTGAGTCCTTGAGTGGCTGCATGGGGACCTGTTCAAGACTGAGCTTCATTGCTGGACCAGTTAAGTGCCACTTTTGTGGAAAATGTCTTGTCTCATAAGAAAACAGAACAGATGAGATGTCCGGGGCAGGGCTTCTCTTGGGCTGTAGAGAAACGAATGATAGAAAAGTCTTGTTATGCCTGTGACGACAATACGGTGGAAAGAAAATAGCATCTCAGAGTCGACAAAAGAAACCAGGTTTTCTCTACGAATAGAGAGACAACTTAACAGGACATTCACCACATGAAATCTGATCAATGTTAAAACATGAGTTAAAATTAGTTTCAGGAATGGTTCCTGCCCCTGGGGCTTGCTGTCAGATGCTGTGGTTTTACAGTCTCATTTTCCTTGTTTATTAAAATGTTTAGCTGCTTGGGAAAATGAGAAACAATCTCATGTGAAACTTTTCAGAGGACTGTCTTTTTTTAGTCTCTTTCCTGATTTTCTGATGTAACAAAGATTCTGGAAAGGTTCCACTAGGTCTATTAAATTTCTATTTTTTTCTTCTTCTCTTTTTTTTTTTTTTTTTTTTTTTTTTTTTTTTTTTTTTTTTTTTTTGGTAATATCTCTACCTTTCTCTAGCTCACTCTTCCTTTTCTTATTGCAGGACAAAAATCCCAAAAAATCCCCAAAAAACCTCACCAAAGAACGAAAAGGAATAGAGACATGGTCTTTATATTTTACTGGGAAAAATGGGGTCAAAGTCAAAGGTGTTGGCATGACCCTGCTGTTGTACAACATTAAGTGTAGTTCAAGGTTTCAAGTGCAGAGACCTCTGCCTGCCCAACACCATAGCAACCAACACTATTAATGATGTTTAAACTGTATCCTGAAAATTCAGAAAAAGGAGAAGGAGGGGGAAAAAAAAAGGCAGTTACAGTATTTGAAATGTAAAATGTTAAGTGGGGCTTTCATGTTAACAATATCTTTTCTTCACTTTCCCCTTAGCGTGAAGAATTTTTATAAGAAAACCTCTATTTGACAGTGCAAAAAAAATGCTAATGACTATCCTTTCTTTAGGGGGAAAAGAGAAGTTAGTTGAAATAGGTGGGAAACTGCAGTTATTGCTAAAGACTTGAAGGGGAGAGAGAAGAATAGCAACACTAGACAATGCTTCTGTCTCTGGTGCCAACTCCTCTTAACAGCTCTGCTGCTGCAGAAAAACAGATTTTTAAGCCACTGTGGGATTTACCCAACTTGTACCCAGATTGCAGCCTTCAGCTCTCTCCCCAGGCTTCTTGCTAAAGAAGCAGCCTTCAAAAGACAAGCAGTTTATTAGACAGAAGCCAAAAGATGAGAAATAGGAACAGGAAGAAAGGGGATTGGAAGGAAAGAAACCACGAAGCAGGGCCTTGGAGGAGAGCTTGGGAATTTCAGCTGTGCATTGAAAATGGTATTTAGGAGCTGCCCAGCAAGAATGGGAAAAGGGGTGTTGCCTGCTCCCCCCCCGCCCCCAAGCTTTGGATGTTGTTTTTGTGATCAGGACAACTGCAGCTCACCAGTGCCCCTGAAGATGCCAGCCTGTGAGTCACTTTACTTTGGAAGGTGTGAGATCTGTTTGGTTGGCCCTGAACCTCTTTTTTTTTTTTTTTTAAATAACACTCCAGATAAGTAAATGTCTTTTCATCAACGTTATTCTCAATTCCTTACAGCAGATTTAGCTTCTTAATTTTGATACTTCCACCCTTGCTTACAATGCAGACTTTTCAGGCAGTCCAGGGTGGGATCAGCAGCTCTTTTCATTGATTTAATTGTCTTCAGTCTCTGAAATTGAGATTGACAGCTGGCTCTACACACTTCTGGGATGGATGCAAAGCTGAGGGAGGGTGGGTGACTGCTCCATTCAGTTATTGCATGGTCACAGAGGCATGGACCATCCTTATGTTCTTCCTGGAGGAACCTGCTAGCAGTTGGTGCCAGAGTTGGATCTCATACTGACTGGGACTTTCTTCTGTGCCAAATCATGCTCATAATACGGCTCCACTGAAGGAGATGCATGTGTTACCACAGACATAAACAAGACCAGGAAGAAGAGTACCATCATAAATGTACAAGTAATTGTGCCTGTTTTCACCAGCTGATGCAGGAATTTTTCTTGTAGGCTTCCTACACAAATACCTGGGAGGTTAAAGGAGTGCAGAGCTGAGCTGTTGTTGCTCAGATGGCATTGTCTCTTTAAGGCTGTTCCCTATAGGCCTGAGATTTTTGTTACGTCCTGTTTGATCCAGCTTGGACTCCAAGAAAGCTGGGAACTCATCTCTCTCACTGTTTGAACTGTATGTGATTAATTACAGACCCCAAGAATGGGCTCCTTGCCTGTCTCTTGTGTTTAAATAGCCTTCCAGCATTTTGCAAGGCTAAGGAGCCTTTTCAGATTTTACATCTGACTGTGCCTTGGTCAAGCCTCCCTTGGTTTTGTTGGGAGCTGCATCTGATCCATAGTGAACTTTAAGGACAAATTAAACTGGGTGCTTTGTACATGGATTTGCTGGCCCTGACCCTTCTGATGCTACTTGAAAAGAAGACAGTGCTGATTTTAGCAGTGTAGGAAAAAGAAATGGGGCAACTGGATGGGGAGAGATGCTGCTATTCTGAAGCCCTGCTTTCTCCATCCCAACCCCAGAAGTGGGGCACAGAGAGAATGTGCAGCTGGTGCCTTTGGCCATGGTGTATCAGATGGAGGATATGCCATGAAATACCCAGCAATTGCACTGGCAGGGAATCCAGCAGCTCTGGTTCTGAGCCAAGGCCAGCTTGTACTTCGTGCTGGACAGGGTGCCTTCCCTGAATTACTTACAAGCAGAGACAGGGTGGGGAAGGAGGGGAGGGCTTACATGATCCATGAGACAGTATTGTCATGTCTAAGCAGGAAGAACAAGATGGTCTTTGGGCCAGGGAGGGACAGAAATCAGCAGCAGAGTTCCTTCTCCAACCAGAAATACCATGAAGTGACAGATCTGAAAGATATTTGATATAAGCACGTGGGAAGGAAGAGGTGAAGAAAGTGATTTGGATAAGAGAAAGAACCAGAAGAAAATCCATATCCTCTTCATGGCTGTGCTGGTAAATAATGAAAGTTGGCCTGATGACCAGTACCTTGGGGCTTAGGCGTTCAACAGAAATAGGGGAAAGCTGGAAAGAAAAATGCAAGTACTGTCTTCACCTACCCACACGCTCAATGCTGGCTTATGGCTTCTCACTCATGGATGCCCCAGTAGCACAGGAGATGGGGCTTGGAAAGAGCACCAACCTCTAGTCTATGCTGCCTGTCTTCTGCCTGAGCATACCACATGTAACTCAGCTTTCATGAACACCCAGAGAAGCAGCAGACTGGGGCAATGAGCAGAATGGATGTGCTGAAAGGAATCTGCCCCTTTCACAGTGTCCCACCTTTCTCATCACCATCAGCTTTGGCTGGAATAAGGCTGACTGCAGAAGCTGGCCAAGCTCTCTCCACTTGTGATGGTGTTTTTCCTACTTTGCAGGGGAGAACTCTCCTTCTGGGCTCTTGAACAAACTTGATTCACAAAAGTGTGATGTTGGGTGCAGATAGACAAGGTCTTGGTGCAGCTGGTAGGGCTAGAAGGGCCCTCCCATGCCCCCCTCCCTTTACCCCGGCATATTCAGCTAGTGTTGGATGGTGTCTGTTTTTAGCAAAAGTCGCAGATTCAACAGCTGAGCTGATTTTCCAAAGGGACATATAAAACAAACAGCCTGCCATCTGCTCTATTGTCCTGGAATAGCGGCATGGAGGGTGGGGTAGAGGGAAGGAGGAGAATGAGGGGAATGACAAATGGAGGTGAGGGAGAGGGTTGGAAGGAGTGGAAACAGAAGAGAGGAAGAGGCAGAAAGAGGAGGCAGGGAGTTTATGGCGGGGGGGGAGGATGAAGGTGGAGGTGGAGGTTGAGAGAAGAGTGATAGAGAAGGACATAAAGAAAAAGGGGAGCTGTGTGAAAGTGGGAATTTGGTAAGGGGAGAGGACCAGAGACAGGCATGGGGGCAAACAGGGCTTGCTTGGGATCACCCTGGCTGGATTCCTATCAGCACTGTGAGCCACAGGGGCAGGCACTTTCAGCACCCCTGTCCTTGCTGAGCCAGAGCCTGACTGCAAGAGAAACAAACTGGACTTAGTGGCCTGGATAATCACTCCCCTTCCACCCACACAGCCCTGCCTGCTTGCCAGCTGCACACCCCCACCTCTGCGCTGACTTTTACTGAGTGCCGCAGGGCAGGGATTGAACTCCAGGTTTGGCAGCAGAGTAAATAACAGCAACACTGGCCTCTCTAGCCCGGGAGGAGGAGGGCTGGTTTTAATCAAAGGTAAATAACAGTCGGTATTGTCTGACCCTTAATCCAATTTCCTGGAACTGGAGAATTATGTTCCAACTTAGACACATGGCACTGGCCCACTGGAGAGGAATGGCTACTCAGCAAGCCAGCTGCTGGGCACAGGACAGCCAAGGAGAACAGAACTGTGGGAGATGCCACAAGGCAGGTAATGTATCCTGGTTGACCTGGGACTGTGCTGTTCTGACTCTTTCTGCTTTATTTTCCTTGCTTCAGTCATCCCAAAAGATGGGGCTGGCTTGCTGACAGGCAGCACATCCCCATGAAATGTGGGCCCAGTTGATTAAAAGGTCCCTGATTTGCTCTGTTGACAGGAGAGTTGGGACCCAGCTGATGCCCTGCATCTGCATCCCTGAAGGTCTTTTTGCCTCTCATGGTGACCTGGAGAATGGTGCTTAGGAAGTGCTTGCTGTTATGTGGTCATGGCACGAATCACTATGAGTTCCTGCTACATGTTAAGTGTAAGCAAGATTTCAGTGTTGGAAAGAAGTGTTTGTGTTGTTATTTGGTAACACAAGCATCTGTGTGACTGGAGAGTGTGCACTCTGACTTGGTCACATATTAGAACCACAGAGAGTTAAAAAGGTGGTGTTATTGAACTATCAGGAGGTTGTCTAATCCTTCAAGAAGGCCAGCCTCCTTATACCACTTCTGTCAGATGTTTTTCCAACTGACTCTTAAAACATGTTGTTCTGGTCCAGAGTATGAGTGTCAGATTGGAAAACCAGGTTGCTGTTGGCAAAGCACTGGTACCAGGTTGATCTTGAAAAGACAGGTTTGTTCTGCAACTCTGTGCCAACACCATTTGTAGATGCCCATTGAGCAGCTCTGTCAGAGTCCTGGGCACTGCTTTCTCCTCTGTGGGGCTGCTGATTTGCAATTCTCTGTAACAAAAATGGCCTAGTGAGGCTAGGACATGTTTGGAAAGAGGCAGAGACATGTACTAGAGCTGAGGGCAGAGGAGGCCAGCTCCATTCCAGCCCTTTCATCTTGCAAAATTACTTGGCAGTCCACAACAGGGGCTTGAACTGCTGTGGGGACAGAGCAGCTGTCCACCCTGTGGGTGGACCATGGTTTTAAGACCTCTTTTCAGACTAAGCCTTTTGTAACCCTGGAGTGAAACCTCCTCACCAAAAGCTCCCTGGTAGCGGACGTGGCCCAACACACACAGCACTTGTGTGACTGCCAATTTCTGATTGTGTAATCTGGACAGATCTGTTGCAGGTGGAATAGCTGTGAGTCCATCCTCCCATCTCAATCTCTGCTCTTTCAGTGTGGATGCTGAGAGCCTGGGATCCAGCACCCAGACACACCCAGGGCAACACAGGCTAGGAGTGCTGAGAGCCTAGCCCGAGGAGGAGGGAGGTCTGTCCTTCGCAGAGAGGTGAAGAGGATGTCCAATCAATACATTTTACTACTGGTCATCCTGTCCTGCCCTTAGAAAATGCAGGCCTACAGCTGAAGTTACTGGCAGGAGAGAGGAATGGGAAAAATATCTTTTTTGTCTATTTATATCTAGTTGACTGTGTGTTTCTTTTCCCCCTGCTCAGCTCACTCCGGGAAGCACACTACTTTTTTAACTGCCTGGAGTCCCCGGAGTGGCCCCTGCCCTCTGTGACGGGAAGGAGCAGGAGGAGGAGAGGCGGCCGGGGCTGGAGGCGGCGGGCTCTGGTTAGCACCCTGGACAGGGACGAGCCCACTGCCCCTGCCTCCCCTTGCCTTGCCTTTCTCTGTCTTGCCTTGTCTTTTTTTCTCTTGCCTTGCCTTCCCTTCGTCATGGTCCAGGCTGGTGGGCAGCCTCCTGGTATGCCACGACCCTGCTTTGCCTTGCAACCTGCACCACCTCATTTTTGCTCTTGCTTAAGAGCAAATACACAGTTCTGTGGCTGTGAGCGCAGCTGCTCTGAAGCTGTGGCTTAGATCTGGGTTATTTTTGCAGATAAATCCTCTTTTCTATCAGATTTGACATCAGGCAATCCCTCCAGATCCCTCCCTTTCTCCCTGTCTGACTTCCCCCTTCCCTCCCCTGTTCTGTGTTCTCTTTCCTTGCATCTGTGATCTCCCCTCTATGTGCCTCTCCCTCCTTTTCTTTCCCTATAGGCAGGTCTCTGTGAATATCATTTCATCTGCTCACTTTCTGCTGCTCTGCATTTTCCCATTGCCCTTTGTGTCTCTGCTGCCCTCAAATGTATGCATTTTTCTGCTTTCCTTTTTATATCTCTTTTTCTCATTCTCTCTCCTGGTTGTTTCTCTGTGGTTATTTCCACAGTGCTCTGAGTTTCTCAGAGAGCCCTCTCTGCCCTGAAGTGCTGCATGTTGAGATCAGGTGCAAAATACCTAGTGTGCTCTTGTTTTTTGGGACCCTGGTACAGCTACTGGAGCTTGGCATTCTCTGCAGGGGACTTAACTGTTTCCCACACTGCCCCTTGCCTTCCAGCAGATCTGAGGAGGAACTTGCAGCATGGTGGAAGCAGAAAAGAATCACAGAGAAAGAATTAAAGCTGCAGGCAGTCTGGCAGACAGTGGGAGTCACTGGCTAATGGATGGGTGGATTGGATAAGGCTCTGATAAAAAGCACTTCCCATATGTCAGAAGAATGCTGCTCTGTTTTCACACATGGTCTGTGCCCACACAGAACAACCAGCCTGGGAATGGGGCAGAAGACCACAGAGGCCTTGAGGGAAAGAATCTTGCAGAGAGTTGTAGTCAGGGCTTGCTCCAGAAATTCAGCTCTTCTCCTGAGAGTCTAGTTTTGATGGCACAGGAATCATTGCAGACTTGTTTCCCTGGGAGCTCTGCAAACCCTGAGATGTCCCTGAAGCAGTTGTCCAACACTGCTGCAGGACACCGGTAAAGTGTATTGACTTATTTGGTAGGAGCTGGGACCTAGTGGGTGAGAAACAGGCTGAGGGCTTCTGTGCTACTTGGAAGTGATCCAGTTTGGGATAATGGGATCTCAGTTTCAGTTGCAGAAAATAATTTTCATTTACAGGAGCCCAGGGAACTCCCAGCCTGACACCACTTTGGCTGGGATTTAGCCAGGGGACCATAGAGAATGGGATTGACGCCAAAATCTTAGGGATCTGAATTGGTCTGGTGAGGAGAAAGGAAGGAGGTCTTGGCTGCCTTTCCCTTTTTTTGGTGCTTTTTTACAGGAGGCCTTGTGGCAGGGACAGGCCCATCCAGTGACAGATGAATGGACAGCAGCAGATGGAGATTGAGTAGATGGGTCTGGAAAAATAGCAGTTGTGTTCCACCTTGCTTGCTCAACAAGCCATGGCATGACATCCAGAAGAGCTCACAAAGTATTTGGAAGAGACAATGGATTTTCTGTCAAACTGTAGTTGTCCTCTGTAAAGTGACATTTGCATTTTTGCCAGACAAAGTTTTTCTGGCCTGTAGTTCTTCCAGCACTTCGGGTTAATAGGAGCAGAGGTTGGCTCCTCATTGTCTGTTGCTCGACATTTAGATGATGGTCAGAGAGGGAGAGAGGGCAGTGGTTTCAGCAGTGCTTAATGAAAAGCTGAAGGAAAGGAAAATTTTTACTCCACCTTGGATGCTGTCAGCTTATTTTTTCCATTACTTTAATGAAGACCAGGGAAGAATGATATCCACTCATAGCTTACTCCCTGGCAGAGAGCTGCCATCCATGGCATTTCAAGACCACAAGCAGTCCCAGTGAGGGTGGCAACACTATGTGTTAGTCCCATGCTGAAGCCTTTTGATAGACTGCATGTGTAAGCCATTTCAATGTCTTCTTTCAGTGCAGGTCACAGCACTGTTACACTTGATGAGGCTGCGGGACAACTTTTATCTCCTTTAAAAAAACCTTCTTCCACTGCATATGATTTTTTCTTTTTGTCACTGTTTTGTAATATTTATAAAGGGCAGTTCCTGATGGAAGCACTTGCAGGGCTCAGCTGCCTACCCATGACATGTGGGAGGAAGTTTCTCCTCAAGGACTCTCCTCCAGGGCTCATCTGGGACTTCTCTCTGCTCTGTCAGGCCCACTCATACTGGCATGTTCAGCACCTCACTGCATCTCTCCCTCCTAGGCCCCCAAATACCTCAACACACACCGTGGTCCCAAACCCAAGCCATTTCCCAGGATAACCAGTTTCTATTACCTCTTTCCAACTAACAATTGCCCTGAACAGTAAATAGACCTGGTATTCAGCATTTCTGCAGCACTTGAACTTGGAAGGAGCCTGAAGAGAGCACTGCTAATTAACTCACATCTTATCTGTCAGGTCAGTGTCATCATGGCTAGGCTTCGCGAACGAAGATTTGTGAAGGACTCTACCCACGCTTGCTACAAGCGCGCTGATGGCTAAAAAGGCCAATGCGAGATAGACATGTCCGGTTGCAAAAGGCACAGCAGAATGGCTCCCCAGGTGGTACTGAAAGGACACGGTTCTTTCTGCGTTGCCTTTTCTCCTCGAGAGTGATCCTGCGTGTATTTTCAAAAGATATTGCAGCATTGTGAATAGTGTGTCTCCAGGCCTCCCGATTGGAGGCCAGAGCAGACCAGTGATGGTGATCGATATGGCCAAGGCTGAGATGTTGTTTCAGGGAGTCCTTATATCTCTTCTTCGGGGTTCCTCTCTTGCGGCAGCCAGTGGCAAGTTCACCATAGAGCACAATCTTAGGGAGGCAGTAGTCCTTCATCCTGGAGACGTGCCCTGCCCAACGCAGCTGCATTCGCAGTAACATGGCCTCAATACTCGTAACTCCTGCCTGTTCAAGAACAGACGTATTGGTCACATAATCACTCCAGTGGATGTTTAGGATTGTACGGAGGCAGCGTTGATGGAAGCGTTCTAAGAGTCGTAAGTGGGTGTGTAAGTAGGTAAGTAGGTAAGTAGGTCAGTGTGACCCCTGCTTAAATAACTTAAGATACCAAAGTGCAAAGTGATCAGCTCCACAGAGGGACCTGGACTCCTTGGATTGTAATCTCACTCTCTCCTTTTCTCCTCTGCTGATAGCAAAGGCGCTGAAGGTCACCTCTGTAGTTCTGGAACCCAGAGATAGTGTGTCAGGTTTTCTGCTAGTGTAAATCAGCGTAGATCCACAGGGACTTCAGACCCCCACTCTGTATGCTCAGTCTTGGGAGATTTCTTAGCCTAACTTGGGAATCCACTGGTAGGTCCAAACCTAGTTGTCCTGGATCCAGGCAGAATGATTCCAGTGTTTCCTGCCAGTTTCACCATGGAAGATTGGGATAGTCAAAGCACTGGGAGATATCTAGGGGAGCTCTGCAGGAAAATTTGGAGTAAAGAATAAAGACATGTACATCCCAGTACAATGGAAGCTCCCAGCCACCTGGAACAGGTAAATGACCAGGATGTTTTGCCTCAGCTCTGTGGAGACCCATTTACAGGGTCAACTGTCTGAATGGCACCAAGCCTAAAGGGAAAGAGTGTGTGACTCCTCTGCCCCTTTCACCGCACCTCTGATTTTCTTGCCTCTTGGAGCTAAGGAACAGGGAATGGACTTTTCCTCACATGGAATTGGGAACATAATCCAAAAAGCCACTGGGAGTATCTGCCACATCTCCGCCGTAACACTCAAATGTAACCATGAGAGTGGTCACTGACTTACAGTTGTTTCTGTCCCCGCTTCCCCATCATGCTGGCTCCTCTGGGGCTGTGACCCTGCGCTGGCAGGGCTCTGTGCTGCTCGTGGGCTGGCTTGTGTTGCTGCTGGAGTAGTGCCCACCACGGCGCGGGCAGGTTGGGGCATGGCGGGGGCAAGCGGAGACCCAACTTTCCAGAGGTACTGGGGGTGTGCAAGGCTTGGACTGTCCAAATAGTCCGGAAATGGGGCCAGCAGAGGGCACTCCGATACCACTGCTCACCCACCAGACTGAGCCCTCAGATGGGGAACAGGGCCACCCACAAAACCCTACAGCCCTTGTGGGCTTTGCCCTGACTGAAGGAGGCAACGAGGATGAAGCGTAGCAGCCTTGCAGCCCTGTTTTCATCACTGCAGGAGGGGCATGGAGAAAATGAGTAAGGAGGAATGCAAGGGAGAGATGTCCCATGAATCTCCCATGTCTGTCTCCATCAGCCCACAGCAGTCCCACCACTCAGACACAGACATAGCTGGTAGACACAGTACACACAGCCTAGGGTTTTCCCACCGAAGGCGATGGGACAGGTGAGGAAAGGCACTGCCTTACATTCCTTAGAAGGACTGCTAAACCTCAGGCTCAACAGTAGGACCCATCAGTCCCCTTCCTTTCTCAGCTGCCTATCCTGGTGACATCCCTGCCATTGTGATAGACCAGCTCTAGGCACATTCCAGCTGTCCCCACCTTCCAGATAGAGTGTCACCAGGACTGATTCGCAGGCAGAGAATGGTCAAGGCTGATCCTTTGGCAGATTAGATGCCCTTAATGGAGAAGACAGGAGCCATTTCAGCACTGCTGCTCATGGCATAGGATGGCCGTAGCAATGGAGAGGGACCTGGTGAAGCCTGATGGGGTTGAGATATCCTTGTGAAGAGGTGCCTGGCAGCAGACTCTTCTGGAGAAATGTTTTGTGCAGGCCACAGTGCAGCAAAACCAGACTTGCTGGCAAACGTTGCAGGAAGTCGAGGATCACTGTGGCGAGCCCTCTCCTGTCTCCTTATCACCTGGAGGTTGCTCAAGAAGTGCCACATGCCAGTGCAGAAGGTATTGCTAGAGCAGCACTCACAGCAGAAGTGAGCAGGATGGTGCCTCGCAGTCATCTCTGGGCTGCAGCCACAAAATCAGAGGTGCCTGAATTGGCCTCCTGTTTCTGCCTGAGGTCTGGACACCTTCCTCATCGTAAAGTTAGTATGACAGCTACATGGGAAACTGGGATTCCCTGGAGCTCTTGGGGAGTGAGGGTCTCCCTGGCTCCTCTGCAGAGATGGCAGGAGCAGAGCACCTTCCTACGTGCTCTGAGAGCCTGAATGCGTCGTGGTTTTGCTGCAATAAATCTGGAGCAGCTATAAATCTGGAGCAGCTGGCTTAAGTTCCTCCAGGGTTCAGAAGAAAACACATCCAGCCTGATGTGTTTTGTTTGCCCACTCACTGTGTTTCTAATTGGAATGTTTGTAGCTTGCGAAATTGCTTCTTAGACTACAGTACCCACAGTCCTTCGCTGGCAGATCAGCACAGCCTTTTAGGGCAAAGCAAAACCCAGATCTGAAGTGGAGCTTTCCTTACCTGAACTGTGCAGTCAGCTGGAGGTCTTCAGTCAAGCCTGGCCAACCAGTAGGTGCACTTACTCGGTTCACTGCAAAACGACTAGTGAGACATGAGTGAGTGAGAAATGCACTGTGGTTCCCCACCTTCTCTCAGAGGCCATTTCCAGACCCTGATCCTAGCAAGCAGGGTCTCCTGAGTTTATTTCTTCTCCATTTCTGTGCAGTGCCATCCAGAATTTTTTCTAAATGAACCCTGAAGTCCAGTTTGAGAAAGCTCGCAAGGCAGAAACAACAAGCATAATGAACCATATTTAAAATGATATTTTTTTCTGCCTTTGGAGTTCGGTTAATTTATAATCTATAAAAGTCTCTGCATAATTGTATCTTGATTAAAATGGTATAATTAGGCGCTCTGGATCTCTTTCCCCTTTCCCTAAGATTATTTCTGTCTAATTGCTTTAATCTGTGTTTTCATGCACCCACTAGAAAATCAAAGCATGCTCCCATGAGGATGCGGGTGAGAGTGAATAAAGCTGACGACTCATTAAGTGCAGCAGAGAGAGGAAACTGCATCTAAATCACCACTACATTAACGAGGTAAAATAAAATATCAAAACCAAATAAATAACAAAAAGATAGAGGATTTAAAAAAAAAAACCCAAGAACAAAACCAAAACTACAACTAAACAACCTGACATAGATTTTAACATTAATTAAGAACATACTGAATATCAAATTGTCTGTCCTTAAAGCCAACTTCCTCCATTGCTGAAGAAGAGCAAAATGTCTGGGAATTTTAATTCTCCAAATCTGAAGGCGGTTTGTGGAGGGGGCAACTTGTGCAGAATGGAGCCCTACTAGGGACAGAATAAAGTTCACTGAGCAGAGATGGGAAGACCTAGGTAGGAAGGGCATCAGTCCAATATAGCAGTTTAATAACAGAGTCACAATTAGCCTCAGTTTTAGTGAGAACAGGATTAGACTCCAGGGAGACCTGTGTCTGGACTCACGCAAAAGGTAACGATTGACTGACTGCTTTGCTAGGGACGCTTGACAAATCCCCCAAGAGTCGACCAAGTATCCTATCCTCTGTCCTAAGACCAGAACAGCTTCACCTCTCTCTTCTAAGTGATTTTCTATCTTATTATCAATGATGTTCAGATACAGACTCTGCCAGCTAGCACCAGTAACCTACAAACAGGTCACTTACTTCCGTCCAAGTGAGAAATCAGGAAAACAAGATGTCTAAAAAAAGATTCTGGCTATGTGTATGGTCTATTAACATCTGCTCTAGTCTTCTGAGGAGAAGGCCAAGGTAGTGCTGTCCTCTGGCCTCCTATTCCACTAACTGTGCCATTTGCTGTTTGACCAGTTCAAGTGCAAATTCCCACCCGTTGCAGTGCAGAGAGGCTGGTTTGTGCCCCAGATGTGATTGGAGAACTTCGTCACCAAGCTGTGCATGGCACTGTTTATTTTCAGCAGTACTAAGCAGTCCAAACAAGACACTGTACTGGCACAGCCCCTCTCTTCTGGGATCTGGAGCTCTGCACTGTGTGGCACAGAGGTGGTCCCTGGCAGGGTTGGTGATCCAGCTGCCCAGGACATGGGTGTGCATAATGATTTCCTTCATGGCAGCTGACAGGAAAATACAGAAGAAGAAAGGAGGATCAGCTGCTTTCAGCCCTTGAGTTCAAGAAGAGCCTAATCTAATTAAGTGGAGACCACTATCAAATTACCAGCTCTCTTTTAACATAGCCATTTTAAGTGGTTTGGTGTATTTATAGTAGGCAAGTTAGAGAGGGCTTTTCTCTCTTGAGGTTATGCTTGTGTGTAAGGGAGAAATGTATAACGTTAAGACTCCTGCTTTGACTTATTTCTCATCCTCAGCCTAGAAAACGTTTTGCTCAAGCTTTAAGACACCAAAATCTCCTCTCAGCCAGCCTCTTCCTATGCCTGTTATTGGAATGTTCGTCTGGCCTGTTCCTGAATATTGCCCCAAGCCAGCAGCAGAGAAGTTTCCTTTTGGGATTAAGCTTTCCTTAAAGCAAATCCTTGTGCATCCATCTCGGGTCAGTTGGCAGCCTCGAAAGGGCAAGAGGAGGGGCTGGCTTGCTATGGTCAGAAATCAGCAGCCTTTTTCCGCTGAACTTTGACAGGAGTGGGATGCACCTGTCACCAGTTGTTAGGGACTGAGTGGAGAGGCTCTCAGCTCCACAGCCTGGCGTGCATTGCTGGTTGATGGAGTGGCCCCAATTTTTCTTCCCCTGATTAGTGGCTCTGGCAGCCTGCAGCCCTCTCTGTTACTCTCCCTATAATTCCATCTCTGGGGGAGCTCCTGTGTATCAGGATCTGTGTCAGATGATCCCCCAGGCTCACAGGAGGGAGAAGATGGGAAATGCTCGTTAAGAGTTGTTTCCATGCATAACAACAGTAATAATCCTTAGCCCTTTATCTAAAGCTTTTACAAATGTTAATTCATTAACCTCTCAAAATCTCCCTCTGAGGTGAGGATTGTTATCCACAGGATTGGACAGATGGAAGAAGCTGAGATGTGGAGTGCCCAGCCTGAGGCTGTGGGACAAGTCAGTCAGTGCCACCAGGTCCTCCTTTGCCCTCCAAAAACTTGTGTCTCCCCTTCTGGTGAGGGGTGGGCTGGTTTCTACAGGTCACCCTGTATCTGACAAAAGGAGACCTGGCTGACAATGTTTGGAGCTTGACTCTGGCTGTGGAAGAGACTTTCAAGAGGAGTTGGGGCACTGGGCCTTGTGCATCTGTGCCACCACAGACTGCCACCACAGGCAGGCTTGACCTGCACCACACATAGGCCATGGCACTGCCCTTTCTCCAGGTGCTGAGGCCCCTGGCGTGCTTCTGTGTCTGTCAGGTCACTACCTATATTATTGCTTGTGAGCAGAGAGGAAAAAGGAAGGAGGGGAGAGAGAGATATAGAGAAAGGGAACAAGGCAGAAGGCGTAGAAGTAAGAGGACTTTTTATCTCCTTCACCATCCCCATCTCCCTTCCAACTGGGATTTCTTCGACTTTTAATGATGTGTCTCATTCCTGATGTGAAAGATTAAAACCCAAGAGATTAAAAGATTACACAAAGTGGATGAGACGGACTTTGCTGCCTCCATCCCTCTTGCTGGGACAGACCACTGGGAAAGCTCTCTCTCCTGCTTTTCCCATCTTCCTTCCCCTCCCTTCCCCTCCCACACCTTCATCTTTGCAGATCAAAAGGCTCTTGCCTTCTGACAGTTTCAGCCGTGCCGGCCACCTTCAAGGCCACTCTCTGATGCTTGCTCAGGGGCAGGTGGAGAGAAAGGATATGTGTGAGCTTGGGGGAGCCACTGACACAATGCCTTAGCTGTCCATCTTCAGTAACTCTAGCATTTTCTCTCTGAGGAATCCTCCTTTCCCAGGCAGTCAGTTTTGCTGGAGAGCTCTGGGATAAGGCAGGAAAAATGTCCAAGGCATCCTGAACCCATTGTGATGAAGGTACCACCCATGGTGATGTGAAGCTCCCCTTGGGTAGTAAGTGTGGGGGAAAAAGCAGATCAAATTGGTGTCAGGTTTCTTTGGCTACTCCTCCTCTTGCAGAGCAGGTGCCAGCACAGGTGAGGGACTCCCTGCGTAGATCTTCAGCTCTGACAAAGGGATTTTTTCAGCAGCAAGTCTGATATTTGCTCCTGTTTACTCCTGAGGTATTGGGGATGTAGAGACCAATATATTTGTTGCACTTTGAGTCGGTCCCTCTGTTCTCTGCTCTTTTGCCTCCAGACTTCCTTCTGCTAAGGGGGCCTTTGAGGGCTTGAACTGTCCCACTGTAGTTCCAGACCAGGCCTGGAAAAATCCAACACCTTTCTGCCCTTTGATTTTGTTGCTCCATCCTTGCTTGAGTTCACTGTTGCTCTTGTTGATGGCACAAGAACCAACAGTTAAAACCAAGCCTGGCTCCCCCTGAGCCATGTCTACAATATCCAAATCCAGGAGAGGGAAGAAGGTCAGTTCCAGGCCAGGAGGTGCTACCTTATCCCAGGAGAACCTTCTGTCCATAGCATGTTCACCTCTCAGCCTGATGGAGACAGCAGCATACAGCTGCTGTCCTCTACAGCAGTTCCCCCTCCTCTTGCATCCACAGCTATGAGAGGAGAACCTGGAATCACTTCCACCCTGAAATCTGTAAGCAGCTTTGTGTCCAACGCACTCACGGAACGTTATTTCCAAATACGCTGCCCCTTGTACTGAAAAACAGGTCCCCCTCCATTTGGCAAAGATTGAGGCACTGGCATAACAGTGCAGGAATTGTTCATGCTATGTGTGCCTCCACAGTCCTTGCTGTCTCTCACAGCCACTGCAACATGCATTTACCCATGTAGAAGGAGCCTCATGTCTTTATTCCTGACAAATGTCAGTCCCTGGAAAACAATCCCTTCCCTCCCTCCTCCTGGAGTCCCAAAGCCAAGCTGGGAGGCTGGGAGCACACAGGCAGGGAAGGAAATCTGCCAACTTTGTCTTTCTTCCTGTCACTCCCTCTTTAGCTGCCTGTGAGCGAGGTTGCAGTAAAATAATGAAATAAAAGCCAAGGACCAGAGAAAGCTGATTCATCCACAGCCCAGGGCCAGCGGCCGGCTCCAAGCAGAGCTGTAAAATCAATCTGTCACTGCTCACCGCAGTATAGATCAGTGGAGAGATTCTGACTGCAACGAGGGCAGAGCCCAGCCTTCTCCCTCAGCTCGTTTTCCCCAGCCTTGGGACCTAGTTGTACCCTAGTGGGAGACAGGCAGATGGGCAGGGAAGAGGTAGAGAGGTAGAAGGGCTGACTCGCCAGCTCCGTGAGCTACAAATGCTCCCATTGAGAATTCCTTCCCTAGCAGCACACAATAAAGGCAGTGCAGGCAGACTGCGTGGCTGCCTTCCCTGCCTGATTCTTCCTTCCTCGTGTGGGTAAATGGCACAAGAGCCAGGTGATGAGTGAGGGGGTGAACAGCTGTCTGCACTCCCAGCCTTTGCTCCCTACAGGTACCGTAGGTCCACATCGAACATTACCTCTGGTATTTCCCAGGTTGGGCACAGAGGGTTAAAAAATTGGTTTTGTCATCACTTTTGTGGCTCCCAGATTCTGGGCTATTCTGGGACTTAACAGCTCCCTGGTATATGTTGGAATAACACTAGGGAATTACTCTAATAAGGTCAGCTCCCTTGTTCACCCCTAACAGCATCTTCAGTCTTAGAGGATGTAGCAGCCCAGCAGAGCAGCAGCTGAGCAGAAAGCTGTAAACCAAAGTGGGTTTTGGGGCTATTTCCTTCCCCATTAAGGGGGCAGAGTTGTCAGGCCTGACTGGAAGGTGGTGTGGTCTCAGATACATAGGTACAAAAGAATTAGAAGGAGATTATTTTCCTGTACTGCTGGACATAGGGAATGAGGCACCTCTGCAGCTGACTGAAAGTATCTATGACGTCCTTAGGAGGTTTTTTTTTCTCTCCTGGTGATTTTTTTTTTGTTTGTTTGTTTGTCAAGGAAAAAACAACGGAGCCTTTCCAGGGCTTTTGGCAAGGACAGAGCCTCTGCAAAAAAAACATGGGGGTGAGCTTCTGTACCCTCTAGATCATCTGCAATGGGACAAATAAGCATGAGGGGACTGGCTGTGAGTCAGATCAAGGAGCCAAATGTCCCACACCACTGGGAACGTGGTGTTTGTTTTTGTTTGTCTTCTGGGGCACTTCTATTCTACTGGAGTTAAGTGTGGTTCCTGGGTCAGTGGGAGTATGAGCAAGTACCATTTGACCCCCCCCCAGGCTCTGGTAGTACAAAGATCCTGCCCCAACACTTCTGAGTCCTGAAGGGATGTGGGCCAGCAAGAGAGCCTCTGGGAGACTCATGACGAACAGACTGCAAGATGATCCTGGAGGAACTCAAGCAGGAACAAATCCTGCATTAATTTGGAGTTGGAAACCTTTTCTCCTACTTCAACACCCTCCAAAATTAGATAATGTCTGTCCTTGGAGGAAGTAGAGGGAGATGGAAGCAAGTCTCTGTTCCTTTAGCTTTTAGCTTCAAAAGAGCTTGGAGGAAAAACCCCACAGTCATAACTCCCCAAAGTGATAAAGGTAAGGAAACTGGAGCCTGTAGTTTCCAAGACAAGCCTCCTTCTCCTCTGATTCCAGGAGGAGTGACTAGTGCTGGCATTTAATCCACTGGGAACAGACATCTACAGATGGCCCAGGGAACATCCAGGCATGTCCTCAGCGCTGCACATCTGTCTTTCTGAGGACCGCGCATGTGTGTTTGTGTGTGTGTTTGTGTGTGTGTGTGTTTTCCCACTTGGGGTTGCAGGTTTGGAGTACAAGAGGGCACAACAAGCTTCCTATGTGTCAAACAGGGCTGATGACCTTGTGTGTTTGTACCTTATAGACCAACTTGTTTCTTTGTGTGTGTGTGACGCCCGGGATTAGTTTTGTAGATGGGTCCTTTGCACTTGCCTATATTTTGAGGGAGGCAACTCATTCCAGTAGGGCTATTTATTGTTTCCCTCCCCATGTACAGTGTTTCTGGGTTTGGTGTCCTGTCCATGAGTCTGTTGTATGCAAGTCAGAAGGCTAGGAGCAGTCCTCTACTTATTGGGACTGGATTTGCATGAGATTATTTCTCTTCCAACCAAGAAAAAAAATGCGCAGGGCAGTCAAAAGAACTCACCTTCCTTCTGTAGAGCTGCAGGAGTGAGGGAGATGGGGCAATTACATTGTTCTGTACCTTAATATTAACTAGTAGGATGGAGAAGTAGGCCACAGGTGAGCTCCTTTAGATGCAACGGGCACCACAATAGAGTAGAACAGAACAGAACAGAACAGAACAGAATAGAATAGAATAGAACAGAATATCCTGAGTGAGAAGGGATCCACAAGAAACATTGAGTCTAGCTCCTGGCTCTGCACAAAACAACTCCCAAAATCCCACCATGTGCCTGAGAGTATTGTCCAAATGCTTCTTGAACTCTGTGAGGCTTGGTGCCATGACCACTTCCCTAGGGAGCCTGTTCCAGTGCCTGACCACCATCTGGATGCAAAACTTTTTCCTAATATCCAACCTAAATCTCCCCTGATGCAGCTACATGCCATTAATATAACACATTTAATAACAGTGCCGCTTACAGTGGGGCGTGTGTGTCAGACTAATTCCTCTTTAGTTTTTAGACTACATGAAGAAAGTCATTAGTTTCCCATTACAGGTTTTACATGTTTGTATATCTGTACCTGTGTGCACGTGAGTGCTGTGGTGGTAGGGCTAGGTGTCTATTTACTTAAAAGCTGTTGCAAGCATGTTTGATATCTGTGCTGAGGAGAATATCTTCATCCAGCTGTTGCTTGTGTGTATGTTTGTGTGAGGCAGGGGTGCAGATGGTATCTGTTCAGGTGGAAGTGGAGGTTTCAGAGCAGCCTCTGTGCATGCCCGTGTGAAGAATCTGGTCAGATGGCACAGGGACATGTGGGTTTGAATTGGACATTAATAAATGCAGGTGCTGGGGCAGGCGACATCAAGGCGGCCAGAGGCCTGAACAGCCTCTGAGCAGGAAGCAAATAGTCTCACAGTACTCAGATGAACCTCAATATATTTGTGAGCAAGACTGTATAATGTGGTAGCCCAGAATAGCAAGAGACTGGATTGCACATCCCAGGAAGCCTGCTCCCATTCAATGTTCCCAAGTTTTTTCAGCTGTTGCACAGTGTGCAGGTGTCTGAGTTGAGAGAGGCAGTCCCTCCACTGTTGTGGTGAGAGGGATGCATCACGTCCTTCCAGTTGTGGTCTTGCATGTCTGTGCAAGGATTATTTGTTTGTCATATGCGCTCCTGCTTTTTGTGAAGGGATGGGGGAGTAATTTCTTAAGAGTCACTGTGTGTTTGGTAAGGTGGTTTCCTAGCAGGTTTGCCTGTGCGCAGTATTTGGGGGCCAAGACGTGGCTGACTCCCCAGCACTGGTGCACATGGATGCTTGTTTCTGACTGTGAGCAAGATATCCATTGGTGATGGCATGTGTGGGTGTGGGGAGAGGGAGGTGAAAGGTCTTCCTGTAAGCTGTTGCATGTACATGAGGATATATGGCTCCAGGTGGTTTCTGAGGAGCTGTTGCATTTCTGTGGTAGGGATTTGAGAAGGTGTATGAAAGACAATCTCCCCAGAGCAGTCACATGTGTGTGTTTATGTATGGATGAAATATTTTCCCTATCTCCTGTTACATTTTTATGTTTTTAGCAAATACCTCAGGGCCATGTATCAAGGTGTCGTTTCCCATGGCTGTTGCACATACCTGTATCAGTAGGTGTATGGCTGTTGCGTGCACGTGTGCGTGTGTGTGTGTGTGTAGCTCCTCAGGAGCTGTTGCTTGTAACTCTTGTTGTATTTTCATGTGGATGACCTGATCCTAAGAAGTTGTAGCCTCTGTGTGTGTGTACGTGTTTGTGTGTGATTCCCCAACAGCTGTTGACTCCAGGGAAGCTGTTGTATGTTGTGTGTAGCTCTTAAGCAGCTGTTGTAGGGAAATTGTGTGTGTGTGCATGTGTGTGTGTGCGTGTTTGTGTGTGATTCCCCAACAGCTGTCGACTCCAGGGAAGCTGTTGTATGTTGTGTGTAGCTCTTAAGCAGCTGTTGTAGGGAAATTGTGTGTGTGTGCATGTGTGTGTGTGCGTGCAGTTCCCCAGCAGCTGTTGCATGCGTGTGCTCATGTCTCCGGTGGAGGCCCACCCCTTTCCGCCTGCACCGGAGCAGTGGCTATGCAGGCGAGGAGAGCTCGGAACTGGCTCCATGGGAGAGGGTCCTTCGCCTGGCAGAGCCTTCCCAGCTGGGAGAAGCAGTGCCGCCGGCTCTGGTCCCAGAGCCCTATCAGCCGAGCCTGTGGCGAATTAATCACTTGCGTTTTAAATGCCAATACAGCCCCTTCTGCCTTCTTCCCCCAGTGATGCGGATGCGGCGAAGGCAGCAAATCCTCCGGCTGTGCGTGCCCTCCCCGGACTGCTGCTCCATCCCCGCCTGTCGTGCTCGCGCGTGTGCATGGCTGGGAGTGCTGCCTAGGTGCGGCCAGGAATGAGACAGCTGTGGGGCACGGAACAGTACAGCTCCAAGGGGTGACACAAGTGGAGGATATACCCCTCCTCCACATACACATCTGCAGGGCTGCAAGTTGCTTGAAGACAGGGGTCTTTTGTGCCTCCCCTTCATCTCTGTCATGCCCCGTATGGAAGCAGGGAGCAATCGTCCCTCCAGAAGCAGGTACGTGCATGTGTATGTGTGACACGTTTTTGTGTGCAGTCCTTGTGCAGCTGCCTCGGGTGTCCTCGGCTCCTGGCTGTCATCTGTGTTGCCTCTCGGAGAAGCGGCTGAGATTGGAAAGGGGGGAGAAGGGCAGGATGCATGGATTGCCCTTTTCCTCCAGCTCGTGCACGCACTCCCTGGGGGGTGGATGTCTCTGATCTGAGGATGAAGGCGAGGGGTGAGTTGCAAGGGAGATGGGGAAGTTGCCCGGGCGGGTGTGTGTGTGGGGAGATTATGCCTACATGGGGTGATGGGAGGGCGAGAGAGAGAGGCTTGGAGACAGATCTGTCTCCCTTTCAGTGTGTGTGTGTGCGTGTGTGTGTGTGTGTGTGCACTTGCTTATGATCGGGATGCTGAATAGGTTCAGAGCTTGCTACACACAGCTGGGTTTGACCCGTCTGCATCTATTCAGACCTTGCAAGAGGAGGGGACTTGTGTATAATGTGCATATATGCGTGTGTGTGTCTTTGTGTGTGTATACATATATATGTATAAGTATAGCTATAGGTAAATATATATACCCCCACACATACATGTGTGTGCAGACAGATACACAGATAGACCTCTATGTATATTGCCTGCAGTTATGGGATGGAGAAGGAGACAGCCTCATCCCACAGCCCCCTGGTCCCTGCCTCTTTGCAAACTTTGTTGGGGAGCCTTTGCAGACAGTGATGTGTGTGTCTGTGTGCCTGTCCGTGTGTGGTGTGTGAATATTCGCCTGGTTTGCATGCAGGGGAGTAAGTAAATCTCTGCTCTTACTCTGCTCTGCTGGGAGGCTGACTGGCTGCAGAAAAGTCATTGCGTGGTGTCTGTCGGGTGCGTGAATGTGTCTGTGGTGGTGGTGGGAGCTGGGTGTTTACGTAGGGGCCCAGGACAGCTACTCGAATGCATATGTAAGTGTATATGTATTGCCTGCAGGGTGTCTGCGTGCCCGTTTATTCCACCAGAGAAAGCATGCCCACATTTTTATGCATAAGGATCTTCCTGCTTTGGGGCATGGGATAGGGGGAGGAGAAGCTGAATGAATGAATGGGAGCAAGAGGAGGGGGAAGGAGGAGGAGGGGAGGTTGGGGGGAGAGAGACGAACAGACACATCCTATCCTCATCCCAGGACAGGCAGGAGTGTACTCCTGCAGTTGCTGCTGTTCCCATTCCAGAGCTTGGATCTGGCTGGGGAAAGGCAGCATAAATCTGCTAATGCTGCAGCAGGCAGCCTATTCGGGAGCTGCTGTGCGTAATGCCCTCTCGTGTGCGTGTGCTGGTGTGCTCCCCCACCTCTGCACGCAGGCACTGTGAGCACACGCGTGTGTGTTCCATGTGTGTGTGTGCACGGGGGCGGGGGTGGCTGTGCATAAACAATATGCTTGCAAACATGCTCGCAAGCACCCAGGGAAGGAGGTGTCGATGAGGAGGAGAGCATCGCTCGTGCGCTGCGGGCGCGCACGTCTTGCAGCCGGGCACAGCCCGCGGTCCACTGGCACCCACTCTGGGCTCATGGAAGCACAGTGGGTGCACACAAAGGGGGTGCACACGTGCAGGCCAGACTTAGGAGCTGCTCCCCTTCCTTTTCACTAAAGGCTGGAGAGCAGGACCTTTCTCTCCACTCTGGAGGTAGGGAGCTATAAACCAAGGTGTGGAGCAGGGAGAGGACTGCTGAAATTGCAGAGGCAGTAAAGCTACGTAGGGAGTGGGGAGAGGGAGGGGGGTCCATGTCCCTGGAGGGGGCCTAGGGGACTGGGAAACCTGGCTGCATTGCATGATGCGAGCCAAGGAATTTGTCATGCACCGGGAACTCGGAGGGAGCGGGAGTGTGTGTAATATGAGGGAGCCGGGGTGGAGGGGGAGAAAGGAGGCTGTGTTGAGCTATGAGGGGATTTCTGGTGAGCCCTACCTCCCCACACCCGCCCTCCCGGGTCCCCACATATCCCGTCACTCCTTGGGTCCCGAGAAGCGCAGCTTGACAGCATCGCTAATGTAATATTCAAAAGAAGCTTCATTTGCATGGAACATGCATTATTAATATATTTAAATACAGCCCCCCTCTCGCCTCCCCCCTCTGTGCAGACGGTACCAGCAGCAGTGAGGAAGCTGCAGGGAGTGGAGGGGTGCCGATGCAGTGCCAGGGGTGAGAAGCAGCTACTTTAATCCCACTGAATTCCCCAACCTAGAAACCTACCCCCACCTCCAACCCCTTCCCCACCTGCCACCCTCCTCACCCCATTATTTTCCTTTGGGGGATGGTTGGGTCTGAGGGCACTCAACCCACAAGCATGCAGATTTGTCGGTATGAAGCAAGCTGCCTTAATCACTCTCCCCCCACACCAAAACTACGACACCAAGGGAAGAACTGTGGATGTGTGGCCTTTCGCTCTCTTCACCCAGCTCCAGGAAAAGCGGGTATTTGGGAATACGCTGTCTGATCTGCTGCATCGGTGCAAAGCTAAGCTGTGGAGCAGAAGCCAGATGGAGGGTAGAGGGGGTGTTTGGGAAAGGGGGGCATTGGGACGTGTAGTTTTTGCAGGGGGACAGCTTGCGGTTAAAATCGAAAAGGTGAAAATCACAGGGAAGGCAGAAGGGAGGGAAGCATAGCTGTGGTGATGTCTGTGATGTTTGTTCCTACCTGGGTCATGTCAGAAGCCAGATGCAGCTCCAGGCAGAGTGCAGCAGCCTCATCTGACCCTGTGGAAGAGTGGTGGAGAGCACTGCCCACCTGGGAAAAAAGTTAGTAGTCACATCAGGGCCTGTTGAAACCTTCCAGTGCTGTTATCAGCTGTGTCAGAAAATTTGCTGCAGGAGAGAGACCTCGCTGCTCTCTCCCTTGTCCCAAATACGATGTTTTTTCCCTTGGTCCCCTGCGTGGGCCTGGGCTAAGTTGTTTCTTAGGGCAGAGGACATGCAGGGAACATCTCTGTCCTCACACTCTTGTGAACTGATGAGGGGTGCCCTACTCTGGTAAAGGGATGTGATGACCCCAAAAAACACTTGCAGTCCTCACCCGTTCCTGGGCACCACAGTAGGACAGAACAGCTTAGGTGCAGAGCAAATGTGCTCCAGCAAAATATCCCTTTTTTCTGGCAACAGGGGAGCTTTTGCTTTTCTCATCCATGGAAGAGCAGAGCTGTCCTGAACAGTGATGGATCCCAGGCTGCCAGCAGCTATGGGGAAGGCTGGAGTTTCCTTGATGGCTCTGCAGGTTCTGCCAGTGAGTATTGTCCAGGCTGGTCCTGATGCTGAGTTACAGTGGTTGCTTGAGCAATTCTGAAGGGTGTCCCACAATGCCTTTCCATGTTGGAAGAGGGGTGAAGGAGGGCAGGGAGAGAACTACTGAATGCATGGGAGCCACCTCGCCAGGGAGGGGGGTTGAAATCTTTTTTATGGGCTGGAAGAGGAGGATGCAAAGCTCAGGGAGCAGACCAAGGGGCTGCGACCCGTCTCCAGCCCTTTCTCTGTGCTGGGTCAGGATGGTTTCTCATAGGTCTGAACCAGGTGAATGCTGTATTTAAAGCCCCAGATGAGTCAAACTTGGCACTTTGGAGGTGACCATGACTGGGGGACTGCTGTTGTGTTTGCTTCAGCGGTGAGATGGTCTGGCAGCAGCTACAGCTTCACTTTAGCAGAGCTGCATTTGTGCCCTGGCTTTCCTGTGCTCCCCAGCTGGTTCCTTACTTTGCCATTCCCTGACCTCCTCTTTAAGGTCTCGTGGGTAGCTCAGAGGTACCTAGTCATTGCCTGAGATGAACTGTTTTCCTCACCAAATAATTTTCTGTCACTGAGGAGAAATGACCTCATTTTCTCAACACTCATAAGCCAAGAGGAAACCCAGTTCCAGCTGACCAGCTGAGGTACAGAAGGAGGGAAGGGCAATTGTCACTCTTTCCATGGCATTTAAGAGGTGGGAAACAAGCTACCAGGAGTCAGGTTTAGATGAATGATGATGGATTTCATCCCCGGATGTTGCCTCTTGCAGGGGAGTCTTTAAAGGTTCCTGGGCAGCACTAGTTTGGGTAGTCTCGGTGGCTACATGGTACCTTATAGCAGTCAGTCTGATAGAGAGATGGAGCAAATACAGTTGTGAGGAAGAATAATCAGTGACATGACACAGGGAGGGGGTCACAGAGTAGGAGGAGGGATCCCTAGCTCTGCCACAACTACCCTTTCTTCCCCTCTATGCTCCTCCGCTCTCACCTCACTTCTGAATAGCTTTGGTGACAAGCTAATCACCATGGAAGGTGCTGTAGATATGCAGACTCTGCCTCAG
Source organism: Cephalopterus ornatus (assembly GCA_013396775.1). NCBI lineage: Eukaryota > Metazoa > Chordata > Aves > Passeriformes > Cotingidae > Cephalopterus > Cephalopterus ornatus. Next base: position 918,195 of record VZRE01011581.1, read on the forward strand.
TATGATGTATGTGCTACCAGTTGCCTTAAAGCAAGGTATCACGTTTGTATTCATTCTTTCCATGGCTCATGGGCTCAATCTGTAGACCAGATGGGTCAGAACTGCCTGTGTATTTTTAGGTTAGTATGAGACTCCATGAGCTATCTTTCCTCTGGGAGCATTGGTTTATGCATGAGAACATGTATGTTTGTGAACAGGGAAAGCACCATTTTGTGCTAGACTTGGTCTGCCCTGTCCTTTTGTATGCACAGATCGTGTGTGCTTGCCCAAAGACTGTGTGCACATGTATGTCATTCCTGTCTCATCTGTATTGTCCATGTGTTCCTGTGTGCACTTGTGTATGTGCCTCTGTGTGATGCAGGTAATTGTACGTGAGTTTATTCGTGGAGTGAGTAGGTGTGTACGTGTGTGTGTGTATTCGCCTTTCCACCTCTTGCACTTGATGTCTTTTCTCGAGTTACGTGAGTTTGTAAGTGTAGTTGTGCTCCTTGTTCAGCCGCAGGATATCTGTCCTACTTGTCCATGCATCTTCTTCTCCCCATCCCTGATGAATCTACTTTTTCCTCTCCCTGGGGAGATAGCCTTAAGTTGTATTACCTGGTGCCACATGTATGAGGTGAGCTAGCTTTCCTGACATCCGTGTACTTAAGTACATCCAGAAATATCAAGCACTGAAGCACAAAGGAGACCAAATTCATGTTTTTCCCAAGGCTTTAGTGAGACCAGTCTGGAAAACCTGGCATTCAAACCTGAGTGCTACACAAGCTGAAGGAGGGTGATAAATTGGAGGGAATTCAGAGAAAAGCAATGAAAGTTATGAAAGGGCTGAAGGTACTAATTTATGAGGAGGCAATAAAAGAACAAAATATGTAGAGCTTGACTAAATGATGATATGTAACAGTTAAGATGTATTTGAGGACTGTAAACACCAAGGAAAGGAAGACATGGTTTAACATGGCAAAAAATGGGCAAAGTCAGAGGTATAGGATGAAGCTGAGCAAAGAGGAGAATATTTGTCTGTCTCTTGAGGATACATGCAAGCTTCCTGTTGTGAGCGCTCAGACCAACTATGAAATAGATGTGGCAGGTTTATGGAGACACAACTGCTTGTCGCAAGGAAATGTGGTGGTGAAAAGGGGTGAAAGGAACAAGCTAGACTCTGCCGATGGTGGAAGTGAGTGATCTACAAGGCCTCTTCTTCATACGCAGCATTACCAGGGAAATTTTGAGACATGTTTGATTGTCTTTCACCTTTTATTGATTCCCTGTCTCATGGCTGAGAAGAACCTGCAGACACTGTTGTTGAGGGAGCAGAGAGGTGATACAGGAGGAATGAGTAAACGGAGTCTGATGAAGGTGGAGGACATTATTCCCTCCATCTCTCCACCTCTGGCTGGAGACGTAGTCTAGGAAGCAGTCTTGTAGGAAGTGCCTGTGGGTGAAAAGGGGCTTTGCTACAAAAACTTTTTAGGACAGTACAGACTGAACCTCTCAAAGCAAGGGGTTGACAGAGGGGTCAGGAGGATCAGACTTCCCTCCTCTAAATTCCTAGTCACAGATGGTCCAGAATTGGGACAACAAGGTCAGAAGGATTAATACCCCTCCTTTTTTTCCTCATTGCAGTCATAGGCCAGGAAAATTGAGTGAGATCATAATAAAAGGATTAGTGTGGAGAGGCCATGAATAGTGTGATTGACAGGTCATGGAAGTGGAAGGGAATTCAAGGGGGTTGCACCTGTTACAGGTGGTCTGCTGAAAAAGCTCTGTGTTTATCAACAGGCAAAGGGGATTTGGTCTTAGAAAAGTCTGGAATGAGGCATCAAGGGGGCTAGGGCTCAAGCAGACATGTTATTCCTAGCAAGGATCTGTATGGAATGACTGGTTTAAATGACCTCAGACCTCCTTCCAGCTTTAGGCCAGGGGGAAAACAAATCCTTCTTGGAATGGGCTCCATGGTTTGCTCCCTTGTCCGTCCATCTCCAAAACGATGTAATGCACCAAAATGATACTGTTACTCAGAGCTACTCTTTGTCCATGACTTATGGGTCAGCCTGGCTATGGAAAGCCACAGGCATATCAAAAGGACCCTGCTGAGCCAGGTCTGAGATCCTTCCAGTGCAGTATCTCCAACTGTGAGTGGAAGAAGGAAGGGCATACAGACAGGACAAGCATGTAACATCACTTCCTCTGAACACTCTTTCAGACTCTAGTGATGCGTATCTGAGGGACCTGGTGCTAGTAGATCTGTTGTACACTTCATAGTTGTCAATGCATTTGTTTCTTCCCTGAATTTATCCAGCCAATTTTTGGAATTGGGTTAAGTTAGGGTCCTCAGAATCTCATGGTAGGAAGTTCTGCAGCATAAACACGCAGTTTGTCTTGAACCTGTAACTTTCTGGTTTAATTTCCTGAGTCTTGATTTTTAAGTGGGAACAGACAGTTAACACCTCTTTCCTCTACTCTTCCTGTGTCATCTGTGGTTTTATAGGTCTGTCTCACTTTATGGTCCCTGCTGTCTCCTTTCCAATATCCCTTCACCTTTTATCTTTCTGCATCTATCAGCTGCCTCTCTCTTGGCTACAGTGGTGCAGCTTTTAGAACAGGACATGGGGCAGGACTAGGTGGGAAGTACAACACAGCAATGAGTTGCACTCAGGTTCCCAGACAGGGGAAAATGTTTCAGTCAGCTGCACTGGTATGGGGTAGGAGGAGATTAAGAAGCTGGGCAAAAATTCTGAAACCAGTTGAGGGTGCCCTTGGCCATCAAGACAGAACTGGGCAGGCTCTTAGGAGGCTTGAAAAATAGGAAGGTGATCTTCCATGATTTTCCCAGGCACAGAGGTGATGCTGACAGATTGTTAGTTTCCAGGGTTCTCCTTTCTACCCGTTAAAAAGATGGGTCCAGTGTTTCCCTTTTTCCTAGTCACCTGGGACTTCATCTTACTGCCATGACTTTTCAAATATCATGGAGAGTAGCTTGGCAACTACATCAGCCAGTTCCTTCAGGCTTCAGGGATGCATCTTGTTGAACTTCGTAGACTTACATTCAAGTAGTCATGAACCTGAACTTTACTTACAGTGGGAAGCACTTTGCTCCATCCTGCCGTCCATCCACTCGAGGTGTGGGAAGAGATGTTGCCATTGAAGACTGAGACAAAAAAAAGTTGTTGAGTACCTCAGCCTTCTCCTCATCTGTTGTTACCATTTTTCCAGCATTGTTTATCACTGTTTATCTCTAACCTTCCTTTTCTGGTTAACATACCTGTAAAAGATGAATGAAGATGAATATCAGCCATCTTTTGAGTGGTCTTCAAACAGAATAGGCTCAGAGGGAGAAAACAGGCTCATGCCAGGGAGTAAAAGGCCTGGGCGGGGGGGGGGGCGGGGGCGC
>VZRE01011581.1:921594-994366 GCA_013396775.1 Cephalopterus ornatus
GGGGACACACACAACAAATATTGGAGGGTACAGGGAAAGAAGAAGGTGTCCTCAGTAGTCCTTATGACATTTCCTACAGAGGAAATCTGTTCTAAGTAACCTTCAAATTAAGGGCTGTACGGGACTGAGATAGATGATGGGAAGTCTGCTCAGATGCAGTCAAACGTGACCTGGGCGAGGACAGGCTGCAGAGAGAGTGAGGGACAGTACTGACAGGAAAGGGAGGAGATGAGGGGAGAGGTCTGGTGTGAAGGAAGGGTCAAGGGGTGAAGGCAGAAAGGCCTGAACAACATCAGATGGAGAGATAGTAATGACGAACTCTGTAGCAGGCACTTACAATTTGAGATTTCAGTCAGGTCCCCCATTGTGAGCATCTCAAAGGGCAAGGAGCTCTTCCCCAATCCCAGTACCCCGCTCCCAGCCTGGTCACACCACAGGAATGTGCTGCTGCCTCGCTCTTCCTTACAGACCAAGGAAGGTGGTGGGACATGTTGTATAACATCGTGTGTGTACAAAGCTTTTCTACCAATAGTCAAATGTAGAGATGGCAAACGAGAAGCTATTTTTTCTTCCTCCCCTCTCACTTTCAGTCCTTTCCTTTGTTTTGCATCCTCCCCCATGCTGGTTGTAACCTTTCTTCCCATCTCTGTCTGCTCACCTAGCACCAGCTGCATCCTGTGTCTCTGTTTGTTTTCCTTTAATCCATGCAATGGATCAGTGACAGACCCCCACTGTAATTTTTTAAATCAAAGCCCTTTATCTTGAATTGAGCAAGGTCAGTGGAAGCTTCTTAAGGCATCTTTGTATTTTCTATCTCTGCCTCAGAGCAACTTAAAGGATGGCTCAACAGGATTAGTAGAAAGCGCAAGATTGGACAAATGGATTTGGCAGGGGCTGGCTGGTGGGCCTGGGGGAGTGGGAGCTTGCTGTGCTGGAAAGTGGAAGAGCTGGGCTCTGCTCAGGGCCTCCATCTTTGCCTGCTGTGCCTCTGGGCATGCAAAGGCAGCTGGGCTGATGCTGAGTGCAGTTCTGGGAGCCCGGCCTGAGGCACTGCTCTGCGCTAAGCAAGGATACTTACCACTGGTCTGGTGCTCCAGGGCCCAGACTTCAGGGATGGTTGCCCTTCTGCAAAGCCTGGAGGGACACATTGATCACAGTGGAGATAGCTACAGCTGGAACAGCATAAGTCCCTCAGGAACAAGCCAGGATGCCATTCCCTGTGGTTGTGGGTCCCCGAGGCAAGCTTCTCTCTTCATCTTCAGCCTGCTGGGTGCCGCTGGAGGTGTGAATTAGCAGTCCAGAGGTCCCGTCATTAGGCTCTGCTTCCTTGGCTTGGCATTTTCTGCTTCCCTCCTCCCCTGTTTTGTCTTATGGTTTTGCAAGTTCATGTATTAGAAGAAAGTGTCAGGCTTGCGATATCTCCTCACACAGCTGACACACAGTGCATCCCTGACCAGTTTGTGCCCTTTGCTCCCCCAGCCCCTCAGTGCTGCTGGCAGCATCAGTCTTCCCCTCCTCTACCCAGGGTGTCTCATCCCCAGGGAACAGCTGTCTCTGCCTGGGCTGGGAGAGGGTTTGCACCAGGCTGCCCCTTCACTTATGATGACCAATCTGATTTGACCAGCTACTCGTGCAGCCAGTCACCAGCCTGTCCCAGAAGGGACTTGTTCCTTGCCTACCACATGGTCAATCTGCACCAAGTGGGAGCCTCCATCCTTTTGTTCTTTGGGCCCGCAAGTGACTGCTTCTCTCCTTCACCTGAACTCCCTCTGTCCTGTCCTATATTCTCAGCATACTGGGGACTCAGTGGTCAGAAAGGTGATTCATGAGGAGCATGTTTCCCAGCTGCAGCCAGTTCCTACAGCCTGTTCCCCATCAGACAGCCCCTCCTTACATGTAGTGTTCACGTGCATAAACCCGTCGTGTTATCCTATGTGCACACATACAGCAGCGTGAATCGAACATGCAAGGGAATAGAGGTTCACATAACGTTGCCCTTGCTTTCCCAAGCCTTCCAGAAAGATGGCATGGCTGGATTAGCCAGGGTTGTGACTGCTCCTTCTCAGTGAAAGGATTTCCCTCACAGGACTTGCCGCACTGTAGTCTTCCCATTAGCACTGTAGTCTTCCCTCTTCTCCCAAGCAGATGAACGGTCTCTGGGATCTCGTTTCCTTTCTATCATCCTCCTGCACCAGCCTAACTGTATGCCGCAGGGTTTGTCTCCAGTCTGGGGCACCCCAGCCCCTCAGCATGTGCTGCCAATGGGGGAAGCTCATGCTGTTTCTGCACAGAAAAGGATTTGCATGCATGGCGGGGGAGAGGCAGCCTGGCCTGTTTATTCCTAATGCTCCATATTATCTCCATTAATAATGCCACCTCTGCCTCACATGCTAATTAAAGCTCAAGATTGTTAATGTAATAGGGAATTTGGGCAGAGACCACACAAGACTGGCTGGATTAAGTTAACCTTATGGACTGTTAATGGATCTCCTGGAGGGGCATTTCTGCCTGATGAGAATCCAGCTTGAATGGTAATCAGGGGCTCACTCTCTGCATGCCTGGTGGGGCCTGGAAAGCTAGCGAAGCTGCAGGGCAGGATGCAGGAAAGGCATTGGCAGGAGCTGCTCATGAAGCCAAAGAGGGTGCAGGGCTAGAAGGGAAGACCTCAGTGTGAGGGGTGAATGAAGTAGCAATGCTGTGGTGCTGCACAGGGGAGAGCCCCAAATGGGCTTTGAGACTGGCTCTGTGCTTTTTGTAGTGGGCATTTAAATACTAAGACAAAGGGCTATTTTTCTGGTTGTGATTGCTAGCAGTGAAAAGGTCACCCAAATGGTGTTAGCCATGAGCAGGACTACTCTCCAGGGAAAAAAACCTGGCAAGATCCTGATCTGTCTCCTGGACACCTGCACTGTGGTCATGACTGCTGCTACACGGTGGGTCAGAGAGCCAGTGTTTCCCAGTCTGTCTTGTTGTACAGTGTGGAGAATACATCAGGGAAGGGATCTGGCACTGAGTGCTCTTATGTGTAGAGTGAAAGGCTGGGTTCAGAAGAAACCTGGAGACAAATTAAGGGGATCAAAAAAGAGCTTAGAGGCTAGGCTTTCAGTGTCCAGGATGGGTGAAGTTTGGTGATACCACAGATCCAGGATTGCAGTTGAGGAAAAACAGATGATGCTTAAGCATTAGGCTGCATTTCAAAGCAAAATTGTATATTCCTGGGCCTGGATGAAACTGGGTCTTGCTGGGAGCCCATGAAGCCTTCCAGGGAAGGTGTGCATATTTTCACAAGTGGCTCCTGTGTGCTAGTTTTGTCCTCCAGAGGGAATAGGTGCGAAGTGGGATATAGGGCAAAACCAAAGCCTGAAATGGAGGCCAGTTGTTCGCATTTCAGTTTGGGGAGTTGAGTAATTTAGATCAGCCCCAGAACAAACAAGTAGAAGTGTTTAGGAGGAAAGTAGTGATCTGCAGAACTGGTTAAAGGAATAAAGAAATGTCTTTGGGGTTTTCGTCTTGCTCAAGTCCCACTGCCCCAGGAAGTGCTCTAAGTGGGCAGGCTCCATGCTTTGGAACCTAGCCTGGAAATTGCTCAGTACGTGTGGGATCTGGCCAAAGGTTTAGCCTTCTTATGGGAGCAATGACAGAGCTAAGACATGTTGCTTTGGCTCCAGAGGGGTGAGTTTGAGCTGTGCTGACTGCACTTCATGCACAACATTTCTTACACCAGCCCCAGCTGTGGGTGATTCTGGCTGGGGAGCTGAGAGTCAGGCATGTATTGCTGCAGCTGCAGCAGCCTCTCTCTACTCCAGCTGTAGGGACTGCTCTCTCCTAACTCTATTACCTTGAGTTGCCTTACCTGAGATGTGTCAGCTTGAGATGGCCCACGGCTTGGATGCAAGATATGAGTCTGGTTTGTAGTGCTTGGGGGGCTTGGGGGTGAAAGTTTGTGGCTTTGGGTGAAGGTCTCTGAGTTTGTGATGCTGTACCTGGGAGCTGGAAAAAGGTGACAAGGACATGGAAAGGGAATAGCTCCAGTTCCGGTTGCCCAGTGAGGTTTTTCTTCACTTTCTTGCTCTTGGTACTGGAAAATACCAGGGAATTGCAAAGAAAGGAGTTCCCTCGCTGTATGGTGTGTGGGAGTTGGTTCCCAGGGCAGAGCATGCTGCTGCCAGTCAGCAAGGGGACCTGAGGGAAGGCAAGAAAGGAAAAGCAGAGATCAGGAGGAGAGGTAGTGCAGGAGCCAGACAGACTGTTCCCATCCCTGCAAACCTGTATGCTCCCAGGGATGCATGCAGCACATGCACACTTTCCAAAGTTCTGTGCTGTTGCACAGCACAGCTTTCAAAAGGATGCTCACTCTGCATGTGTGCAGTAACACACTGATGTCACACAATAGTGTAAATGCTGCCACACACACAAGGCAACCCACAGAGGACACACAGCTCCCTATGACACCTCACAAATGCACTGCTGTTTTCAGCAAAGAGCAGATTCACACACACAGGCGCTGTTCACGCTGCAGTACAGCACCTGATGCACACACATACACATGCATGTCTCAGACATCGATACTTGCTGTCCACTGCCCACAGCAGGCACATGCACAACACCAACACATAGATGCTCACCACAGGCCATACATTCCTGCACACCCACATGCACACATGGCACCACATTGTCCATGTTATCCCCTTTCAGCATTATCCCAGGCAGATCGACTCACTCTGAGAAACAGACAGACACATGTATGCTTGTGTCTTCCAGATCTCCCTGCATGCCAGCACAAACCTGGAATGTGAAGGTGAGGCAAAACACATGCATTTGAGATGAACAACATGAATACCACACCAATGCACACATACAAACTTACATATGCATACCACTCGGGTCCTGTTTGCCGTGCTTTTGCTGTCCCTTTTCCTTTGTTTAGCTAGTCATGGTGCTTCTTCCATGACTCTGAAGCACAGGAGCAGATGGTTTGGAGATCAGTTTAGGATGATGGTTCCTTTTTCCACTAGTGGCTCTCTTCAGCTGCTTAGGTCAGTGCTAAGTGTCTCAGATGAAGGTTCTCCTTGCCTATCCATGCCCAACACCTCTGTGTTACTTCTCAGTCCCTGTTAGAATTTCTGAGTCCAAATGCCTCTTTAAATTGCCCTCATGACCATACTTTAACCCAACTAGCATTTCAGGCCATAGTGGCTTTTCTAGGTTTGGCAGCATCTGTTAGCTTTGACCAAATGAGGCAATTCCATCTCCATTCTGCTCTGTACACATGCCTTGCTGAGACCCAAAAGACTCTCGCTTGTCCCCTTTCAGCCTGAATTATTCATCTCCTGTAATGCACAATGGATGTTTGTGGGAAGCGGCACGCAGGTACAACTGAGCACAGTGCCGAGGAACCGATGTTCCTAGCAAGCTGAAATTGCCTGGGCGCACGGGCCAAGTTTGGCCGAGAGAGAGAGGAAATTTTTACTCCTTCAAAGCACTTCAGAAAAGTGAACGGTCGTGGTGGCAGCGCAGGCAGAGGGGAAGAGGGGGTGTTTTGGAGGGGTTGAGGTGGTGGTGGAGGCTTTCCAACATGTTTCTTCTGGCTCCTCTCATGCTGCTCCATGAACATGCATGTGGTGCATGCATGGGAAGGTGGGAAGTAGGTGACTTTCAGTTGTGGAGAGCTGGCATGCCTGAGCAACGGTGGGGAAGGTGTAGTTGCATACTGAGGGTGTTTGGTAAGGACTATGGAAGCAGAGTGCTGCGGCACGTAGTATGTGTGAGGGCAGGGAGCCCCTGAAAGAGCCTATTGCAATGTATGCTCCACTGACCTACACTGAGGTGTATCTGTACGTGCTCGAAACCCATGCCTGTCCAATAACACAGGACAAGAGCTTTTGGGACTCCTTCCATATTTCCTCCATGTGACTGGGGCTAGACCCGACTGCAACAACCCCTGCATTACCTGTATGCAAGCCATGCCTTGGTGTCTGTGAGCTCTTCCTTTTGTATCTGTGCCACCACTGCTTCAGTGATCCCAGGACAGCCATGGACCTCTGTACCACACACCTGCTGTTGCATGCACACCCAGCTGCTCTTCTGCCCTGGAAACCCCATGCTTTCCCTTGCCTCTCCTGTTTCCTAGGGGCACACAGGTACATTTGCTTGTCCTGATGTCGAACCCTGGTTGTTGTCCGTCGCCGCTAGCAGCATCGTGCTGTGACACTACAGAGCTTGTTAAACAAGCCTGGCAGAGTGCTCACTGTGCTGTCCCTGGTGCCAGGCCGATCTCCCCTCATTCCCTTGCTCCTTCTTACCCATGTTGTGTACCTCCTTGTCTTTCCTGGGGCCTGGGGAAAGCTGGCACCTTCCTGACCAAATCTCTGCTTCCCACACAGGTTTATGTACATCTTCACTATGCTTAGGTTTTGCAGTCACATCCCCTGATGCCACTATCAGCCAATTTCAGAGCACTCGGGGCAGGTGGGACTACGCACTCTTCTTTGCATGCAAATTATGCACATCTAACACCAGAACGGAGGGTAGCAGAAGGGATGAGTGTGGATGCTTTTCCAGGATTTCCGCTCCAGAAACTTTGCCCCCAGGAGCTGCAACATGTGTCAGTGGACAGATACATGGGAGGTTGTAGAATGGGCAGAATTAGAGAAAGTGCAGAAAAAAAGGGCAAATCTCAGAGATGGAGGCAGTTAAAGCAGAGTTGGTGTGGCAGCAGTGCATGTGTGCATTTGCACCCCTGCAGTTGTACAGAATACAGCTGTCTCCAAAGTTAATTTCAGCTTCCTAATTTTCAAGAACCTCTTCCCTTTGATTTTTTTTTTTTTGGTGAATGATGCTGGCTGTCTGTGCTTCATATGTAGTTTATGTTTGTCTGCCTGTGTTGGATGTTGATGAGTATTTGTGTTTTCCATATGACAGAATATGTCTGGTGTTTGCTGGGGCTAATGTTTAAGATCCAGAAGGATGCTATGCCACTGTGTGGGCTGAGTTTAGGTAGGTAACAGTATCTGATATGATCAGTTTGTATGCTGCAGGCAATTCATAAGTAGACTCTATTTATGTGATATGCAGCCAGTGGTGCTTGCTTGACTTATGTTTCTGAGTGTGTGAGGATGTTTTATGTGCTCTCATTTTCTTATAGATGTGTGTGTTGTGATTTGCTGGTGCACTGATAGAGATGTGTGTGTGTATGTACATGGCACTTTTTGTTCATGGTCTTTGTTATGACTGTGGGCTTATTAAATGCTGTGTGTTTGTACAGTGACAGTTACGTATAAGGAGTCAGGAGTTTGTGTGTGGTAGATAATTTTGGGTATTCAGCATGTATTTCTGCAGGGATCGCTATTTGCTGTGCCATGTAAAAAGGTTTTTGCTGTGTACTCATACAAGTGGTGGAACAAGCTGGGTGGAGCTGATGTGGTTGTGTGATGGTTGTCTGAAATATCACATATGCATCTTAATACAGATGTGCACCCTTGTAGGTGCAGGATGAATGCGAAGAAGAGAAGCACCTCATCCTTCAGAGGGACTCTGAATACGTAGAGGTTGTACGCAAGGTGATGCGTGGCGGTGTGAAAAGACCAGTGAGTGTGAATGTGTGTGTATGTGTGTGTGTGTGCGTGTACAGCGTGTGTGTTCTGAGTGTGAACAGCAGCCTTGCAGGGGGGCGTGCCTGGGTGATGTGAGCAGGGCCGGGAGGTGGCGTGTCTGTGTGCGTGCAGCCGTGTGTGTAGGCACACTTCACCTTCTCCTGGTGCAGCTCCGTCAGCACCTTACCCTTCGCTGGGTCAGGTGCTCTCTCCTTATTGTGTGCAGTGGGACAACCAGGCTCTTAGGATACAGGCCAACCTCTTCCCATCCTTTAAGTCTCCTTCCATCTGGCTGTCTGTCTGCTCTGCTGCCTATGTCCAGTTGTCTGTTCCCCTAATCACTGATACGCCCTGACTAGCTCACACCCCACACTGCCTGTGGACTCAGCAGCTGTGCATCTCTCCGTCCCTCCCACACGCAACGCACACACATTCACACACACACACACACACACCCTGGAACTTCATCTGTGGCATGTTCAGTTGCCATTGGAAACCTAAGAAAGAAGTGAATCTACCCTCCAAGTCTTAAGCTGGTGGTTTTTTTCCTTTTTTTTTTTCCCTCCCCTTTCCTCCTCTCCTCACAGAAGGCAAAGTCGTTCGCAATGAATCCATGGCAGCTTCGATCGAGCGGTGAGCTGGAGCACCTACTCACAGGCCACTCCTTGATGTGACTGAACAGAGACCTTTCCCAGCACTCGCCGAGGAGAGCTGAGCCCCGGATTTACCTCCCGCGCACCCGGGCACCCCAGTGCAGGCACCGTGAGGTAAGCCAACCTCGGCACCTCTGCCTGCGCCTCTCTTCATCCCTCCCTCCCTCCCTCTTGTTGCTTGTTCCCCAGAGGTGTGAGGGAGGGGAAGGGCAGGGGATTCCGCTATGCTGTGAACAAAATCTAAGCTTTCATCAGCGCTCTCCCCACAATGGAGAGCTGCTCCCTCCCCCCGAGCCCCTTTTCTTGCGGCTCTGCAGGCGTGTGCAGGGAGGGGTTGTTTGCAGAGCAGCCGAGGGAAGCGCTGCGGGTCCCCTGCACGCAGTCCCGAGTGCATTCCACTCCTTTCCCATCCCTCCCTTGGCACACACCTGTCTGCTCTTCTTCATTCGTCATTTTCCCCCACCTCCCCTATCTCCTGGGAGAAGGGGCAGCCGGGCTGACTCTGCTGCAGCCTGGCCAGCAGCATGGCTGGGCTCTGCAGCCCTGGCCTGGGTCCTCTCAGGGATGCAGCTTGCAGCAGAGCAACAGTGAGCATCGTGCTACTGGGAATGAGGCATGCAGGGGAGAATTCCCCCTCCCTCCTCATCTCATGGATATTTTGGGTATCCCAGTTCCCCACGGAAGATGCCGGCCTCCATTTCCTAGCCAGGTACCTCCTCTGAATACCCAGCCCAGCCTGGCATAGCTTTTGGGCTGATGGGCATGCTCTTTGTCACTGCTTATCTGCTGTCCCCTGGTGCTCCTTCCCAGCTGGAAGGGATGTTTTCCTACTGGAGACAGTATGTTTCATAAGCTGGGAACGCTGTGTGCCCTGCACAGGCGGTGAAGGGGCCCTGTGCTGAGCCTGACCCATTTTGGGGTGCAAAGCTCTTGGGAGCACCTGAAAGGGCCTCCTGCTGCCCAGGGCTGCCCTCAGTGCCCCTTTCCTCAGCTCCTCTGCAGGGAAGGCAGGAAGATCAGCTGCACTATTTCCATGCCATGTCTCTGTGCTGCTGGATCTGCTGCGGTGTGGGAATGGGAGGGGAGTGGGAGCAGCTGTTTCTCCCATTGCCTGGGCAGGCCCAGACATGCTGCCAGTCCTCGAGGAGCATGAACGTGCCTGGAGATCCTTTCCCCAGAATAGACCCTAAAGAAACGAGCTGCTGGCAAGGCAGCGGGCAATCTCAGAGGAGTGGATTTTAGAGGGGAGATTTGAGAGTTCGCAACCAGCCAGGCTATGCTTTCAGATTTCGCACAGAGTCTGAAAGAAACCGGGGTTTTCGGAGTCAGATTTTGGGGGCTGTTGTGTATCTCTGAGGGGAAAAGACTGGCAGGGTCTGTGTTGCTGTGCAGCCCTGGCAGTGGTGCTGGTGTAGTGTCCCCTGAAGAAGGTGATGGGTTGCTCTCCTCCTGCCCAGGCCCCAGGTGGAGATGCTGGCAAGAAAGGTCCCTTCCAGGGCATGTTCCAGTGCATCTCCCTGCTGCCACCACAGGACCCTGCTGTCAGTTCTCCCTGTCTACAGTTCCTCAATCCCTCTGTCCAACCACCACAATACCTACCCTTCCACACGAACTGCTGCCTTTCAACTTCTCTTTGGTGGCACTAAGGTGTTTCTCTTCCTCTTCTGGGGTACCCCAAGCCCTGCTTTTCACTCGTTCAGCACCCCTTCCTCTCTTTTCATCCTTTGTGACTCCCATGCTGGGCAGGACCAGCTTTGGTCAGTCTTGGGAAGGGCTGACTTTCCCCAGCGGGATTGTTTCTGGATGCTGCTGCCAGCTGACAATACTGTGAAGTGATCTTTTCCCCTGTGGTTCACACCTTATGGTGTGTGCGCACGCGTGTGTCTTGCGGGTGACGGAGTGACTGTAGCACTGTTGATGTGTCACTCTTCCTCTTGGCTGGAGCTTGGCAGGGAGCGTGTCCAGGCAGTCGCACTCAGTTTTGTTGTTGGGGAGTTTGCAGAAAGCAAGCTCTTCCCATATGGAGCCTCCAAAGTCATTTGGCATTGGTTAAATTCCTCAGCCCTCTCAGGACATGGCTTTGGCACTGACTCAGGGTGGACATGACAATAAATCCAGCTCTAGGGAGCTTGGTACTGGGTCAAAACTGCTGCAGCTACATGGTAGAAAATGCTGATCCAGTATGAATTCACACTGCTGTTTCAGATTTGTTTAGAAAACAATGTTGGCTTAACTCTGCACTGGCAAGGTTTATGTTGTGTTGGGTATTATCTGTCTGCACAACTCTAGCTTGATGCTGGCTCTAGTGTTGTTTGTGTGCCACATCTGGCACACACTCCGGATCGTGTGTGCTCGGGCTAATCTGACAGATGTAATTGCACACTGCAGGCAGCCTGGTTCAGTCCCTCCTGTCAGGCAAGCCAGTTTGAAAGAGGGTTACATTACGGTCTGGGAGCAAACCATGTCTCACACCAGGCAGCTGCTTTCCCCTCTCAGGAGTAACAACAGCCCTGGTGTCCCAGCTGCCTTGAGAAGTGATACACGGTGAGGCAGAAACCCACCTCTCTGTAACTCCATCTCTCTTAGTACCACCCCAGGTCCAAGGAGATTCTAGAGAGAAAAGTGTGTCCTCTGGCTGGTGGCCACATATCTGACTGGCTCCCCCCAAGGGTTTTTGAGCTGTGTACAAGGACGAGAGGATGGCACCGGCTCGGAGGAGGGCAGGCACTGCGCTAAAGAGGAAGGAGAGGAAAGCATTGTCCCAGCAGAAGGATGTTGTTCTCCAGCCTTGACCACTTCACAACCCCATGGCCAGTGCATGTGGCTTGGGAGAGGTGTTATCATTTCTCATAGGATCATGTTGGCAGAAAATGGGGCTGCACCATGAGTGGAAGCTGAAACAGCCCCATTTGAAGAAGGTGCTCATTGGGACAGAGTATGAGTGCAAACCCTCACTGTTATGCTGTGGGGACTTTTTCCAGATCTGTCACTTAGGTGCTTGTCTTGCTGAAGGAGGTAATTTTGTTTGTGCTGGGGGGGCTAAAGGGCAGAAAGGTGATGAGGGGTGGTTCCCCTAATGCTTGTGTGTGGATGTGTACAAGTTTCTGATGATTAGGAGGAGAATTTGTTGTTTGGGTTTAGCAATCCAAAACCAGTTTTACTTTAAAGCCCAGCAAAATATCTTTTGGGGGTTAAAGTCAAGAGGTGATACTGTCTACCAGACCTTGTTGCTAAGGACTCCTGACTCCTAATTGTAGTGAAATTTTGTCACTTGTCACCATACTGTGCCTCAGTTTCCCCTACCCGTGGCTGAGAATTGCCTTGGGACCAAACATTGGGGGAGAGGAGAGGGATGGGAAGGAGGGATGTGAAGGCATGCACAGTGCTTCAGGCTGCACAGAGGGATGCTGTGGGGAAAGGGAGGTTCAGCCTGTGGACTTTGCTGACATGGCTGAGTGCTGTTCGCAGCGGGCTGGATGCCGGAGGAGAATCCGTAATGACCAGGGAGCTGTGTGCCAGGGCCAAGGCAGTGATTCACTCAAGCCTCTGTTTGTTTGGGAAGAGAAAGGGAGTTTGTGGCTTGTCACTTAGGAAACAGAGTAGAGATTCAGTGGTGAAGGACGGGCTTCTTGGCTGGGCCTCCCCGAGCAGCCACGCTGTGTGTCTGTGTGTGTGTGTCAGGGGACCAAGGGGGCCCTGGTACAGGCCATGACTGGCAGCTGGCCATCCCTGGCACTTGTCACTTCACCTCCCCTTTGTACCCTCTGCACAGCCACCACTGATGGCCAAGGACAGCCCTGAGATACACACATATGACACACCAGTGCCTGTGAGGAGAGGGAGATGATATAAAGCCTTGCTAGAAGAGAGCTGGATGGGATTTGAGCTACCTCCCTGCCTAGTTTATCCCGCATGTGGTAGCACAGCATCTGTGCAAGCATCCATGTTGCTTCATCCCAGCCCAAACAGGCACCTTCAGTACAGCTGTGTCTTGGTGTGTGGGGCCATGTCACAGGCTGTGGAGTGGTGTTGGGCTAACTCAGGGGATGAAGAAGACTTCTTTCTCCCCTGAGTTCCTCCTCTGCTCATCCCTGCTGTGCCTCTTCTGATGTGAGTCCTGCCTTGCTTCTTGAGGAGGTAGAGACCTGCAGGCAGTGGAGGGAGGTGTCAAAGAGAGACTCATAGAGGTATGGAGAGGATGAAGTCTGTGAGAAAGAGGGAAGACCTGAGGAAAAATAGGGCAGAAGCATCAAAGGAAGAGAGGGGTGCTGAGGGAGGCAGAAAGAGAGCAGTGCATGTCTGTGCAGCGACAATGTGGTGTGTAAGTCTTCATATTGATATTACAGACTAGAGTTTGACCTGACCATGTTTGTACTGGTCAGAGATGTAATCTGAAGAGCTGTGACAGGAGGACCAGCTCTTCACAGTGAACTGCTCATCTTCCATCCACCTTTTTAATCCAGGGAACAGCCAGCCTGAGATTGTCCTGCTTTGAGGTGTTTTCTCCTGTGCATGTTCCTCTGCTCCCAACATGGAGGAGGGCACATGGCTGAGAAACCCCTCCCCATGTCCTCTGTCCTCCTGGCCCTCACCCAATGGAGCCAGAGGAAGTGAGTGTGCTGCCCAGCGTGGCTGAGAATTGCCTTGCTCTGTATACTACTGATGTTGGTGAGGTATTAGAGGGAGGCACAGACCTGCTTTTAAATGGCTCCCCAGAAAAGCTTATGGCCACATTACCTCACACAGGCAATATCTGCAGGGAATGAATTCAACAAGCTACATGAGGCAGCATTTTTTCTATAACTGCCCCATCAACATGTCCTGTAAGAACTGAACAGCAGCAATTTAGATAAGAGGGATTTGTGGATGTTTCTCTTCCTCTTTTATTAAATATATTTGAGTACATATCCGTCAGATAAGGTAGGTATGCCAGGTCTGTCACAGGGTGGGTAGATTTCATACAGATGTTCTCAGAGTCACTTTTAATGGGAGTGTGGTGGTTTCCAGGAGCTGGAATGCCAGTGTTGGCTTGCAGATGGGTTGACAGGTGAACATGTACGCACAGTAGGTTGTGTGTTCACTGTGGTGTCTTCACTGAGAAATAAATCAGTGGGTCCTTCTCACTCATCTTGAGCTTCTTCACTGACCCACCAATGTAAGGACCGATGGTCTGTGTGGCTTGAAGTTAGTGGCATATCAGGCCCATCAGGCTGTGCCCCGATCTTAACTCTGATCCTTTTACAGCCAGCCACCATGGTGAAAGCTATCAAAAACCAGTCCGACACAAAGAGAAAAACACTCGTATAATGGGGCTACTTATTTGAGTTGCCCAGCATTTCCCATTACATTTCATGTCTTGTGGCTGATTCAGCTGAAAGGCAATCACCAGAGCTAACAGCCCAGCATTGTTCTGTTCACCTTCTGATTTACTTCTTTTCATCCTCGCTGGGTTTCATCTCCTCCCAGGTTCATGCATCCCCCAGCACTGGGGTCACTTTCTTTTTACTGCACCTTAGGCTGTCTATAATCAAGCTAGCACTGTTCCTGCCCTGAATCTTCTGGGGTCAAGATGGAAATCACTATTCAGCAAGAGACCCAAACAAATGAGCAAAACTAGCCTGGTTGGTCAGAACAGGGTGGAAGTTATCCAAGAAAACTCGCATTGATCAATTCCAGTCACCTCCTGTGTTTAAAGTGACTCAGTATCTCCATTTTTAGGATGTTGCTGGGGAGCTGAATTCTCTTATGATTTCTCTTGTATCAGCTGTCCCTACCAAGGGTGTTTGTGAGATTCTTTTCCTATATCTGCTTATATGAGTATCTGTTGGAAAACATGCTGGTAGAATAATGGGTGCTGGGACAAAGCCAGTCATAAAAAAACCCAAAGCCCACTGAAAAAAAAAAAACCACAAAACCTCCCCCCCCTTTCACTGAACAATAAGTTATCAAGTCCAGATGGTTAAATCCGAGATTTTGGAAGGAGCTTAAGTGATTGAGCTGCTAACAAAAATATGCAATCTCTTGTGAAAAAAAAAAAACTACTGATTCGGGGAATTGGAGAAGACCAAATGTTGTACCTATATTTAAAAAAAGGCTTCAGTGATGATCCGGGGAATTAAAGATCAGTAAGCTTTGCATCTGTATCTGGTAAACTGGTAGGAATGATAATTAAAAAGCAATGCTTGAAGACATCTGGAAGATTGTGGTCTGATAGGGCCTATCCAGCACGGGTTCAGCAGGAGAAAACTGCGTCGTGTTAATCTCCTACAACTTTTTGGATGTGCCAATAAAGCAGTGGATAAAGGAGAACCAATTGATATAAGATATTTAGACTTCCAAAAGGCTTTTGAAAGATCCTGCACAAGAGCTACTAAAGAAGCTAAGTAGTCAGTGAGAGACAAAATATTGACATAGATCAAAAACTGAGTAGGAGACTGAAAGAATGAGGGGATTAAACAGTCAAGTTTCACCATGGCAAAAGGTTAATGTGGCCTCCAGGTTCTCTTCTAAATCCCTTGTGATTTACCTTATTGTTTAATGACTTGGAAAGGTGGGAGGAGAGATATGCTGTATGAAAATCAGCATATGAGACAAAGTTATTAAGTTGGCTGTGGACAGAAGGGGCTATGAGAAATGCCTGGGAAAGAGATTTAAGTTAAATGAATGCACTGTGCTCTGGTGAACGAAACTGAGCACTGAACTTTATGTTCAAAGTAATGTGTGTTGCAGGGCAGACTCAAAACTCTTCAGATACCCAAAAGGTCCTGAAACAAGAGTATCAGCCAAATGAAAGTGAGGGTGAATATCAGAGCAGAGCTCTTTGTAGCTCTGCTCCATGCTGTAATGCCCTTGAGCAGGCAAATTAGTTGTTTGGATGCAAAGGCAGTGGGTAGAGAGTGCTCTGCAAGAGCTGTGAGGCTCTTGATACACCTGCAGTGCTGCCTCATTTGGAATTACATGCTGAACTTGGGTCAGCCTGTTTCTGAAGGGATGCTGGAGAACTGAAGGGCCTCTGAGGTGATACAGAAAGCCTGTGAATATCCCCAGGTGAATGGAGGAGACAGGTTGCCAGTCTCAGACATCGGACTGGAAGTGGATGTTGGGAGGAAATAAAATTATGAGACATATGAAGATATCTGTCCGTCCTTTCCTCATCACATCGGAGTGAAGGAATGCACACTGAAATTAAAATGCATGGGATTCAGGTTCACAGGGTTGTGCTGCAGAGCTCTAAGTCGTGAGAATTTGCCAGGTCAAAGAATTTAGAAAGGTTCATAGTGGGCTTGTGTGTTTTCTAGAGAACTAGAATACACCAATGAGCTTCAACTAGTGATGAGCCCATTTTGGAGCCTGAACCTTCAGGTTCACTCTTCGGAGCCTATATTGACCTGCAAATCATAGCAGCAAATGAGAAAAGTAAGATAGGAGCACATTGTCCATCATTTGTCTGCTTTGATGTTTTTCCATCTTCTTGCCCAAAACATCTGGTGAGGTTTTTCCCAAGAGGCAGTGCAGATATTTCTCTGACATGGAACAGTTTTTCCCCAGAGTGCACCTTACCTGCTGGGACATGAGCAGTGATATTCCGTTCATATCTTAGCTCTTCATAACGTCACGTATGTTCAAGAGCATCCTCAAGGTCAGGGAAGAATGGGCTCAGATTCCCTCCTAACATAACGTGGCATTATTGTATTGAGTTTGAACTTGGTTCTGGTGAAAACCAAACCCCATGCTCTCCCACAGAAAAGGTGCAAACCTACCTAAACTTTTGAAATTGCATGATATTGCAAACCCGTGCAAATTGTAAAAATATGCAGAGTTCCCAGACATTCCTAGGAGATTGCCCATGCTTCCATCTTCCACCTGAGTTATGGATGCAGGAATCAGCACCAGGATAACAGGGTATTGCAGACTTTCCAATTGCCAGGCCAAGCTGGAGCCCAGAATTTAAAATCTGCTGGGGCTTAAGGCAGAAGAGAAATTCCTGAGTCTATAGAAGTTCTGAAACCTTATCTGATTTTTCCCTTCTTTCTTCAGTGTAAGAACCTGAGTATACAAACACCTACCTCCCTGTCCAACATTTTCCCTACCCAGGAGCATAGTCCCAGTTTTTTTTTTTTTTTTTTTCTGAGTTCATGATATAGGGTGTGGAAGTCTTCAACTGCTTGGTTAACTGAGCCTGTTTGATTTCTAGCTATTTTGTGTAGCTACACACACATTTGTGTACCCAGACTCTTTGTAAGGATGTATGCTTCCTGGACAGCCCATGAGGTGTGAACAGAGTGACTTCTTGCACTTCGAAATGTTTTTAAGCCAGAAAAACAAACACTGAGGATTGTCTTCGCATGTTGCTCTTTGCTGGATCTCTGAGCTCTCTTGTTTTCTTAGAGCTGTGATTCGTTTTGGTGGGTAGCTTGGAGCTACACCCACTGCAGCTGATGTGGATAGAGTGGGAGCAGTCAGGCTTGTGTCCCAGTACCGAGAGACCTGGGGTCAATGTAACACCTTTCCACGTGGTTCAAAGTTGCTGTGAGGCCAGAGGGAACTTTGGCAGTGCTTCAAAGCTGACATCACCACAGCCCCTGCAAACCTCTGGGGTGGAAGCAACACCTTCAACACCTCTCCTGTAATCCAGGAGCTGGGGACTGTGGGGGCTGAGAGACACTGACGTCACCCATACTGCGTGCCAGCAACCCCGGGGCTTTGGAGATGACTTGATCATCACTACTCTATTACAGCACCTAAAAAGACCTTTGGGATTGAAAGATGATTGCATCTTTCTGCTCTATAACAGCAGCCAATGAACCTCCAGGGTCAAAGGATAAATACACCATCTCTGGAGTATTATAGCATTTAGAAACCTCACTCACTGACTCACAGCTGTCTGACCCCCTCCACCTTGTCTCGGCACCCAGCCACCTTCTCTGCTGAGGTGTAGAGGGATAATCCTTGTGCTTTTACAGTTACCTGCCTATGTGCGGCACTGAGATGAGACCAGACTATCTTCTCACTTGTTATGGTACTGAGGAACACTGGTGGTGTGATGCATGTGCCAGCCATTTGCTCTGTGAATGCAGCAAGGAAGGAACCACCGCAGTAAACCATTTCCTCTCTTAATACAGCATCTGTGAAACTCTGGTACTGTTTTGCTGTGGGAAATGATCTGCTCTCACCTGTTACACAGTGGGGGCTCTTCTGAGACTGCTGGGGGTGCTTCAAAAGACAGCTCAGCTCCTGGAAAGGGCTGTGTTGTACCAGCAATTGGAGTGCACTGATGGGAAGGGGGATACTTTGATGACCAGCTATCCTGCATGTAGAAAGCATGAATTAATTTGTCAGACACCCTAGAGAGGTGGAGTTCTGTCATGTTATGAACTGGACTTGTAGATTCTGGGGAAAATCCTCAAAGCTTTTGGTAATAGAGGTTTTAGTGAGTTTAATGCCGATGGAATTAAAAGTCTCTAGGCACTCGTCGTGAATGGATTTACATCGGGGAGATTAGAAAAGGGAAAACATTATTGGTGTCCAGGAAACTCAGGAGAGCAGCTGTCAGCTGGTTTAGATGGAAAGTTCCCCACTGGTCAGGCGCCCTGGCAGCCAGGCAGCACACACGCACACCCTGTGGGGTCAGCTGGCCTGCTCACGGGCTGAGGACACGTCCCAGGGTCCACTGTGGGTCACGTCACATGTGAACATTCACAATAAGCTGTTTGCTCTAACCGGTTTTACGGACACATTGAACATAAGCTAACATGGGAATGGTCTCTTCATTTTGGCTGCCATGCTCTTACACAAAGACCCCTATTCCTCACACTAGTGCTACTGGCCTGACTCAGCAGGGTCTTTACTGTTCAGTCCTGCTGAGGAACATGCCTACAGAGACACCACACTGGAAGGACTGCAAAGCAATCTCTTCCTTCACGGATAGGCCTTTTACAGTCCCCTTTCTTCCCACCAGAAATGCACCTGGTGTGTAACTATGAAGGGCAGTTAAAGTGAATACTGGTCAAGATCCTTCAGGATTAATTTTAGATGGTTTTATCAATTCATAGTTAATTTTGGCAAACTCATAAAATCCACCATTTTCAATTTGTCTGTGAGACCTGGGGAGGCATCTCTAGATTGACCAAGTTCTGCTTCTTTTTCCCAAGCCTCAGTGTTTGTCTCTGCTGGAGAAAGCACCCTGGGGCCAGATGGCCCTTGCCTGTGCTCTTAGATAAGAAAGGCATGGTCCTGGAGGGTTTGGCCTTTCTTGGATTTCCCTGCTGAGACTGGGTTGCTGAGGCTGTGCTCTTTGCTGAGGGATCAGGTAGGTAAAAGAAGTAAAGATACCAAGAGACCTACAGGGAGAGCGAGAAGGGTTATGGCCTTAAGTAGATGAGCCGGTTATGCTTGTCTTGGGAATGCTCCAAGAGATGATTTGTCTGCTGTTCCCCTTATTATTTCTCTCCAAAATCCTCATCACTTGTTGGTGCATCTTTTCGAGAGCAAAGATCAGGGTTCATTCACCCTGGCCTTCTTCATAAGTGGTACATCATCAAGCTGAGGACTCAATTCAAATCCTGTTTTGAAGATCTCTATCTCCCCTGCCACCCAGGAGAGCTCGCTGGGAGATCAGGCTTTGTTAAAGCAGAGAGCTCCCTGCCTCAGGGATGATGGGCAGAAAGAAGAGCACGGTGGCTTGACAGGACGGGACATGACTTTATCAACTGCGTACCCACAAGCAAGCCAAGGGCAGATTTACCCTTGCTTTGTAGGATGAAGGTAATGCCCTGTCCACAGCACAGGACAGGGAGCTAGGATTCATGCTATCCCTTTTCTTTCTGCACAGTATGCATCACTGCCTGTTGACTCTGGGCGGGGCTGGGTGTGTGGGAAATGCTGCTGAAGTGGTCGACACTGCCCTCAAATCAAGGTATCAGGTATTGACTACCAGGGGCAGGGCAGACACAATGTCTCCAGTGTCCCTCCCAGTGAGTGGGTAGATGCCACCAGGGGGTCTACAAAGAGGGAGGAGGAGATGGTAGAAATAAAACAGCTAGGAAAGAGGGCCAGCAGTCTCTGTGCCTCCCCAGAGGGCCGCTCTTGTGCTGGCAAGATGTGGTGGGAGTGCAGGGAGTCAGGGAAGGAAGTCAGGAAGGGGAGATGCTATGCTGGCAGGTTGGCACCCCTTGGAGCGGTAGGGAGCCAGCAGGCATTGTGGCAGTCAGCCCTTGTCCCTGGGCTCCCATTCATCAGCTGGGAGATGCAGCTTGGAGGGAAGGGGAGCTTTAAGTAAAGCATAGAAGCAAAAATATTAATATGGTGACTGGGGCAATGTGCAGTGAGTGATCAGCAGTAGTGTTCATGTGGGAACTGGAGCTACCCCTGGAGGTGTGGGCCTAATCTGTGGTGGGGAGGGGAATATATCTATTGCTGTGACCCCTTATCCCAGGAAGGTGCCTGACCTGGCACTGCTGGGGATATACTTGTCCTCAAATGTGCAGCATGGGAGCTGCTGGGCATGCAGGGCCGGCCTGTGGAGGGTACACAGCAAGGCTGGGGCACACTTCTGCATCAGCACTGACAGAACTGGAGCCTGTCAGCAAATCACGTCATATGATGCGATCATACGACAGCAAAGAGAGCCCCTCCGCTTTGCAACTGGCTCTGCAAAAGTGTTTTTGTCCTTTCTGCATCCTGGGTGAAAGAGCTTCTATCCCACCATCACCTTTCTTGAGGCATCTCTGTTTCTGTCAATCTATCGACCAATGCAAAGAGAACATTGGTGCAGGTATCCCCCCTGTGCCAGACAGCCTTGCTGGCTGTTGTAATGAGCTCATTCAGGCGGGATGTGTTTACCCCCTCTAAACAGTAGTCATTGTCTATTCCCAGGCAGAGCTGTGCTTCTGGAGGACATCTAGCACAACTAACTCATCATGACAACCAGCAGCAACTTCAGGCTGCTTTCACAGAGCTGTTTGTGGAATCACCTCAGCCCTTTAGCACAAGACGTACACTTGCAACAAGCCCTGCCACTACATAAGAGAGAGGCTTCAGTTTTCTGTGAGTTGTGTGTCCCTGGCAAATGGTAGTCCATGACTAATGTGTTCATTGCTGACAGGTCAGTGTGAGATGGGAGAAAGGCTCAGTGGGATTGCTGAGAGCACATGGGCTTTGCAGCAGTAAGGATGTGATGAAGTTGTCAGCTTCAAAAGAATGTGGTCTTTAGGCCTTGACCTAGATGAGGACAAGTTCATAAACACAGGATGGGGCACACTCGCAGCTTTCTTGGAGATGGGAAAAGTTATTTGAGGGCAGTCCCTAGGACATGCCAGTTGCTTTCTGGGGATGAGGAAACCTGACATGTTCCTGTTGGGACTGACTAGCAGAGATTCCAAGTCCTCTCATTTGCATGATTAGCAGTGTTTGCGCTCACTGTTTTTTCAGGAACTGTCTTGTGTGTGAAACTGTACCCCCGCCACAGAACACTGGGCTGAAGAGAATATAGCGGGGGGGTGGAGGCTGAGTGCACCTGTGACTTATGGGAAGATTACAACATTGCCTGCAAATCCACGTGGATGTCAGCATGGTTCACATTATCTGCACCACCGTGGCATGTTACATTTTCACATTGTGTGGAGGGTGAGAATAGGCAGACTTTTCATAGGGAGCTGCCTCTGGGCATTGCTATTTTGTACTTCATCCTCGGAGCTGGTGAGCCTGGTAGTGTTGCAGGGTGACATGTATGAGGAAACCGGGCACCAAGCTGGAGGATCTATGTGGCTGTATTATGATATAGCCAACGAAGTGAGCTGCTGGCTGTTGCTTTGATGTGATCATATGACAGTTTGATGCTTTATTCAAAGCACTGGTTATAACTTCCTTACCCTTCTTTCCCAAGCACTTCGAGGCCAACTAATGTATTAATAAATTAGAGGGATTAAAATAAACAGTGCTTTGAAAATCATTAGGCATCCCAAATGCACGGAAACAAACAGCAGTTGAAGCAGAAATACAAAATGCAAATAGGCTAAGAACTGGGCCATAAAATATTGTATCCTAGCCCTGGGGCAGCTCTAGAAAGAAAAAGCATGTTTCTTCCCTTATCTCTTTGGGTTGGGACAGATGAAATAGTACTGGGTACTGTGAATGAAGTATGACCCCTGCCCATGTTCCTGCAGTGGTACAGAGCCTGCCCTACCAGTGTCTTTACTGGCTGCAGAACAGAGATGTGGGGAGATGAGGCCACAAGCACCTGCTACGGGGCTGGAGCTAAGGCAAGATCTGAAGGCTACAGACTGGGGACCATCTGGGTGAGCAGCTGTCCTAGGAAGCTCCTTCTGCTGTTCTTGGTCCTGACCCTTACCCTCCAGGCACTGCATGTCCAATTCTCTCCTCCTCTCAGCTCATTGGCTTTCTCACTCCAAGTTTAGCTCCGCTTTCCTTCTCTGAAGACCCAGGGACTGACACAGCCAATTCACACAGCATGCAGTTCATTTCCCTCTGTGGTACCAAAGCTGGGCCCCCAGCACTGGTGGCCACATCAGAATGAGTTCTGGCTGGTGCCAGGGCAGTGAGAGACCATGTTACTCAATGACCTTTCCTCGTTCTGCATCCTGGCCGGAGTGATGCCTTTATTCTTGCCAACTGCCTTTTTCTTGTCAATCCGTGCCAGCTCACAGACACACTGTAACAACACTGTCCCAACGAGGAAATACAGTCCCCAAGGACATCACAAAGGGTGTGAGTGGATGAGAGTGTGGCTGATGACCTGATTGTGATGTTTTGGGTGGTGTTTGTACGGGTATTACTTGAAAAATGAAATGTTTGAAAAATGCATCAGAGCAACATACATGTCTTTGATGTGTTGAAGAATCAGTGTGGTCTTGCTTAAGAAGTGGAAGTAATGAGGGCAATGAGTCTCAGCTCAGTAGGATGATTTTTAGGCCAGAGAAATGCTAAGGAATCACAACTGACTGATGTTCCCAGCCCATCAGAGAACAGGGAGATCCAGGAAAGTTGGAGATCTTGTGTTGGTGAATGAGATATTCACTGCCTTTAAGAGTGAGCATCCTATCCATACTTGGAGATGACTGTATTTGTGAGGAGGAGGAGGAGGGGTTCAGCTGTGAGAAGTCTGCCTGATTGTCTGGACCATCTTGAGTTTCTCTTGCGTGACAGACTTCACAAGCATCACTGGCCAGGGAGAAAGCAGTCAGACAATGAGAGAAAGCTGGCCTAGGAAAAGACAGAGCTTGTCTGATAATTGAATACTTCTCCCTGCCTGGCCAGCATGCTGCGAGTGGAAGGCATCGTGAGGCCAAGTGCCTGCCACTGCCAAGGGACTTTTCCCCTACACACAGCCACTGGGATTTCTAATCCAGGCTCTACAGGACAATGCTGTCATGTTAGTAATGGTATAACTCTCTTAGCAGTCTACCGGTGTGACAGAGTCACAAAGAGAACAGTGTAGGCTGAATATGCACTCATGCTTGCTAAGCCTGTAATCCCAGCTTTGATTTTCTCTCCCTCTTTTCTTTTTCATTTTTTTTTTAATAATCAGTTCAAACTTAATAACAGTAATTCACTAGTTGCCTGTTTATCTATCCTTGGCATGGTGTCCAATTTGCATTGCACAGGGCAGAAAGATGGGGGGTGGGGGGAGAAGAACTGGGAGAGGAAAGGGGAAGCTGTGTAGTGTTTCTGTTTCCTCCCTCCATGGAAACTAAGGCTGGTATCTTTCTGTGAACCTGAAAGTCTTGGCTGTCATTTCCCCCATGGTCAGAAGAGGCTGGTTATCAGGTCTGTTCTCCCACTCGTTTTGTATATTTTGTGACTTTCTTAGTAAAGATTCAGCAGCTGTTAGCAGCTCATGGCAAGTGTTTGGTGGTCTGTGGGATGGAAGGAGGCAGGGCTCATGAATGCCCTGGACTTGTCTGGACTGTGCTGTGGTTGTTACTTTTGGATGAGGCAAGGGTCAGTAATGGAGCTAAGCTCTTCCAAGGCTGTGTCTTGCAATTGCATCTGTTTCTGTACCTCCTTGAGGCTGGTCCCTTTTCTCTGCAGATCCTAGTAGACCCCAGGTGCTCCTCAGCCCAGGCATGTGCAAGACCTGCTGTGGGGCTGATTCCAGCACCATAATGTGTTTCTGCATCCAAAACCCTCTTGACTCTTGTCTGCCCAGGAATCTGACCACCTCTTCTCAGAAACTGCTGGGGCTGGGCAGCAAGATTCACAATTGGGCAGTAGTAAGGAATCGCTGGGTATGCATGTGAAGACTATTGCCAAAGAGCTGCTGTTAAGAACTGCCTTGCACTGTTCTCCTTGCTCTGGGCAGTCACTGGCCTCAGTCACACCTCAGTCAGTTTTGCCCCAGGAGCTTCTTCCAGGGTGAGCCTCCTCCCTCCTTGTCACCAGTGGTAGGCACAGCCCTGCTGAACTGCTCTGGGCTGCAGGTGGCCCTGCTTTTGTCTGGGTGACACTGAACATGGGAGACATGGAGCAGGCCATCCGGAATAAGCAGTTAAATGTGTGCTGGTGCATAGGAGGACAGTAAACAGGAGAGGGCAGAAAGCTTAGAAAAACTAAAGGTTTGGACCATTGTGGAGAGGCACTAGAGTAGTATTGAAAGGTGAGTTCAGCTAGCCTTCTGCTTCACCTTGGTTAAATATTGTGTATCTATGGTTCACCATGGCGGGACTGGTCCTGACTCCCAAAGAACTGTGTCCACGTGACCCATGTGTGTTGCTGAGACTGCCTGGCATAGAGAAGACAGCTCCGTCTGAAGCTA
The DNA here is from genome assembly GCA_013396775.1 of Cephalopterus ornatus. Classification (NCBI taxonomy): domain Eukaryota; kingdom Metazoa; phylum Chordata; class Aves; order Passeriformes; family Cotingidae; genus Cephalopterus; species Cephalopterus ornatus. Next base: position 945,612 of record VZRE01011581.1, read on the forward strand.
AGGGGAGCTGTGGGGCACTTTGGCAGCTTGTGGGGTGGTGAGTGATGGCAGGGAACATGCTGTTGTGCAGGATCAGTGAAGCACTGCTCATCTCTCAAGCTGTCTGCTTCTCTTGCTCTTTGTGAGTCTCTTCTCACTTCTTTTCATGTGCTCATATCACCTCTCTTTTCTTTTGCTCACTTTCTCTCTCTGCACGGTGCATGGCCCAGTGAATATAATCCACAGATAACCCTCTATTCTCTCTTTTCTCTTCCTCACCATCTTTCTCACTCATCCTTTCTTCCTGTCTCTCACTAACGCTCTGTTGCTCTCCCTGCCAATTTATTCTTCTCTTTCCTCCCACACTCTGTCCCCGTTTAATCAATCTCACACAGTCCTGTTTTTCATCATAGCTGCTGTTTCATGCTTACTTCCACGGAGGGAAGGCAGGCAGCTGTGGGGTTAGGGTACCAGGTAGGAAGCAGGAGAGCTGAGCTGAGACTTTCTTTGGTGACCATGGCTGTCACATCACCCAATCTGTGGCTTGGCTCCTTTCCTTTGACATGGGAACACTACAGCAGTGAGTTAACATGCAATGCTTAGAGGTTGTATGGCCAAAGTCTGTGAAGCTCCTGGAAGTGGGCTAGAGCTCTTTGGGTGCCCAAGCAGTGGTTGTTTGTCTTTGGTGCCCAGCTAAGCCCTTGTGCCTAGACTGACGCATTGGAGGAGTATTCTCAGCCCTGCCCATTGTACTATTCACAAAGTCTGCCCATCCAATTTTTCGTCAGAAATAACCCCATGGAATGCAATTGAAAAGACTCAGACATGGAGTTTTGATCTGCGGTGATCCAGAGCTTTATCCCTGCAAATCGCTAGAGACTAAGGGCATTTCCTGTTACTGTTGGTGTTACCTTTGTAAACACATCACACCGAGTCCCTGCTTCTCCGCGTCCACCTTTATCTTCTTTTCCTTCTTTCTGCCGTGCTGCTTGTCCACCTTTGCATACCGGAGCCTGCCTTGCCTGCTGGCTGTTGTGGGCTTGCCCGGAGCTGCCAGATGCTTGCACCTTCTTAGCTCTCACGGGTAGGAGTTGCTATGGGAGACAGCGAGAAAGAAAAAGTGCCTTCCCCAGCAGCCCTAGGAGCTAGAAGTCTTCTATTGAGTGGAGAACACCCCCCTCTTGTGCTCCTTCCTCCCCTCAGCCCCCCTTCAGAGAGCACTCTGCAGAAAGCCGCCTTTGAAGCCCCTTAATTAGTGTCCCGTGTGTCCTGAACGGAGCCCTTCATTACCACCAGCAAGAGGCACAAATTGGCATGTGTTTCAGGTTTGGGCTCTGTGCCAGAATTTTGTTCCAGTCCCCTCCCTCCAAACCTCTCCAGCTTTCCCCCTCCTCCTCACACACGCGTGCACACACATTGACTTTCACAGACAAACACACACGCACGCACACACACAGAAGGCATCCTGCCAAAAAAAGAGAGACATCCCCTTTCCATCATCCCACGTTTGAGAGAAAAACCACAAATGACAAAAGGTCGCTCTGCTCCCTGCCTCCCTCCGCCTCTGGCTTGCTCTTGGCTCTGCTGACCCTTCAGCATATGCAACTGCAGGTTGGGGGTCATTATCAGTCCCAGAGTATCTCTCACAGCCTGTGGATGTGCTCAGAGGGTGCTAATTAGTGAGAGAAGGACTGATTAGGTTAGAAATTAAGTGTTTATTTCCTCGTCTGCTCTTTTTTTTTTTTGTATGGGTGTAAAAATAGTGAGGCCAGATGGAGTCTCAGGAATGATGGGAGAAAAGGCAGCCAGGAGTCAAAGGGGGTGAATCTGTATCCTATCTCACCTCTCCTGCACACCCTGGGTGGACAGGCACTCTGCAAATTCACAGCATCCCTGTGGCACACTGGCAGCCACCACACATGTCCTGTGACTGTCCTTGTTGGGATTGAGCTGGGTATTGCCTCTCTGCACAGTGTTCTGAAGAAGTTTTCATGCCTACAGAGCCTCTCAACTCCAGCGGCACCTCATCTTTTCCAGCTCAGACTTAATGCCTTTGTTTCCCCCCAACCCCTGCTTTTTTTTTTTTTTTTAAATCTCAATGTCACTATTAGCAGCAGCCAGTGGGTTACTGGCATCACCAGCCTTTCAGGGACACCCCTTGTCTTATCTTGGCAGTGTCTCCCCCCGTATCGCTGTCCTCATGAAGACATCCTTCCCTGCCAGACTGAGGAAATTCCGTCTATCTCTGCCATGGACTTTGCCTCTCCATTGCAAAAGTTGCAACACAGAAGCCAGTTAGGAGTCTGATTTCCAGGAACACCAAACTCTCTATGCCTGAGCAAACCCTGTACTTGCCCTGACATCAGACCATTCTTCCCTGCACCCTTGCTAGTTTCAGCCTGTTATGGGCTGTGGGATAAGGAAGAACAGATCATGGTATGGCTGAATAACAACTTCGCCTTGCTACAAGGCTACTCTGTGCTTCCAGCTCTCCAGGGAGCAGCTTTGAGGCTGTGAGGGGCAGTTGAAAAATCATCTCCTTCCTTCTACTTGACCTAAAGAAGATGTCTGGGGCTAGTATTTTGGATTCACTGGACATGGAGACTTTCTCCAAAGGACAGTGTTTAGGCTGATGGTACTCAGGTTCCAGCAGGCTGGAGGAGAGGGAGGGAAAGAGGCTCTACAGTTGACTTTCTGGGGTGGGAATTGTGCTGGCAGACTCAAGATGAGTCTGCACAGCTGGAGGCTGGCATCTGCAGCAGGCCAGTTTATGTGACCTGAGGGCTCACTCTGATTTTGGGAATGAAGGCCATCTCTCCTCGCTACAGATAGGACTGTTGAGAAAGGGCTGAATTTATTTTGCTGATCAGCTGCAGGCGGGGGGTAGTGGTATGCAAGAACCAGTCACTACGATGTGCTGGAAGAGAATTTGCAGAGAGGATTATTTACTCAGTAACCAATAAGGGGATTCCCTTAGAATCACGGCTAGTTGAGATGTGGGGATCCGATGGCAGGGGAGATTCTCTTGCTCACACAAGCTGGTGGGCCCTGTGACTCTTAGTTGCACTTCAGACCCCAACTAGAAAGCGTCTGGTGCCCAGGGGCTTTGTACCTATGAAATAAGAAGTCCAGCTTCTTTCAAGAGTGGGAGAGCAGCTAGGGGACCCCCAGCTCCAGAGATATATTTGTAGTGGGAGGAGAGGACACGTGTATGTGCTGGTGTTCCTCAGGCTGTGTGCTGTCAATATGACTGCATGCATGGCTGTTTGGCTGTTGCATGAGAGGAGGCTGTATTTGTCTGGGTACAATTCAGGCCTCATTCCCTTTTCATCATGATGGTGCTTTTTCACCATGTGGCTCCTGCAAACAGCCAAACAAACAAACAAACACACACATGGGAATCCAAACTCCCTATTACCACCACGTTGCAGATGCAGCCTGGTTTGGCCTGTATTTCTCCCGTTGCCACAGCAACGGTAAGCCAGAGAGTAAATCAGAATATCCTTCCTGGTGCTCAACACCCCCATATGGCAAAATAAATGACAGTGTGGAAAGCCTGGTCTGTCTCCCCTAACTCTCCTTTCCAGCTCAAGTTCAGCACAGACCCTCCAGAGACCTGTCATATGCCTGTCAGAGCCCAGAGGAGATCACAAGCCTCCTCCTCAGGCATGAGGGAACACTGTCTCTGCTGTGACCAGCAATCCCTCTTATTCCCTCCTCCAGTTGCTGTGTCTCCCATTGAGAATGTTTAAGTCTGAATCAATGTTCACTGTTCATGGTCTCAGCTCAGCTGGCTTTTAACAAGATGAGTCCCGTCAGCTCCACTAGAGACCAAACAGTATCCAAACCAGGCTTAGCAACCTGCTTCTTGCTTCAGCAAACTCTGCTTACAGCTGGGAGAAACAGAGCCTTTCGAGAGGAGCAAAGCAATCAAAGCACATTTAGGACCAGGACTCCTGTCCAGCTGAGCTCAGAAATATGCTCGCTGGGACAGCTGCCAAATGGGCTCCACCAGCTACGCTTTGTGTTGGCCCTGGGCACTTCTGAAGTCAGTGATGTGCTTAAGAGAGAGATCTGTCTGTCCAGAGAGAAGAGTCCTTGGGAGGAGAGGAGGGACACCATCCCTAAGAACCAGTGTGGGGCCGTCCCATTAAAGTAGAGGAGAAGCCAGACCTGCAATTTCTACAGCAGCTCTTTCTGTGTGCATCCTAGTTTGGATATTTCCAGGTGCTAGTAAAGCCCTGGAGGATGACCTGCATCCCCTTTTATGCCAGCAGGTGATTAGAGCGTATCCGTCACTTCTGCCTCCCCCAACTTTGGCTGTGACTACCTTCATTAGGAATCTCACTCTGTTCTTTGGCTGGATTTCCCCTGAGAATCCGATTTATGGCTCCCCAGTGATTGCTAATGTGTAAATACAGTGTGCTTCGGCATGGCAGTGTGAATGCCCTAGTGCATCAGAGCTGTTAACCCTTCAGCAGCTGAAGATCCTCCCCATACCTCCCTGTTGAGAGAGCTGCCTTGTTGGACAGGGAGAGGGTCCATGGGAGCCCAGCCTGGCTCTCGACATGCTGACAGACAGGCGCAGACAGGTGGACCCAGAGGCCTCCTCAGGCTTCTCTAGTGGGAAAGGGATGAGGCAGGAGCAGCCCAAAGAAAAAGCAAAAAGGGCCATTTCATGATTAAATGCTGGAGCACAGCGGCAGTGTAAAAATATACATATATCACAAGCCTTAATTAACACAGGCAAAGGGAAAAGGAGAAAAAAAGCCACTTTTTAAAGGTTTCACAGAGACTATAAACTGGCAGCAGAGAAAAAAAATGTAATACATGCAAATTAATGGCATAAATTTAGGGTTACTTAACTTCACAAATGTTAACAAGCTCATAAAAAAAAAAAGTTATTCTTTCTCAGTTTCCTGTCACTGTTTGTTTAATTTTTTCTCTCTCTTTTTTCCCTCTGTTGAGAAGATTATGTTTTCAGTATATTCCTCCTAAATTAATTCTGGCTCTCTGGCTTCCTTTCTCCCTCCCTTCCCTCCTTAGTCTCTTTCTCTGTACCTACCTCTGTCTGTTTGCCTTCCTTTTCTGCCTATCTATCATATTCTTAGTGTCCCCATCATCATAGTGCCTACTCTTGGATACAGTACTGTCTCATTTCTGTCCCATTTTCCTTGCCTGGCTCTCCCCTGCCCACCCTTCACCCCAGCTATCGGGCTGCTCTCTTCTTCTCCTGTTTTTGTTTTTTTTTTCCCGTTCTTTTTTTTTTCCCTCGATTTTTTTTCTGTAGCAGTCAGTATAACTCCAGCCTGGTAATGCTGTGCACAACACTGGCAATTTCTAAACGTGCTTTTTTCGCTGCCACTGGCAGACAAAGAAGGCAAGGAGCAAATTAAGTGGTCTCCGGCTGAACTGCTTGTTTATCAACCGTTTGAGTGGCTGTTTGTTGCTGCAGACTGTGTAGCTGGAGGCAGAGGTAACACTGTGTGGGCAGGCTGCGTTGGTACACCACAGCCCCACTTTGAAACAGCTGTCACAGTTCCCCCTACACCGTCCCTTTTATTCAAGTCTCTGCCTCCATACAATGGTGTATAATAAAGGGCACGGTAGCTCCTTGCTGAGCCTGGGAAGTCATGAGCCCCTGAGGTCACGGTGTCTCTGCTTCCCGCGTGTTTCTTGCTTTGCTTACAGATAAAACTAAGTTTAGAAAACTCAGGCAATTGCCAGTTTAGCTCTGCCAAAACTCATTTCTCCAGAAAGAGGACATATGCCTTTTGTTCTGCTTCTTTTAAAGGCACCAAGGACACCCCAAGTTGCATTACTTGTGACGTAACTCGTCCTGTCCGTGATGCTACAGCGTTCTGTTCTTAGGCTCTTGTTCTCATTGCTTAAAGGGAGGATGGTTAAAAAAAAAATCTCATTTTGACTTATGGACCAAACTGAGTCATAGGAAGACATCATTAAAAAAGAGAGGGGGTGGATATCATCATTTTTGGCCACAAGCCATCCTTGGAGCTTTCAAAGTCGCCTGTAAATATTACTGCCAGCTCTGTTTCAGTATCAGAGACAGCAGTCCTGGCCAATAGCTTTTCTCCTCAGTGGCCCAATTCGGTATTTCAGAATACTGGAGAAAAGAGGGGGAAGTTAGTGTTTTATTCAACATAGCAACCTCAGGAAATGGGAGGTGAAATTGGAGTCCCCAGGCAGCAGTGAAAATAAGAAAATCCAAACAAGCAAAGGGAAAAAAAGGAAAAGGCTGAATTTCTCAGAGCAAGAGAAAGGATGTTGGTGAGTGGGTAACAGAGAGGTTAGGAAGAGAAAGTGCAGAGGGAGAATCTGTTATGTTTGGAAGATGTGGGAACCATCAACACAGATGTTGCAGAAGAAAGCAATTGAGAAGCTGAATGGGACTTGCATGGGTTTACAGTTGGGTGCATGCTTAAGTATGTTGCTAAATGGAGACCTGAATGAGTGAGAACAAGAAATAATCATGCGGGAGTCCCCATGCAGTATCAGTCTGTCCAGATTGACATCACAGGCTTTCCCACTGCTATAAATCGTTGCTTTTCCTCGGTAGGAAATGAGTCAGGGTGACTCCAAAGCTCAGGGTTTGGCCTATGCAGATTAAGGGGAGCAGGAAAGAATAAATAAAATATGGCATATGCAAGGGTGACTAAGGACTGGAAGAGAAGCAAAGAACAGTGTGGGGGAAGGAATAGGGCCATGGTGAGGAACAAGGAAGAGCTGCCAGATGAACTGCTTGCTGAGGCTACCTAGAGAGAGATTTAGGGGGATGTGGCATCATTCCCTGGCCATGAAGTGCATACTACCTGGATTAGTGGGTAAGGCATTTACATGCCCCTTTAACTGAGTGATGCTCCTCTTCTTTTGTTCTTTTCAGCTTAGAAACAGTCTGGAGCAAAGTTTTTTTCTCACTGAACATATTCGCAGCACCTATGAAACCAGAGGCCCAATAGCAAATTCAGCCTCCATGTACTCTGCTATTGACAGCATCAAAAGAGTGACAGCAGAGAATAGGTGGGGAAAAAAGATGGAAACCTGGACTGAGCAAGAACAAAGGAAAGAGTGGGGTGTTTTTTAAATTAAGCTGTCCCCTATTTTTGATTACATCATAGCTAGAATTAGCTTTGCCCTACATAATTAAAATGGAGGATTTCAAGGTACCAGCAGGAACAATTATTTTGTTGGGTTATTTGCAGGGATCATCTATTTGCTGCACAGCTGCTGTAGGAAATGCAACACCATGAGTAGACATATATAATTGTAGAGAGGGGCAATGAATAAACGTGTTTCAAAGAACAAGGAGAATTCTAAATGTCAGCAAAGGGGTACATGACTCACTCATTGGGAAAATACTATTATTGGATACGTAAGTAGGACTGCACAAAGCACTCAGAGGAGGGATCCTACTAGAAAAAAGGAGAATTAATAAATGAAGGTAACATTTGGGTAAGTGACAGTGAATGAATGAGGAGATGTGCTGTAAGTGCCATGAGCCAACACGGGGCCTGAAGTGAAAGCAGACGGGGAGTGCAGGGTGAGAATGGCGAAGGATGAAAAGAGAGAGATCGTGGACGATGAGGAGGAGCATTACTGGAGACTGCTGAAATGCAGTGGAACGGATGAGCGTTTGTTAAAAAACTACTTGGCTTTTGGCAGAATAATGGCGACAGAGAGTGTCTGTTCAACTGAGTCAGGATTAAAGAAATAAATGGGGTGGAACTCCATGGGAGGAGAGGAAGTGGCTGTGCTGAGGAAGCAGGAGGAGGCCCAGGACCCAGGTGGAGCTAGCTTCTGCAGAGGTGGGTTAGGCTGCAATGGATGAGTGGTGTGGAGGAATCCTGCCCTGTTTCTCAAAAAGAAAAAGCAGTGTCTAAGTGTAACAGCTGATGCTGTATAGGTTACAGACATAGTTTAAATGAGCAGTCAGGATCAAGGCATTCTGCATGATTTCAAGGCAGGCATTGAGAAGAATTAACTAATGCTCCTGGTGCAGTCGACAACAAAGTTGCAGACTTCTTGAGTGCAGAACACGTTGAACTTGAAACCTTTCTGTTGCCTAATCCAGGATGCCATCCCAACAGACCCATTCCACACATCTGGCTGGTCATCCTCACAGCCCGAAACTCTGTGTGCTAGCATATCTGCCCAAGCAGAGGCTGAGTCCAGCCACTTCTGCGAATGGATCAGTCCAGTTTACATCTGCAGCCAGGGGATCTCCAGTCCTGGAGGAGGAGATTCCCAGAGCCTTTAGTTTGGGTCCATCTGGGAGCAGTTCTTATTTTGGTTTTGAAACCCCAAATTTCCATCAAGCTGCTTTTCTGGCTGGCTAGGGTTGATTGAGTCGGTAGAGAGACAGATGTAGGTGGTTAATGGGGGAAGGGGGTGGTAAGTGGCAGAGCTATTGCCTTCGTGAGAGGCAAGGATGCCGTGTAAGTACTGCCAGTCCCCATTCAGTGAGCAAGTGGTGAGTCAGGGGCAGGTACTGAGTCAGCAAGAAGGCGGACGGGTAGGTGGGTGGGTAGAGCACCCTGGCTAGCTCAGTACAAACCGCTCAGCTGCACCGTTGCACTCAGCTCCCTGTGGGAAAGTTGCAGGCAGTGGTTCAGACTACTGCATCAGTTTCTCCCCTTCCCATGCAATTCCCCGGGCTTATTTTTTGAGCCAGTGGGGCTTCAGAGAGGGTCCCTGACCATAGACTCTGACAGCCACATATTTTCCTGACGTGTTTATGAACCTACTTGCAAACACTGCCTCTCTGTGAGGTGTGATAATAAAAGAAGAGGAATGAAAACAGCTGATGAAGGTAGAGAGAGCCCTTCAACCTGTCTCACCCCAAAGATACCACTCATGCAGTCAGGGAGCTGGTGCAAGGTAGGAAGGGGGAGAGAAAAGAAAGAAAGAAAAATAGAAATGAGGTAGAAACGAGAACGAGAGAGAGAAAATATTTGAGAGATGAAAAGAAATTACCATACGGCAGGATCCTGTTATTCAACCTAATTTTCAAAGGACTGCAGCTGTCGCACTGAGATAATCTGTTAATTATAACAGTCATTGTGTTTTGGCAATGGAAGAAAAAAACAGGCTCTAAACAAGGCAAGGTAGTGGGGAAAAGAGAGGGGAGGCAGGGCTGTGTCAAAATGCATGTCAGATGTTAGCCTGAAATGTAGGTGGGTGAGCTGGCTGGGAGGAGGGTCCCTTCCCAGCGAGGCTGAGCTGTGCCATTGCCTTGCAGGTGGAGGATGGAAGGAAGGTAGAAGTACCCGTGTAGATACATAGTGCCCTGTCCAGTGTGGGGCTGCTCCTCTTGCAGAATCTAGGTATGCACTGACTAGAGGAAGAGCTTTGAGGGGCTGAAGTGTCCCCATTACCCTGTGCTGCCACAGGATTTCACTCTTGGGTCACCTAAAACAGCTTCCCCACACCTTTCCTCTGCTTCTGCCCTACACCAGATTGGGACTGTTGTATTTGAACCACCCTCTGTAACAGCCTCTGCTTCTGGTTGACTCTCCATTTGCAGAAATCCTGCAGCACAGGGGCTGCCCCTCTTTTTACATCTTGCAGATTGATGACTTTGGATAACAACACATGACTGTTAGAGACACCCTGTCTGGGAAGGTCATGCAAGGGCAGTCCCTTCCTCTCACAGGAGTGGTGGCTTAACCTCCAGAATTGTCATGCTGGAGTGGCTGCTTGTCCTACTTGGAGAGAGGTCTCTCTGCCAGTGAGGGAACTTCTCTCAGATGGCGCCCAGGGCAAGGTTGACTGGAAGGCAAGAGAATGTTGAAGGATGCTTGAATGCCAGTGCTTGAGTTCCACACGACTTTGCAGGCCTGGAGGTATCCTACACAGGACAAATGTCTGCCAGTCACCTCATGAAGTGATTGCTACTCCAGGATCTATGTGATTCCTTAGGCTCTGAGTCCCTCTAGTAAGAGAGACAGCAGTGAGCTATAATACGAGGATCCATGCCCTTTCCTGCCCTACCTGCAGGGTAGCATGTTTGAGGGCACTCCAAACTGGCACCGCTGGGTTGCTGAGGATGTATGCAGCATCCAGAAATACCAGAGGTATGCTTGATTTGAGTCAGGGCATTGCTCAAATAGCTTGTGGTCCTGCTGTTCATAGCCAGACTGGTGAAAGCCAGTTGTTGCAGTAAATAGAGCAGCAAGGCTAGCACAAGACAGCAGACACATCACAGTGACCCTGAGGGGATAGGGGTCTTCGCAGTGACGTCACATAGAGGCCAGGAATTTTTCTTGGTCTCATGCCGAACACGCTGCATGGGGACATACAACAGGCACAGTGCCCCCACCCTGCTCCCTGCAACAGCTCCCTCCCATGCACCCGGAGCCCCCACTCCAGGCCTGCTACCTGCAGCAGCTCACACACACATTCATGTAGAGCTGCCACTCCTGTCCCTTTACCCCTCGCCAGCTCACAGAGAGCAGGGGTCATTCCTTGTTCCCTACAGCAGCTCCTTCCCACGTGCCTGCCCTCACACCCTGCTCCCTACTGTGATTCACATCATGGGACACATACAGAAGGAGTGTTCCCACCCCTTTTCCTACAGCCCTTCTCTCATGCACACACTAGCACATCCATGGTTGTCTCCCATGATCCATGCACTCCTACACGCAGCCCGCACTCCCACCCCGTCCCCTACGGCGCCTGTCACACAGCCAAACACTCCCACCCCTTTCTCCACAGTGACTGCTTCATGCAAATTCACATGCATACGCACATACACTCACAAACAGCGCTTTGCCTGGTTCTCCATGGCAATTCCTCCCTCCCCAGGAGCCGGCACTGATTCTTTGCTTCATAGAGCGATTAACCCACATATGCTCCCAGCCCACACGCCCACCCCATCATCCATAGCGACTCCTCCACATGTACACCCCCTCCACCTCGCACTCCTGGAGCCGACACTGCCACCTCTTTCTCTGCAGTGACTCAGACCCATGCACAGCCATGCACGTGCACGAGGCAGAGCCAGCCTTGCTGTTCCTCTCCCTACGGCCCGTCCCTGCAGACAGTCACACAGAGCCCATGCTCCCTCCCCTTGGCCAACAGGAATTATTTCTGAGCCTTTCTACTGCCTCATGTCTGGGTTCGTGGGATGACAACAAGGGACGGGGTGATGTTTCGCAGGCCCCCCTTTCACCTCTGGAGGGGAAGAGCTGAAGGCAACCTTATTCCTGATATTTTTTTTTTAATGGCACTTGTAATCTCTTGACATTCTCTTCTACCTGGAGAATGCTGTTCCCCAAGCCTACCCCCATGTACATGCTTCTGTGGACTTCTGCTGCAGGCTGTCTGGGTGGAGCTGGCTTGATGCAAATCCCCCTTAATCTTCAATAATCATATTAATATAAAAGGTAACCATTTCACTTTGGAAAACAAAAGTGGCTTTCTGGCCTGCCAGGGAACCACTGGCATATGAAAGACCGTTCTGCTAGTATTTATCACTCTAAAATAAGATTTATGCTTCTAAAGCTCTCTCTTTTCTTTCATGCTTCTGAGCTGCTTCATTTTTCTCCCCTGAGCCTTGCCATTCTCTCTCTCTTGCTGCCTAACAAATTAGGCATCTAATCGCTGTTGGGGAGGCGCGATGGGAGAGCAGGGGTTTTATATACAGCATCGTGTTGGGTTTTTTTTCATGGTTAGTGTTTAAGCTGTTTGGCCCAGAAAAGGTTTGGAGTCAACGGCTGTGCATTTGCTTGAGTCTGGGTGCATGTGCATGGCATCTGAATTCTTCCCATGCCCCAAACTGGCCAAAGGGCAGGACTGCAGAGCAGCATGTCCTTGGGGCAGTAGTACAGCCTGTGTTTCAGTCCTCTTCCCTTTCCCTTCTCCATCATTTCTGGATGAAATTTGAGCTTTGTGAGCATCCTTGCAGTGGTGTCCTGCAAGAAGCAGCTGAGACCTTGTTTGTTTTTTTGTGCTTCCTCACCGCAGTGTCCTGCTGGGATCCTAGTGCTTTGGGCTTCCTCATGTCAGGGATAGCTGGAGTTTGGGAGCTGCAATCTTCCTCCCGACTCATGGTAGGGCAAGCCCAGCTTTCAGAGGGATGATTTTTCTTCCAACACGCACTGTGGATTTGTATATGGTGAAATGAACCTTACCAGAGTTGAAGTATGAGATTTCTCTTGCAACAGCACTCTGCCAAAATTTACAGAGCCTCTAATGTTGAGTGGACACCCTTCAGCAGGACTCATTGAAATCAGTTCAACCCCTGTAAGGGATTAAGGCTTCGTCTGGCTAGTGACATGGGAACACCTTTTGTTGCATGACTTTCTAGGGTGGCTCTACAGCTGCTGTGACCTGGATTTTTGAAGCTACAGGGCCAATTTTAGACTAATGTGACATTGGGATGGAACTCAGAGATGTTGAGATCCTATATGTTCCATGAAATAGAGAGATAAATTAGAGAATAGAGAACACAAAAGAGCAACCTTCACTGAGACCCTTTAAAGGAAAGAGTATTGTGTGAGCTCAACCCTTGGTTAATATCAGAGAATTTGCAGTAGAAGGTATTCTCTATCTCTCTTTCTCTCACAAATGTCTTCCATGCCACAAAACCACAGGTCATCTTGCTTTCTGATCATTCTTCTCTTGGTCTCAGACTTCCCAGGGCTTCTGGAGCACCTCTGGGCACAGTCACGGGTTCTTTACGTCATGACTTGATGGTAACTCCTGCAATAAACAAGGAGCATCCCTGGAAGGAGCAGGGCTGAGAGGGAGGGGGCTGCTGTTGTGTAAGTGCCACAGCAGTGCAGCAAGCTTCTCTCTTGGCACTATGCTTCAACTATAACTAGGTGCAAAAGCAAGGAGAATCTCTGGGTGGTGATTTGAAGTGTCTACAGTGATGCTCAGACCACTGTGTATTACGGAAACTACTCAGCAGGTGCAGAGAGTCCCTTCAAATTAAACACCAATTCCCAGTGCCAAGCACCCCTGGGAAAGGCCACTCTTCCAGAAAGTAGTTAGAGGAGTACTAGAAGGATCTTAAAGCCAAGAAGGAGAGGCAGAGCCCCTTGGAGGTGATGTTTGTGTCCTGAGGCCTGCCAGGAGCAGGCAGTTCACTGAGCTGGGAAGGGGGATGATGCTCAGCTGCAGCATGAAGCTTAAGAAAGCAGCAGGAGCTTTGGCCTGGTTTCGGGGTGTCCCCAGAGGAGTCAAGAGTGTTTGGCAGCTTTTTAATGCATGCATTTCTAATGGGAGACTCTTAGCACCGTTTAAGCAATGGTAGAATTAAGTGCAGGCTTTTCCAGTGCATGGAGCCCCAGGAGGACAAGGTTGACAAGGTCAGAATTTCAGGCCCAAATTGCTGCTGTATGTGGCTTTTCTGCTTTGTTTGTATTCTCTCTCAGTTTTGGCCCTTCCACCCCTTGGGCCCCAGCTTGCCTCTGTCCCTCCTATCCTGCCTGTCCATATTTCCACTGGCTGTATTTTAACCTGCCCTCAACCTGCCCATCTAACTAGTGACTGTAATCCTGTGTCACCCCTTGTGCCACCTTGATCTCCAAGTCAAAGGGATATCTGTGGCCACCAGGACACCCAGCTTCTGACTCAGACTTTGGGCTCTTCTCCCTCTGTTTCACCTTCCCTTCTCTTTCCTCTGAACAGTGGAACCATCCCTGTGGCCTTCTGTTTTTCTCCAAACAAAGTGGTGCAAAGAAACACTGAGGCAGTCATTAGTTGACAATAAACAAGAGGGGAGAATAAAATCGTGGGGAGCTCAGAACTGATGGTTTACTTTGTGCCAGCCAAGGAGGGTACAGCCATTCGTGGGTGCAATGTCACGACTGCTCATTGATGCTCTCACGTATATGAGGATGGCCAGGAGCCAAGGGCTTGTTTTAAGAGCCATCTTGGGTGACACTGAAGGGTGCTGGAACCCTATATCTTGGTAAGCCCAGCCGATGGAAATGGTGACCTTGTACCTTCCCTATAAAACATATCCCCCATGTCCCAACTTTTCCTCTTGCCTATAAGTTCTCCACAGCTCTTGCATCCCCTTCCTTGGCTCTCCTCTGTGATGGAGTTGTTCATCCTTACTTTCCCTGCCCACCCTCCATCCCTGCACCTTTTTGCTCTGTTGCCTGCGAAGCAAGGGAAGGAAACAGCCAACTCCACCGTCAGCACCTTTCCAGCCAGCAAAAAGGACAGAGTGTTGCTTCCTTGTGCTGTTGGACTCCAATGCTATGTGATTTATGTTCATTTGGCTGTAGACAGTTGAGGGAGGGCATGGTGCTGCCCCCCATTCCTGGCTTCCTTTTGACTATAAAATGCCAGGGCCAGGGAGCAGCTGCTCCCTAAAGGGCAGAGCATGGCTGTGGTGGAGCTGGCATTGGCCTGAGCTGAAATGAGTCCTGGGCCGTGGGCAGGGGTGGAGTAAGCCACAGATGGGGCTGGCATCAGGGCCCTTGAAACCATGAAAGCATGACAACGGGGAGACAGGAGCTCTTGGGGGAAGAATGTCAGGGTTGTTGTGTTTCTCACAGAAATTCCCCTAACTTGGGGACCCAAGGGAACCAAAGATTTTGGCTTGAGGAATGGCTTGATCCTTCTTTGGCCTGTGGCTGAGGCAAGGCTACACAGCCAAGGTGGAAAGTAGACAGGAAGTAAGTCTCTCTGCATGGTCCCCTTGTTTTTGACACATAGCAAGGATAAACACCACCTTCATACCCATCCACACCCTAACCCAGCCACCTCTTCCCTTTGCAGGCTAGTAGGACATCTGCCCTTCCAAACTCTCTCTGACCTGCCTGCGTGCAGCTCCTTGGAAGGGACGGGGTAGCTGGTACCAATTGCTGGGGCTGCTGCAGAGAAACATGGTCCTGGCCTCAGAGTTTCTCTCTCTGCACCATGGACAAGCTACAGCAGGCAATGGTGACTTCAGCACACCATTTGGAACAGCCTGCACTAACAGAAGGGGTCAATATAAGGGGGCTGGGATGTTCCTGTATAGAGTTGGATATTGTGCAGATTATTTGGTGTGGTGAGACAGGCAGGCCAAAGCATAATGCTCAGAGAAGGATGCTGGCTAAAATCTGGGCTAAACTTTCTACTGCTAGCTAAGGGGCTGCCCCTGGCCTCTCCCGAGAGTGGACATACTTTGGGGACCGATATGAAAAAGCATGATGGTATCTGCCACTCCCTTGTTCAGTGGAAGAGATCAGGTAAAGTGAAGGAGCAGTAGAGAGGAGGGAAAAGGGACAGAGATGGCGGGGAGGATCATATCTGCATGGAGTCACCTCTGGAAACGGTGGGACAAGGGAGGGGACTGGTGCTGAGGAATATCAGAGGTCTGTGGGTCCCAACCTTCGGAGAGCCAGATATGCCTCCTATTTGATGCATCTGGGGAAACAGTGTCAGGAAATTATTTCTCATTGGATTGCAAGGCTGAGAAACAAAGCAACAGACTGTAGAAATCTCTGCCTTCTGCTTCAGTGCAGGCTGAGGCAAAGCTGAGGCAGCAGCTGGAGGCCCTTATATGACAACCATAAGTGACATGAGTTTGGTGGCCTCAGCTGTGGGGAACAGAGGTGTTCTCTCTGTCTTTTCCATTGCTCTAGCTCTTCTCCCCCTCCCCTTCTCCATCTTGGCTTTACTTTTTGGATTATTGAATATTTAAGTGTTTCTCTGTGACACTATCTCTGATCCCTTAATCCAGCTGGCCTGGTAATTCCACAGACCCAAATCAGCTCAGATTTCTCCACGGACGTAAGCCTTGTTCCTCAAGGGTTCACTCCTCCTTCATTTATCTTCCTCCGTTTTATTTCTGCCCTTTGTGTCTCTGTGCTAGAAATTGGTTCAGCTTTTGCAGCAAAAGCTTTGGCAATATCTTTAGTGAGCGGCCTCCCCCCAAAATAAAAAGGGCAAGAGGAGATCTTTATTTTTAATTAGCCAAGAATCTTTTTCTCTTCTTGTTTTTTTTTTTTTTTTAAATTGTTTTCTTTCTCCTCAAAATTAACAAGAAAAAAAAATAGCACAGTGCTCACATGTTTTATCTGCTGTATGAAATTATTTCCTTTGCATTGCCTGAGGACACCCCTGCCAATCTCCTGCTTCAGCACAGTGGGAGAAGGGTTGAAGCTGTAGCTGGAGAGAAAGGTGGTCCAGGCTGCCCTTTCCAGTCAGAACCAGGAGCTTGCCTAGAACACAGAAATACATTTGTTGTGGTTTAACAAGCAAGCATCACTTTGCCTGCTAGGTGTGTTTTCTCACAATGAGGCAGTGTTCATAGCCCCCAAGGAGGTGGTAAAGTATAAAGGTGTAAGCTGTACCCCTGTCTGTGGTGGGGGTTAGGTGGGTGATGTGCTTCAGCTCAGGACTGCTGGCACTACTGGGTGAGAGACAGGAGGCTGCTATTTGACACACTGCCTGCACCCTGCTCCCCACCTCCCCAGCATGCTCAAGACAGACCGGTTCACCTCAACAGCATTGTCCATGCACCAAGAGGCAGGAACAATTTTTAGAGCAGAAGTGGTTACACGTGGCTTGAATTATTTATCCCTCTTGCATGAAGGAAGGAAGCAAGAAAAAAAAAGTGGGTTTTTTTTTTGGGGTAGGAAGCTTGTCTTCATTTTCCCTGCTTCACGCATTCTGTGTAAAATATTTTCAGGCAGCTGAAAATTCATGGCTTTGGCTGTACTTAGGGCTTGCCTTTGTTTACACTAAGAGTCTTGAGCCCCCGCAATAACAGTTTTATATTTCCCACTCTCCCTTCCCTTCCTCTTCTACTCCCACGCCACTGCCTTCTCCCAGGTCTCTGGCTGTGATCACAATACTTAAGGAAGCCCAGATACCCTTCTGCATACCCCTGATATGAGATTATACATTGTGAGGGTTCCCTTCTCAAAGGCTTATCAGCATGGCAGGCACTACCACTCCTCTCCTGTTTGCACCCCCCATAGTGCCATCTCTTCCTCATATCCCTTTTCTCATGAAAAACTGCTGTCTATACTCTTATCTCAAAGACCCTTCCAACTGATGTCTCCTCTTGTCTCCTCTGTGTTTTCTTTTCCAGATTCCAGTGACAGATGGATCTCTCTCGTGCACACTTCTCTTTCCCTCTCTTTATTTTTGTTTTCGACATGTTTGATCTGAAGCTCTGAAGCTTCTCAAAGGGAACCCGGTAAAGAAGGAAGAGAAGGAATAGAAACTGAAGGAGCGTGAGCGACAGAGGAGGCAGCCCTGCCTTGTTCATCCAGATCACACTGTGAAGGGGCGGGGGAAGACTAGAGCAGGGGGAGGACTTGTGTTTGTTTTGGGGTGGGTTCAATGTGGGGGGAGGGGGGGGGGGAGGGAGAAAAGTGGAAAAGGTATGTGAGCCACTCCTGAGCATCAAGGAAGATTTATTATCCTCGGCCTGAATTTTTGTTTAGAAAAGAAGCACAAAGTAGTTCCCTTCCAGACCAAACATCCATGGTCATAGCTTTTGGGTGTTCTCGAAGAAGATTGCATGTGTTCCCCCCCCTCCATGCTCCTGGCTTGACCCAGAGGGCAAGAAGAAATAATGGTGATGACACCCAATAGGACTGGGGTGCTCATGCCCTTCCACTGCTAAACCCCAGCTACTGCCACTTAGTTTCCTTTTGCTGTGGTCTTGAGTTTTTTGCTGGGGATTTTTTTCCCCATCCTGGTGAGGTCACCACTGCAGACCATGCTGTGCCTGGCATTGTGGGCAGCTGCCCTGCTCTGCTTGTTTTCCCCTGGCACCGTGCGAGGTGACTGCTGGCTGATTGAAGGGGACAAAGGTTATGTGTGGCTGGCCATCTGCAGCCAGAACCAGCCTCCATATGAGACAATCCCCCAACATATCAACAGCACAGTGCACGACTTGCGTCTGAATGAGAATAAGCTCAAAGTGGTGCTGTACTCCTCCCTCAACCGCTTCGGCAACCTGACTGATTTGAACCTGACCAAGAATGAGATCTCCTACATTGAGGATGGGGCTTTCATGGGCCAGTCAAACCTCCAGGTCTTACAGCTGGGCTACAACAAACTCACCAACCTGACAGAGGGCATGTTGCGGGGCATGGCCCGTCTCCAGTTCCTCTTTGTGCAGCACAACCTAATTGAGCTGGTCACCCCTACTGCCTTCAATGAATGCCCTAGCTTGATTAGCATTGACCTGTCATCTAACCGTCTCAGCCGTCTGGAGGGGAACACTTTCACCAGTTTGAGCAATCTGATGGTATGTGAGCTGGCTGGCAACCCTTTCAACTGTGACTGTAGCCTCTACAGCTTTCTTAACTGGCTGGCTCTCTTCAACAACGTCACCAAGAACTATGACCGCCTCCAGTGTGAGACTCCACGGGAGTTTGCTGGCTATCCACTTCTGGTACCCCGTCCTCACCACAACCGCAATGCCATCACCATCTTCCAGTCCATGTGCAGAGGTGGCACCATTCCCTCCCTCTCCAGGGTCAACCCCACTCCTTATACCCCTGATTCCCAGCGAGACCTGGATGAGGGCTCAGCCATCAGCCCTGGGGACTTCCTCTCAGTCAAGCCTCCAGCCTCCTCCACCACTGACTCCTCATTCAGTCCCAGCATCAAGCTACATGACGTCACCATCACTTCTGCCATTCTGATGGTAACCATCCCCATGCCCTACAGTAAGATGTATGTGCTGGTCCAATACAACAACAGCTACGTTTCTGACATAGCAACACTGAAGAGCAAGAAGGAATATGTCACTGTCAACAAGTTGAAGGCCCACACCGATTATACGTTCTGTGTGGCCTCTATCCGCAACAACAGGCGTTACAACCATACTTGCCTGACCTTTGCAACCCGGAGCAAAGGCAGGGAGGACCCTATTTCCAGTACTTCCACCACCACACACTATATCATGACCACCCTGGGTTGCCTCTTTGGGATGGTCATTGTCCTGGGGGTGGTGTACTACTGCCTGCGAAAGCGGAGGATGCAGGAGGAAAAACAGAAGTCCCTCAATGTCAAAAAGACCATTCTGGAAATGCGTTATGGATCAGATATTGATACCAGTACCATGGTACATCCTTCCCAGAAGCTGGGTGAGCCACCTGTTATCCCTGTCTCACGGATGTCCTCCATCCCTTCCATGATTGGGGAGAAGTTACCCCCATCAAAGTCAATAGAAGCTGGGATGGAGACTCCTAAAGTCACCACTAAAGGTAATTACATTGAAGTGCGGACTGGTGGTGGGGATGGGCTGGAGAGAGCCCAGCGGGATGAGGACCTGAGGGAGCTTGACAATGGGCAAGGCTCAGCTGCTGAGATCTCTACTATAGCCAAGGAGGTAGACAAGGTCAACCAGATCATCAACAACTGTATTGATGCCCTCAAGCTGGACACAGCATCCTTCCTGGGTGGTGGAACTGGTGTTGACTCAGACATGGCCTTTGAGTGCCAGTCCATCCCAGCTGGTTCCTCAAGTGGGCTAGAGCGGCCCAGCTTTCTTTCCCCACCTTACAAGGAGAGCTCCCACCACCCTTTGCAGCGCCAGCTCAGTGCTGATGCTGCTGTGGCCAGAAAGACCTGCAGTGTCTCCTCTAGTGGTTCCATTAAAAGCGCCAAGGTCTTCAGCTTGGATGTGCCTGACCACCCACCACTCAGCAAGTCTGACTCCAAATACATTGAGAAGGGCAGCCCACTTAACAGCCCTTTGGATCGTCTTCCCTTGGTGTCTCCGAGCGCCATCCACCACTTGGAGGTCAAGCCTTCTTACCATTGTAGTGAGCACCGTCACTCCTTCCCGGCCCTGTACTATGAGGAAAGTGCTGACACCCTGAGCCAGCGCGTGTCATTCCTCAAGCCACTCTCCCGGTCCAAGCGAGACTCAACATACTCCCAGCTCTCCCCCAGACACTACTTCTCAGGCTACTCCTCCAGCCCTGAGTACTCATCAGAGAGCACCCACAAGATCTGGGAGCGATTCCGGCCTTACAAGAAGCATCACAGGGAGGAGGTTTACATGGCAGCTGGGCATGCCCTGCGGAAGAAAGTACAATTTGCCAAGGACGAGGATCTGCATGACATCCTGGATTATTGGAAAGGAGTCTCTGCTCAGCAGAAGCTGTGACTCTTCCTCACAAGGAAACAATAAAAACCAAGACCCCTCCTCCAACAACCAGAAAAATAAGCCACTTGACTGTGAAAAATAAACCAACAGCAAAATACTCCTGACAAATACAAAACTGACAAAATCTTTTCTTAAAGTTTACAACAACAACAGAAAACTCTCTCACACACAGACACACACACACAGACACACACACATATGCCGAATTGTCTCTACTGTGTTATGGGGACCATTGTTCTGCCTGCAGATGGTTGGGAGGAGCGTCCTGCTCTAACACTGTGGTAACAACATTGGAGTGTGGGTGGGTGGGAATAGCCCAGGAGTGGGTGGCTGTGGCGGCAGGGGAAGGGCAGGAATCGACACTCACTGGGCATGAAACTCAGCTGTGAACTATTCCTCTTTCTGTTCGTGTTGTGGGCTGATTTTTGCTTTTGGGTGGGAGGGGAGGACTTTGGTTTTGAAGGCTTCCCTGTCCACCTGATGCACTTGCTATTCTAAATCTTTCGTCACTAACTTTTCCCTCATTTTCTTTGGCAGTGGAGACTTTTCTCCCTCTCCCATCCCCTTCCAAGACAGGTGGAATTTGTTGGAAGAAGTTCTCTCACTTCTTTTCCTTTGGCCTTTCCTACCCCTCTCTGTTAAAGCTCCCTAGGCTTGCACTTTCTGTCTAGGTACTTCATGAGCCTCCATCCTCCTCAGAGGAAGGAGAGGAGATGTGAAGGACCAAGAGAGGTAGGACCTGCCATATAACAGGCTCTGTGCCCTTGCCGTTCCTTCTCCTTCCCTTCTCCTGTCATGTTACTGCTGCTGAACACCAGCAATTCTGGAGTGACAGGCATTCTCCAGGCCTGCTCACAGCCAGCTTTCTGCCAGCTGGTGGGAGGAAAGGGGTTATGAATGTTCTCTTTGCTATGGCAAGGCAGGTCCTCAAGGAGTGGTGAGGAAAATGTAGGAAGGTCTGGTCTCTCAGAGATATAAAGGGTTCCCATGTTCTCTCCATGAATGTCACAGGTCAGAGGTCCTCCCCACCATACACACCTATGCTCAGGCTGCCCTTGTGCAGTAAGTTTAATACTTTCTGTTCATGTCCCCCTTACTGTGAGGAAGGGACCTGGAGAGTTGCTCACCTCACTGGATTGGTCTCACAGAAAGTCTTCCTCTTAGGCCATGGACATCCTGGCATGGATAGGAGACAGACTAGGGTGAAGACAGGGGCACAGGAGACAAATAGGATGTGAGAATGGGGCCTGGGAGTAGCCCCAGAAGGATGGCCCTGGTAGAATCTCCCTCTGTGTGTTCAGCCACACTTTGTGTGCCAGGATAGAAGAGGACACCAGCCTCTAGTGGATGGCAGTGTTCTTTTGACTGCTTAGGGGCCCTCATGAAAGTCAGAGCAACATATCACTTCTTAACTTCTCCACCTCCTCACAGTTAAGTGTTACAAAGTTTTCTTAGGGATCCTTTCATATCTTGGCAAAACCCCAGTTTCACTTGCTAGGTTCCAACCTCTGTCCCTTGGATATAAGACCTGCTGCGGAGTTGGGAATGAGCCTACTGCCCTCTCTACCTAGTCCCATTTTTAAGCAGCCCAACAAAGCACAATCTTGGCACCATCTCCCCCAAAGTTTTGTTGTCAGGCAGGGGTGCTGCCTGTTGAGCATGTCTTTATGCAGCACAGCGGGCCTTCTCTCAATAATCTGCCCAACACCTGACAGTTCACTTCTATCCAGATAAGCATGAGGGCCTCTCTCATGCTGGCTCTCCCTAAGTGGTTATTTCCTCTTTGAGGTGCTCCTCAGAAGCCCCAGTGTTTTTGGGGGCCTCAGAGAAGAATGAGGGTGCAGGAGCTTCTCTGGGAGGTATTTACATGCTGTGTACAGAGAACTTACCTGTTACCTGTCATTTAGTAGCACTGTCAGCTGTGAGAGCTCGTTTCTATGCCACTGGTGATATCATTTTGCCTTCTGTAAACGAGGAACAGCAGTAGGCAGAAACTCCTTTTCAGTAATCCAGGATGTCATGCAGATCCTGATGCGGAAAACCAGAAGGGGTATCCCAAAAGTCTAAACCTGTGAAGATTTGTGGTGTTCCTCCTTTGCAGGGATGCTGACGGTAACAGTCCTAAGCCAGGTCCTGATCCCTCTGCCTCAGACTCCTTCACTGTCAGCCTGCTTCCCCACAGTGAAAGCACTGTTTTGCCTAGAGCCCAGAGGTGTCCATGGGACTGACTCCACATAATAAGAGCCAGTCCGACCCAGAGGAAAGGGTGTGAGTGCACACGTATGTGTGTGCCTGTGTGCGTGTGCAGGAGGATGGAGGGAAGTCACAAAGGGAAGCCACAAAGGGAAGTCATGTCACTGCTGCCAGGTGTCCCTCCATGTTGGGACCATGCAGCAAATCAAGACAGGTAAATGCTGTGAGGGATGCTTAGACACAACAGAGCCTCTCCATCTACCACTTGGAGCAAGCCCAATGGTCTTCCAGCATGGCAACCACCCAAGCAGAAAAGACTATTGGCTGGGGCACAGAACTGGACAAGTAAAGGAGGATGGCATGCAAAAGGAGATGGAGTCTCCCC
Organism: Cephalopterus ornatus; assembly: GCA_013396775.1. Classification (NCBI taxonomy): domain Eukaryota; kingdom Metazoa; phylum Chordata; class Aves; order Passeriformes; family Cotingidae; genus Cephalopterus; species Cephalopterus ornatus. Next base: position 968,270 of record VZRE01011581.1, read on the forward strand.
ACCTCTTCCCTCCCTGTGCTTCTCTGCTGTATGGTCTTGTAAACAGTTCTGCTCAGTCAATACTTTACGGGGGAGCGTTGACTTGTAAAGGTTTCTGCTCCCTCTCCCCATCACCTCAATGAGGCAGAAAAGAAAGGTCAGGGATACAGCTATCATCAGGCCCTTCTTTTTCCTGTTTTAGGGGTGAGGCTGGATAGGGGGAACAAGCCATTTCTCTCCCAGCTGTAGCCCCTGCACTCCAAACCAGTGGATGAAGTTTGCACAAGATGGACTGTTCTGTGGGAGGAAGAGGGTAAGGAAGGGAAACAAAGTGTCTCACCTTCCTTCCTCCTCCCTTCTTTGTCCTGCTGCCTCCCCAGGGATGAGGGCTCACAAAGTGATGCCAGCCCTTTTGGAGGAAAGCAGATTTAACATTCTATTTGCATGACAATTTTACTGTATTTTTCTGAGCAAACACCTGTTGTGTATGTGCCAGTTTGTTGGAATTTAACCTCCTTCCTCAAAGTCTCTCCTGTCCTTGTCCCTGTTTGCCCTGCTCCTTTCATTCATCCCTGATGTGATTTTATGAGACACTCCTATCAGTTTGGGAGGGAACATACCCCAAAGAGAACCCAACCCAATCAGCCCCATAAACTCTTTTCCTTCTTCTTTCCAGGATCCCCCTCCCCTTGCCCCAAATGTGGTGTCTCAGCTGCTTTTCAGGGTCATGTGCATACAGGCAGATGTGTTATATACCAAAGGCCTGCTCTTTCTGGTGGCCATTTTTTCCCCTAGTTATTGAGAAACAGGAGTGAGGCCCATCAAGATAGATCTCATAAGAGAAATGGTCACTACCATCCCCATGCCCTGATTGTTCTTTCCTGAAATCTACAAGCAAGGTTATTCCTTGGGGATACAAGGAGTGCTTCAGCTGCAGGGAAACCTCTGATACAATGAAAAGTTGATGTGGAGCTGGTTACAATCACTTAGAAGACCTTCCACCACCTTCCTCTCACTGATTACCTGGAGCTCTGCATTAGGTTTGCCCTACCCATTCTCTTCCCTGGGTGGCCCTGGCAGAGAACAGGGCATGATGAAACCTGAAAAGCCTCTTTGCTGGGGAAAAGTGTGGAGAGACTGTCTGACGTTTCTAAGCCCTCTATGGCTTGGCTTTGGCAAGTCTCTCAATGCTGCCTTCTCCCAGGGCAAAGTGGATTTCTGGGGCAGAACCAGGACCAGACTCTTTCACACTTTATTTCTGGCTTGATGACTCTTGGCAGGGACAACAGGGGTTTAGTTCACCTCGCTGGAAATTGTGAAGGATGAGGAATGAGGCTGGGTGCAGACCTGCCCTCTTACCCCAGGAAAAGCCTTGGGGGGAAGACTGGGCGTGGGTTCTGCACCCAGAACAGTGAAGGTGAGACCCTAGGTGCAGAGCTCTTTCCCATACCTGATGTTGCTGCCCCAGCTTATGCTGTGGTGCCATGTTCCCTTCTCCCTCTCTCCACCCTTCCATACTGAATAAATCCCTCTCGAGGCAGGTGTGAAATATTCATGACTGACAAATGAAGAATTATGTCGGGCTGAGGAGGCCTCTGTGTGTTTGCAATGCTAATCAGCCTGCCTTCCTGGAGGAGGCTCTGCCTGGCAGGCTTGAGGGAAGAAGGGGAAGATGCAGGAGGGAAGGTGGAAAAGGAGCTGAGAAAGAGAGAGAAGCAGCAGATGCAGCAGGGATGAAGAAGGTGTGGTGGGACCAAGGAGTGGGGAGGCAAGGAGGAACAGGTAGAGGGAGATGGAGAAGGTGGAGAAGAGAGACAGGCTGGAAAGACCCAGGGAAGAGATGGCTGCAGTGGAAAGAATGGGATGGTAAAGGGACAAAGGGACTAGCAAGGAAAAAGGGACAACTAGGGTTCAGTGCAGGGGTGGAGGCTCTCTGAGAGGAGGTGGGGAGTAAGTCAGCAGTGCCTGGAGAAAAAAATCTGGGCAGACTTCTTGATGAGCTGTGACCCCTCTCTGTAGGGCAGAGCTCAGTGCTACAGGGCGGGCAGCTGCCACATGTGCAGGAGATGGACCCAGAGCCCTGAAAGCACATTTGCCGTGCTTGTTGCTGACAGGAAAGCTCAGCTGGATTGGGAAGGACACACAGTCTCCAGGAGCTTGGAGAATGTCCCTTCTACCACCACCACCTCCTTCGGCACAAGCCACAGGCAAGAAGAGCTGATGGAGCCATGTCCTCTTCCTGGAGCCAGCTTGCTGCTGTCCCACATCTGAGCAAGAGGGAGCATTCTCAGGGTGGCTCAGTGTGCGACTAACACTCGGGGCCATCCTCCACTGGGCTACATGGGTATCTTGTAGGGCTGGCAGAGCCTGCCCCACCTCAACCACCCACTGCCCACCCTGTCTGAAACAGATGTTTTTGGGTCCTTCCCCGAAGGAAGGGGAAAGGGGAGCATCTGTTTTGTCCCCCCTACACACGCACGCACTCCCAACCCCATCCTTCCAGCCACTTTGGCCTTGTACTATGAGGGGTGTGCTTGGTCTGCCTCCCCTTGACTGCCCCCCGTGTGTGCCCTGGAGAGGTGTTTCCGTACCTCTCCCTCATCCCACCAGGGCAGCTCTCTGCAGGGCTGCCCCAATCCACCCCCAGTCCCTGAATGGAGAGAGGACATTCTCTGCCGAGCTTCTCCTTCTCCCACTTCTCCCACTCCCCCCACTCCCACTCCTCCCTGCCCCACCAGGGTTAAGTCCCCCTTTTCCCCATTACGGTCCCCCTCTGTATGCCCCACCTCTGGCGTTTGGCTTGGCCTTTGCCTCCCCCATAACTACCACCGTCACTGTGAGGCCTTGCTCTTGGGTGGCCTGTCCCCACTGCCTGCTCTCCATCTTCCCCATGGGGAAGAGGAAGAGCCTGTCCGGGTCAGGCCAGACCCTGCAGGGCTGGTACGGCTGGTCCATCCACAAGCACAGCATCTGGGGTGAGGGGGTGGGAAGGGGCAGGCAGCTGCCAGGAACAGAGAAGGGGGCATCAACCCTTGAATGTAAGGAAGGGCCTGGGAGGCAGCTGCTGGGACTGGCCTCTTTGGTGTTCCTCCTTCTGTAACAACCCTGTGACCCCCTCGGTTGTGTATGGACAAATTTGAGTTGGAGTTACGTTCTTTTATTTCTTCTTCTCTTTTTATTTTTTTTTCCTTCCTTCTTTTAGATTTGTATTTCTTTCTCATTCTTTTCTTTCTCTTTTTTCTCTCTTTCCTTCTTTTCCTGTTCTAAAACTGAATGGCACGAAATCATTTTTCCTCGACTCGGAGATTCCTGTATGGAGAAAATCAATTTCTATATTTGCAATAAATTTCTTATTTAAAAAAAAAAAAACAAACAACAAAAAACCTAAAAAAAATCCAAAAAAACAACAAGCAAAAAAATACAAAAAGCTGCTTCTGAGTCCATTTGTTCCAGCCTTGTCTGGTAGAGGAGGGGGGATGGTTTGAGATGGAATGGAATTGAATAGGATGGGAGGAAATGGGATATGGGTGAAACTGAGAAAGCTGGGTAGGGTATGGGAGAAGGATTCTCCTAGGCACCCAGTGGCCACCTGCTCCCGCCAAACACACTGTTTCTCTGCCCTTGGCTGTTGTCTTTTTTGGATACATCCTCATTTTTACAGAGTCATCAGTTCTGTCATGATACCAGTCCTCTGCTGCTCCGATCAGCACCCAGTTCCTGCCCCATCCTGGGCATGTATGCAGCACTGCCTAGGTGTAGGGCAGTGCTTCCTTGCCCATCACCTACACAACAAATTCTCAGCTGGCGATGAGAGACATCCTCTGCTGAAGCCCCGGAGCTCTCTGGAGGAGAGCAATCCAAGGCAAGCGATCCAGCCGTGGGTAATGACTGAGCAATCTGTAGCCTAATCCACCAGCAGATATCCTGATCTCAGCTCTTCCTAAGCATCAATATTTAAAGTCAAGAATACAGCCAGCAAATCCATGCCTATTGGTGCATTTATACACATAATTAGGCCAATTTGTGTATGGTGACATAGCAGCCATTCCCTCGCATGTCTTGTCTCTGCTCTGCCTCCTGTTTCTTAATGTTTCTAGTTTCTCCCGAGAGTGGTATGACTCCTTGGTTCAGAGGGTTTCTTGTTTTGCCCTGGCAGATCCAGCTTTAAATAGACAGGTTTAAACATGGCTTCTAGGCTTTCTTTTTGAGTGTGCTGAGCTCACAACCTCTGCTCCTTGTGTAGCGAGGGATGGGAATAAATGGTCCTAGGGAGTTGTGAATATGGACACAACAGCTCCTGGATATATATGCTGCAGAGGCTGATGGATCTTATTAATGCTTGAATTGATTTCAGAGCAGACTTAGGAGCAGATGCTACTACAGGCAGATGCTTCACAGTCTGACATGTCCTCCAGTGGACTTGGGAAGAATGATTCAGTGTGGGAAGGAATGGCGCTGGGCTGTGTATCTCTGGGAGAGGGACAATGGTACGTAAGAAAGAGGAGCTCTTCTGAGGTTAATGAGAGTTTCATCTCCTTGGTGGAAAGCTGGATCTTTCAGTAAAAGTGGTGTTCCTGGAATCTGCATCTCTGCAGTGCAGGGATACAGGCCTTCTGAGACAGGGAATCTCAAATCTTGGGAGGAATTAATACATAAATTATAAAGAGGCGTAATCTAATCAGTAGAGAGCCCCCATGCTGTTTATTTTGTTGCTAAATTTGATTTTGTCTCCACAGTCCTTGCATTTCATTTGGTTGCTCTGCCACAGGGATGAGAAAGGACAAGATATATTTGCAAATGCTGTCTAGGGCAAGTGGGAAGCTTTGGGAAGGGAAGACCATCAGGGCTGAAGTCATCACAAATGTCCTGAAGCCAGCTGAGGACTGTTGGGCTGGGGAGAATTGGAGGCACTGTAGTGAGCCCCCTGGGCCAAAATTATTTGTGATGAAAGAGTTAAGCAATCAGCCTTTGGCTGGTTCCAGTCAGAGACCTTAGGGGTCCTGCTCCGCAGTGTTGTGTGAGCCAGTGTGTGTCTAAGTAAGGGATGAGGTGTGAGCTACATCTGTGAGTCTACGTTGTTCTCTCAAGTGTCTCTGGATATAACTGTGTCCAACTGATCACAGTCCCTGCAGCAAATCACACTGACCTCTGCTTCCAGATCCTGCTTGGTGGACTATGACATCCATGGAGTCATCATGGAGTGAGAGAAGGGCTCACTCACAGCTATGCTGTGGACAGTGAAGTGGCTGCAGTGGACAGTGTGAGGAAGGGAGTCATGTGGGTGGCCAGAGTGAGTTGGCCTACTAAGCAATCCCATCCTGGAGAAGAACAGTGCAGCTTTGCATAGCCTCATGCTTTAGGCTGGCTGCAAACTCAGGAAGACCATTTTGTGTTGGCTTGTGGTTGGTTAATGCTGATGTGGTTATTTTCCACCCCTGTGAAGTTCAGTGACTTATCTAAGCCATAAATTGCAGCAGAACACAAAGAACTGACTTAGCAACAGAGCCTTTTGCTGGAAATCATACGGGACAGTTGTCTTCTCATTGCCTGTGTGTGTGTGTGTGCATGTGCCTATGTGTTGTGGTACCGACAGGCATGTAGACAACATTGCCCTCTTCTGGACTGACTGCAAGGACTGGAAGAGCATCTCTGATGGAATTGCAGCCTGGCAGATGAATTCCGTTTCCACTGCAAACGTAACAACCTTTCTGGGTCTTGATTTCCTATCCAAATCCTGGTGGCTTTGGATCAATCAGTCATGAGTCCTCAGGGTCAGACCAAGCCTATGTGAGCAGAGTGAGGAATCCCTCCTCTCCAGAAAATGCTGGCTCCAGTGAAACCAATAACTCTGAAGGACAGTGAGAAAATGGGTGAGGGTGTGAGGGTCATGCTGCTGACATTTGTTCTGAGGGCTGTCCCTCAAGTGGATGAGAGCAGTGCAGGCTAGGGAATGGTTAGGCTGACATCTTTCCCTAGGTCTTGGATGCACTTTCAAGTAAAATGCAAAGGTGTGTATTGTGCCGAGCTGGAGGACAGACTGAGAGCTACATAGAGTCCAGGGGAATTTGGAGCTGTAAGTGCACAGGCCATGCCTACCCTTAGCAGGTGGTCAGGGGGTGTCACTGAACAACCTGCACATCTCCCTTCTCATCCTTGGAGGAAACACAAAGTGCGAGAAGGAAAACTCAAACAGTCTGAGAGTGAAATATTTAGGAGTGAAAGGATAAGATAGATGGAATGAGGACTTGAATACTTTTATATAGGTGCACATATGTAGTTAAAATGATGGATTAGTGTCACTGGTGCTCCCCTATATGGACAAGCTCAAGGTTCTGCCACAGATTTGGTGGGAGTATGGCAGGGTGCAGAACTGCTCCATTCCTTGGCTTCACAAATATTCAACAGGGACCTGTGTCTTCCCGTCTCTTGCCAGGCTTCCTGGAACAGGGTCTGTCTCGCACAACATGGTTATGTGATATCTCTTGCAGTGGGATTGCCAGACTCCTCAGGGACTGACAGTTAACATGCATTCTCAAAGGAGAAGGGAATGGCATTTAAAGTGAGTCCAAGGAGCTCTATCGGTGACTCCTGCTAAGCAAGGCAGAAGTAAGCAGGTGTCCAGCAAAATGCGACTGTGGAAAATGAATCAAAAGCCTCATCACTTTTTCAATAAGAAACACTTCAAAAAAGAAAAGTATTCAGCTCCATCTCTCTGTATATGTTGCCAGAAAGGGCATCATTAAGAATTCATTGCAACTTCTGCACCCAATTTTCCGGCCCAGTGCCTTGTCCCACTTGTCTTGCTACAGCTTCAAAGACAGTGGAGGCTCTGCCACAAGTATTGAGGGACAAACGGGACCTGAATAATAAGATGGAACTTGAAGAAAGAGTGGGGGGAGATGAGGACCACAGGTCAAGGGGTGAAGTGGCTGAAGGAGGGAGAAGAACAGTAAGGAAAGGAACATGAGAAGGAGCCAGACTTGCCCACAGACTTGTGAGCAAATAGGCACAAGCCTGTCCCAGCTGCCTGCTGTGTCCAGCTCACATGGGCCTAGGGATTTCCTTCTACTCTGTTCTTTCTTTCTGCTCTGTTCTTTCCCTTCTTGAACATCTGGAGCTGGTGACTGGGGATTCCTAGCAGCCAAAACCAGCATAGTTGGACAAAGTTCTGAGATGCAGGATGGTGATGCAGCTGACAAAAATGGCCAAGTCAAGCCAAACTGTGTCATAGGGCAGATTCACTAGGACAAGGAGATGCAGGTTAAATCCATAAAGGTCGAAGTGGCTGTACTTGTTGTGTATGAGTGCCTTCAGGTGAAGCAAGTGGCTGCTTAGTGTCATGATACCTGCTTGTCTGGAGGAAAAGGTGCTTCATTCTGGGCTTTGTTCAAGTTGAGCATTGGGCCAGGAGACACGAAATCTCAGCTTCTCATACCTTTGCAATAAGGTGGGGAGAGAGCTGTCACCTTTGTTTCTCTGCGATACATTTGCTATCTTGTGTCACCATCATCCACAAGATTTCTTGCTCTTGACACCTGTTCCTCTTTCTCTCTGCTTCTCAAGTGGCAGACAGGGAGATAATTGGTATTTTTTGACACTCTGTTGAGCCTTTTGTGGCAGGAGCTGCCAGGATGAAGCCGTGAATTACATAATAAGGGTTAATTAGAGGCTTTTCAGGGCTATGTTGCCATACTCCATGAGGATGGTGCCCGCCTTTCGGGACCATTGTAGGAAACGGTGCCTTTGGGGGACAAGGCACAAGGAGGTGTCAGTGTCATTGATGGTGGCTGTGGTGGCCAGGAAAAGGCTGTTCTGGCTCATTAGTGCCACCGGAGGTGATGGGGTGGAGCACACAACTCAGGGGAGTGAGAAGCAAAGTTGGACACAGACTGTGGTTTAATGACTGATGTGGTGGAATTGGAGGGTTTTTAAACTCCTATACAGCTGTGGTCTAATGTTGGAAGGGTAGCTGAGTGCCAAGTTCCTCAGTGGTCCTCATTCCTCCCTCCACTGCTGCAGGGAGCTGAGCTGGAAGGTAGAACTTGCCAGGGCAATGTCCATAGAAACTGAGGCTTGAGTGAACTCTGAAAAGCCCTCAGCAACCCACAACTTCCAGATGACAACTCTGCTCCTGCTTGGGTAGCCTGCTTTTGTAAGAAGGCATCATGGGTCCATCCTACCTCTCTAAGAAGGTTGACCTGCCTGTAACTGAGTGTCCAGTGGGAGAGAGCACCAGTTCAGTGGTGGAATGTGAGAGGGAGAGAGGTGATCCTCCAAGTTTTGCTGTCCCTGTTGTCCCACAGCTACTCTGTTTGCACCTGTCTGCCATTGCAGGGTTGTTTGGCTTTGGTGATGATGAGGAAACACTGCTCACTCACCCCTACCTGGATGCTTAATGAAAAAGGGGGCACTGATTTCTCCAGCCCTGTTGTGCAGTCTGTGTGCCTGAAGGTGAAACTGCCTGAGGCAGGTTAGCCAGCTCGAGAAGGAGGTTTAGATGACAGGTCTCTTTCCTGCTTGCAATTGTTGCTATGCAGGGATGCTTTGAAGTGGTTGGCTTTGCCAGCACAGCCTCTCTACACCCCTGTGCCACCTCAGAGGAGTAAGAAACTAATCTTGTTGCTTGAAGGCCTTGGAGTCATCACTCTGGCGTATCATGGAGTCTTTCAACAGAAAAGTATAAACTGCAAGGTCACTACATCTGTGAATTCACAGTTACAGCATAACACACCCTCCTGAGTCTGACTAAACTTGAAGAACTCCCTTCTTGCTCTGAGGGAATAATGGACTTCACTGTGTCTCTTGGAAAATTACATCCCTTATCCCCTAGACAGAATTCATGAAAGATCTTTGGGAAATCAGAGAGATTTGTCTCCCTCACTTTCTCTCCATATCACTAATTTTTAAGCCTTGTCAGTGTGGTGGATGGAGGGTAGCAACACATGATGGCAACCAAACCTCTAGGCTTCTTCTGCCTGGCTGCTTACCTGCGAGAAGCAGACAGTCAGCTGAAACTGTCGGAACAGGACACAGGTTCTACTTCCACCTCTGCTTTACCTTCTAGGCCATCATCTCTCTCCTCCCTTCTTGTCTGTTATGCTTTCCTCAGAATTTCCAACCACTCCCTTCATACTTTCCTTTTTTTCTATTTTCTCTGTTCTCCATCTTCCTTCATTGACCCTCACCTCTCCGTTCCCCAGGGAATCGTGATGTCCTCCATTTCTCCTCTCCTATACTTTCTTGATACCTTCACTCACCATCTTCCATCTGTTGTCTTTTTCCTGTTTCTCCATTTCCTTCCTTCTATTCAACCCCTTCTGTCTCCTCCCATGTCCACATATTTCCCCCTCTCATATAATATCTAATATAATTCCGCACATCTTGAGTCATCCTAACCTGCAAGGAAGTGGTTTCCCACAGGGAAACAGAATGTGAAAAATATCTTCGTCACCAAAAATTAAATATTGACCATATGGGGTGGAAAAAAGCCAACAAACTAGGCAACAAAAAAAGTGCCAGCTCATTGCTCAGAAAGGGATGAAAAAAAGGCAAAACTTTTCTGAACAAGTATTCACCACTGGGTTCAGTGCATTTCTGCATCAGTGTGCACTGAAAGTCTTGCTAAGGTTCTCAGACAGAGAGGCGCTGCAGTAGGGCCAACCTAGACAGAAGGTGGAATCTAGGATGCAGCTGAGATACAGTTAGTGTGTGAAACAAACTTAAGGTGTCTCTTACACACACACACAGAGTGGTACAATTTTGTCCTTCTAGGCTGAGTCAGTTGGATATTCTCTGCTTCAGTCATTTCTGAGATGATGCCACTGCCCAAATTACTCCCATTATGACTCTTCCAGAAATGGCTGTGACTGTGGGGTAAGAACGTCAGGAGTAGGCTTCTTCTAACATGGGGTCATATCATCAGAAATAGGAACCTGGTGAGGCATTCCTGGAAAAGTACTTCCATGAGGAATCAGGCACTTTCCCTTGCAGACACATTTCCCTGCCATTTCCCCAGGTCTCTTCTGGTTCCTTATTGAATGTTCTCAACAGAAACCAACTTCTCCCACACCTTGATCCCAGAGATGACCTACTGCATCACCCACAGGCTGAAATTTCTTAACAAAGACCATAGTACAGGGTAAGTCAAATAGATTTGGGCAGGGCCATCACCTCAGAAATGACTGAAGGAGAGAAAGTAACATACTGTTCTTAGAGACAGGGGACAGACTCAGTACCACACAGAATGACTCAGAGAGCAGCTTTGGTGGGCAGAGAATGAAAATCTCAATGAATCCCTCAGACCTTTCTGTTTCAGTGATCTATTAAACAAGCCATATCTCTGTGTACAGCAAGTACAGGATTAATCCCACGTGATTCTGGTATTTTTAGCAGCTTGCTCATAGCTAGGGTAACTGGGACTTCTTTCTTGCTGCACTTGCAGGAGCCCTGAAGCCAGTCTCCAAAGATTCCTAGTAGATCTCGAGTGAAAATCCAGGTCTCTTGAGTGCTGTAGTGAGAGACGCAAGATGTTTGATTACAAGAAAAATGTCTTGGGATCTAGCTGAACCAGCTGTTCTTACAGCTGGATCTTAGGCTAATTCACTATGTGACCCTGCTGGGATCCATGAAGATGAGCAGAGGATGGAGAGGCAGGCATCTGCTTCATCAGCGCTTGAGACAGCATTTTGTGTAATGATGGTAGGGCGGTGTTGGGTCTTGATGTGGAGTGAGGCTGCAAACAGGCAGGAGATTGGGGAAGGGACAATAGCAGAGTGATAGCAACGGAATGTGCCTTCTAACACAGACGTTGGGAGTGTGTGATCTTTCTCTGCAGGGCCCCAGATCTCTCTCTTTTCCCAGTTTATCACAGCTGAAGCTGAGTTGTATGGTTTGGGACATAGAGTCTCCCAGCAATGCAGAGGCTGTGGCTGTGCTGCCAACTTTTGATGTTCTGGAGTCAGAACCTACCACGAACAGGCTCTGTAGTTGCAGCTGGGTTCCTCCGGTGTGTGATGGGGAGCATGTGCTTCCCACCTGCTGTTATAAATGAGGGGATTTGGTGGGCAGGAGAGGATTCCCCTTACGGGTCGGCTCCTTCTCCTAGCTTCTGCTGACACCACTTGGAACCATCTGGACAGAAGAGATTCCTTGGATCTGCACCAAAGTTCCTTGGACAGCACACATCCAGAAGACTCTTGCCAGAAACATTCCCTGCAGACAGCAATAATGTCAGGGTTTCTCATCCTCCAGATGAGGCAGCCCTCACAGCTTATTACTGCACTTGCTAGCATTTCAGGGAGGAAAAAGGTCCAGTGGAAGAAGGCACATGTTTTCTGGTCCCTGTATGATCATCACAAGGTGACCACCAGGAAGATGCAGCAAATTTATCTGCCCGGGGGTCATGACCTTTCTTCCAAATGAAGGAAATATTTTGTAGAAAAGCAGCAGAAAAACTGCCATATCAGCATGAATCAAAGCTGTCTGCATCTTCTCCTCCACTGAGGATTCTAAAATCACAAATAGTTTGAAGAAGGCAAGAAGGGCAAAAGTATTGTCTATTCCTTTCAATCCAGTATCCTTGAAATGATTAGGCATCAGGTTTAAGAGAAAATTCAAGGGAACCTCATATCATAGTACAGAAATAGCTGATGAAATTCCTTGCCAAAGTGTTTAAACCAAATTTCTGGAAGTCTTTAAACTGCTGTTGGCCAGTATGAGGGAGAGAGACAGAACACTGGGAGAGATGGACCTTCGTGATAGTCCAGTACATCTGCTGTTCTGCATTACTGCACTTCTTATCCAACCTCTGTCATCCTTGTGCCAAGGTCTGCCCAGCAAGGCTGCTGCAATGGCCTGAAATGCCAGATAACTGTTAGCCTGATGCTAAGATCATTTGACAGACCTGATGGGAAAAGAGCTGCATCTGAAGCTTCCCAGCATTGCAGCAGGGAGACTCATGGTTTCAAAACAGAGTTTCTGCAGCTGCTGTTTCCAGTTCTCCCAGTACACAGTGAGCACCTGCATAAAATTCAGGCCTTATAATTATTTGCCATGGACTGGAAGAACAAGTGGGATCTGCAGGTAGAAAAAAGCTTAAATATACACAGTATAAATCAGACAAATGGACAGGAGAAAGAACAACCTTTAGCTTGGGCTTCTCATCAAATAAAACCGTTTGTCAGGACAGCCCTGGAGACGTGTACCTTGGAGACCAGAGTCTTCACAGCTGGTCAGCACCCTGGCAGGTGTCGTGACCAAGACACAGGCACAAGAGATGACATGAGAGAGGGAGAACCATGGTACCAGGGCAGTGGAATCCTCCTACCAGCAAAATTTGCCTCATGATAAGAATGCTGATGTCAGTAATTCCTGACAGAGGGAGTAATAGGATAGAAAAAAGCCCAGGATTTTATTGGTAAAAATAGACAAGGAAGTAGCTGAAACATATGGCTTCATGACCCAAAGCCCCTTCTGAACCAACATAGGTCTTGAGACAGGAAAGTCCCTGTGGGATTGATCTTGGGAGATGTAGGACTATACCAGATGTGCAGATGGTAGGTATGCTCTGCACTTGAGCAGATGGCAGGTATGCTCTGCACTACTCGCCTGTGGGACACTGTGCTGAGTGTATCTGAGTAGATCTCCAGGTGAGTTCCCTATGACTGTCCAGAACCTTAAAAATAACAACAATACAAAAGTATGTAAGGGGCAAAAGGAAGTCTTGAGAAATGTGGGCTCACTGTTAAATGGGGCATGTGGCCTGGTGAGACAGGGCATGGAGAACTCTGACGTACTGAATGCCCTCTCCAGCTCAGTCTTTACTGATAATACTGACCTTCAGAAATGCAAGGTCCCAGAGACAAGGTGAAAATAGGGAGCAACTTAACCTGCGTGGAAGAGGATCAGAGAATACTTAAGCAAACTGGAGGTATGTAAGTCCATGGGTTATGATTGGATGCAGCCAGCAGTGCTAAGGAGCTAGCTGATGTCATTTAAAGGTCAATCTAAATAATTTTTGAACACTCATGGTGACTAGGAGAAGTGCCTAAGGACTGGAAAAATGTAAATGTCAGTATGGAAATCTAAGTCTGTAGGAAGTTGCAGGAAGGATCCTGCCAACCATGGAACTGAAATTCCTCTGTCCTCTAAAGGCATGCACCTTTAAGAAGGGTGATGCTGCTATGAGGAATCCATGCATTTCTGATTCCTGCCAAGTTGGAATGATGTTGGTGAGGCGAGGTTTATAGAGGGAGATAAATGGCTTTTTTTGAACAAGCCAAATTGAATGTAAAAATGAACAAGGTCTTTTTTGGACTTGCTGCATTTACCTCCTGCAGACCTGCATGTGGGCCTGACATCCTGTCCCTTTATTTCTGCTTGTATCATAGCTGATCCTTCACAAAACCTTGCCACTCTTACCATCTTCAGACATCACACTTGGAGCAGTCCTGATGTTAAAATGTGAATTCTTATTTTCACAAAGACCCAGATGTAAAAAATACGTACCCTACCCTCATTGGTCAGCTGGGGAGAAAAGGAAGGAGAAGATTAAGGATTTGATAAGCCATTTGCATATGAGTACCCACTGTGATAATCCACTCCTGCAATAAGGAAGAAGAGGATCAGCTGTTCTTCCAGGTAGTTGAACTGCAGTTCAATAGTTAATCTTTCAGAGCTGATCTTTGCTTCTGTATAACTTGTTCTCACATTAAGCTCACCTGGTGTTCAGGTTGACTCGTGAACCTGCCACATGCTGAAAATATCACTTTTCTGACAGCCAAACAAAGCAGGGTCTAAAGCAAAAGCCTCATGGACTTGCCAATGAAGGGAGATGCTGGTGAATCCCAGGAACTGCAGCATGTTTCTTGATAAGCCATAAGGGTTTGAGCTCCTCCTTAAGGGGACTGAACTGAGTCCTGAGCAAAGCAAATAGCAGTAATGTAGAAAACAAGCAGTAGAGACTAGAAGGGAATGAGATACTGCATAGTGAATAAGACAAACTTGTTCCCTGAAACTCCCACTAATGCCAAAAAGAGAAAAAGCCAGAAGAAAAAGAGACGTCTGCAAGCACAAGTGTGAGGAGGAGAGAGAGAGCATGTGTAAAACACACACTGTGCGAGGGAGTGGGGTCCTGTATAATGCTTGAGAGATATGGGTCCTGTAGCCTCTGTATTTGTCTTAGAGCTTGTGCATGTGAGACAGACTGTGTGAGGCAGCCCGAGACAGCTGTCCCATGCATGTGAGCAGGAGCGTGAGATCCAGGCGGAAAGAGAGGGGTGAACTGAAGTGGAGCCCCTCCAACCTCCTCCCTGCCCAGGAAGCCACTTCAGGTGCTTGGAGTTGGGATGGGTTGGCATATTTCAGGTGAGGATGGGGAGTTCCAAGAGCTATGCACTGACCCTTCTGGCTTGAGTCAATGATATCCCAGGATTTGCCACAACCCCCTGTCTGTACATATACCTTCTCTGTGATGGTGCTCATCCTCCATCCCCACCAAACCTGAAACACCACATGACTGGTCTGCAGCAGTGAGGATGGAAATGAGGGAGACTGGTCAAATAAACCTTTTCTCTTCCAAGTACACTGAGAAGCCAAAAAGAACTAGTCCAGATGCCCCCAGCAGATAGCAACTGCTCTCCTGCCCTTACAGCTGGTCATGCCGCCTTTGAATTTGTGCTGTTTGTAAGCAGAAGGCAGAAGGCCTTCCTCTTTCTTGCAGGAGGCTCCTCCATAGAGCCAAATGGCCAGCACAGCATAGCCAGGTCCTGCAGCTGTCCAGACCCAGTTCTGTCTCTCCACAAACTCCCAGACCTGGGAAAATTGGAACATCATGTTCCTTCCAAGCACCTGCTTGGCTTGAACACATCAGCTATCCTGCTCCTGCTGCCTCTGCAGAGGGAATTGCCTGCCATCTGGTGCTCAAAGACCCTTTAGTTTTGGTCAGGGCTCTGTGACAGATCCTTTTGAAGCCCTGCAAGAGTGAGGGAAACATGAGTGTGGTGGCAAAACAAGGGCTTCTGCAGTGCTCATGTACTATGAAATGTAGCTCAGCTCTCTGCCAGCTGGAGGGACAGCAATGTGAGCCAGGTGCTGGGAACAGCCTTCCATGTTTGAGTGGCCGTCCTCAGAAGAGAGGAAGAGCTGGAAGGAAGGCATCCCAGTGCGGCTCTGGAAATGGGAGATGGCACCATTACTGCAAGTCTTTAGGGATTTAAAGTGTGAGATTCTCAGCCAATTTTAGCGCCTTGGGCTATCCAAAACATTTACTCAGTGGTGGAGAATACCACATAGGACCCGTCAGAGTTATTCTGGAGGAGTAGCTGACCTTGCACTGAACACTGGTATCCTGACCTCTGACTCGCTCCTTGACTGACATAATTTTGCTAACCCTTAAAACCATGGATGGCATCAGCATTGCAGATTTTCAGAGATACCATGTGACATCATCTGGCAGAGCTCTTCTAAGCCTGGCTGATGTCACCACTGCAAAGTCTTCCTGATGAGCCTGTTCTTTCCTGGTGAGAGAGCAGGTCTTTCCAACACCTTTCAGCTGGTCGCATGTTCACGCCTACCTTAGCACTGCACAGTAGTAACACGAAGTGGATTTCAGTGCTCTTTGGGAATAGTTTTTGTGAGCTGTGTCTTTGACTGAGATTGTGATGATGTATTCAGACAGTGGCCTGCACCAGGGGCATCTCTTGTGTTGCCCAGGTGCAGGTCCTTCGAGCATGCCAAGTGTCTGTGACATATCCCAGGCTCATGAGGTCTTCCAGGCTGTATACACTCTTGCCTTAGACAAAACAATGAGGTCATGTGTGGCAGCCCTAAAGACAAACCATCAGCATGAGCTTTCTAAGGAGATGAAAATATCATGCTTTCCTTCTATATCGACAGCGAGTATCAACTTTTAACAAAAGGCAACGATATCATCCACGTGAGCCCCTAAAGACAGTGAATGATGTCACCAACTTGTGTAGCAGTAAATTGCAAGGTCAGTTCTAGAGATTAAAGACTGCTGAACCACTTGAGCATAATGTAATGCCCAGCTGACCACTCCTAATAAGTAGGATGTCCCTGCAGGCACTAATGAACACTTGTTGTGATTACTGAATCAGAGCTGGCTGGGGAATTTGAGCACATGCGTTCTTATTGTAGTGCAGGGCAAGTGTCTGAATGCACTTACCAGCAGGAGTGCCTCAGGAGAGAGTAACAGTGCTAGATAAATGCCTGGTTTGAAGCCTTCTAGAAATCACTGGTCTATGTTAGAGCCATGTGGCTGTAGCTCAGACCCAGAGAACCATATGTCCCTGGCCTTATACCTCTTCCATTCAAATGTGCACATTGCTGTTTGTGGAATGAGGAAGCCTTTCTTCATCACTGCTCCCATGAGAAAGGAAGCCTGTCAGGTTGGTTTGTAGGAGAATTCAGCTGGGCTGCAATCTTGAAGACCCTCTAGGGGTGTGCAGATGTGTCTGGAGTGAAAGCTATGCTCAAATCCTATGCACAAAGAGTAGGATAGCTGTCTGTATTCAATTCTGCGTAGCGTGCACATGTGCACAAGGAGGTGAGATGTTTTTCTCACTCACATCAGTCTCCCCTTGGGCAGTCCAGCACTGCCCACGGTGCTTACTGTGGTAGTCTGCCCTTCACAGCAGCTTCCTCTTCTCAGAGCCAAAAAGTGAGGCATGCCTTGATTGTTCCCTCTGTGTCCTTGCTCTGCAGTGCCCTGCTCCACTACTTCTCCCTCAGTCCTGTGCCTCCTTCTTGGTCACATTCCCATGCCCGTGACCTCCATCAGTATTACCTGTCCATCCCCATCAGCCTCTGAGAACGGAGAGAACAAACTGACAGGCAAGAGCCATTCCTGATGGAAGGAGGAAGATAGTCCCCACAGCTCTCTCATCAAGAGGCCCCTCTAAAACCATCCTAATGAGATTCTCCTTAGGGCCCCTGTCAGCTCTGCCTTTCTTTGCAGGCTCCTTTGACAGATGGATGTCAGTTCAGGGAAAGTTGTTTGATGTTCTTCATCTTAATGAAAGTGATCCTCCGGCGGGCACTGTCTCCTTTGCCTCTAGGCAACTGTGGTCTAGCAGTGTCAGGCTACTCTGTGCTTTGTCATACTGGATTCTAATTAGTAGCTGGCTCCTGCTGCTTCTGGAGTCAACAGGGAAAACATCCCTCTGGCTGCAGTGGAGCAGGAGGTAGAGGATGGGAAAGTCAGTGTACAGAGAAATGGCAAGGGTCTGTGTGAGTTCCTTCCCATCCTCTTCAAATATTACTCTCTTTTTCTCTCTGAGGATGGATATGTAGGCAGCGCTGTGTTTGCTCCCTGGCAACTATGGACCTATTGTGCGCACACACGCTGTTGTGAGTGAGAGAGAAAAGGTAGGGTCCTGCTCAGGATAGTTAAGTGCTGAGAAGAAGTGAAACTAATGGGAGATGTACTGTAGAGTGTGAAGACACAGATTACAAGATCCCTGCTCTAGATTTATTCCCAGATGATGTGTTGCATTTTTTGGATTCAAGTTCTTGGCTGAAGTTCAAACTCCTGTATTTTGTTTTCCTTTAAGGAGACGTATTAACAATAGATCAAGGAAGTTCTCTGAGGACACTCTGTTTCCCAAGGGACTACAAAGTGCTGCTTTGATAAGTCAAAAACTAGGAGGCAATTTCTTTGCTGCCCAAAAGTCTTTCTTCAGGCTGTTCTTAGTAGTCTTTTGCTTCCTATCTGTAGTTTCACTGTTTTATCAAACTGCATTGCTTTCTTCAGTCCTCTTTCAAACACAGCTCTTCTATCACATACCTCCTTGTTTTGGGAAGTGGTGTATGCCTGTGTTTAGATAATGACCACTAATGCTGCAAACAGGAGGTTAACTGTGTCCTGGAACCATCTTAAAGAAAGGCAGCAGCTAAATCCATCTGATTAAAGGACATTCGATCGGTTTGTAGCAGAACTTATTCAAAATCCAGTCAGATCCTCCATCCTCATCCACAAGCAAATGCAGTCTCCCTAGCAATCATTATACCTGCAGCATCTCTTTTACTCAGCCCTGCCAGACATGCACAGCCCTGTCCTGTATTCCTCCCAGTGGGGTGTGTGTATCCAGCTGTACAGTCCAGCATCTCTTCATGCTTGTGTACTGGAGCTTTCAAAGTGATCATTATATTGCTATATGCAGCACAATGAATGACTAGTTTCTTTCCATGGCTCTCACTATGATTTCTCTGGGATAACTGACAAACCCCCATCTTATTACAGCTTTGGAGACAAAATGTACAGTGGGCTGCCTCACCCTTCTGCTTCTGTCTGTCGGGCCACTGTGGGTACATACAGGCTGCAAGAAGACCAGATCTGACTGTGTTGTGGGTATGTGGGCAGTCAGTCAATAGGGGAGGCACTGCTGGGCTTTGGTGCCTCAGGGCTACAAGCTGGATAGCTGAAGGGGTTTGGTAGCACTGCTCTAAAATACCAGATTTCTGGAAGCTACTGGAAGGCGTAGACAGATAAACATCTCGGGAAGCATGTGACACCACTAACAGTGAGGTATAATGAAATATCTTTGGGTTCCTACAACTGAGATATGGTTATTATAATGAATTTTAAATTATATTTGGGATACTTGGTGGGCTTTGTCTTTGAGCTTTATTTATAGGTGGCCTTCTTATTGTCAAACTTTTCTCAGCCACAACTTTCCATTTATTTTATAGAAGCACATATACTTTTACATACAGTTCTCAAGAACTCAGAATTGTCCCCTCTTCAGCTGATGTTAGTAAGTGGTTCTTTAAAGAAGAATAGCCACTGAGAGACCTGGAGGCAAATTGCTAGGTTTAGCAAGGGTGATAGAGAAGGGAAGGGTAAAGAAGATTACAAAACAGAATCCATAGCTGCTATTTGGAGGAGATGGAGGGAGCGGGTGGGAGTGTCGAGAGGGAAATAGTTGTCCTTATAGAAGCCTCAAGTCAGGGAGCTGCTGGCCCCTCTCTGGAGGGCTCTGCTTGGCTGGGCAGCTTATTAACTGAAATGGAGACAAAATGGAGAAGATTCAGGGCAGAGCAGAAGATAGAGGGGCAAAGGAAGGCCTGACTGATGAGGGAAGATTAAGAACTAAGTGTGTTTATCTTTGCTAAGTGATGACTAAGAGGACGTGTGATAACCATCTTCCCATCTGAGAAACATGAGTAACTGTGTGCAAGTGTTTGCATGTGGGCATGCTTTAGGGCAGCATAGGGACAAGGCATTTCAAAGACCCAGACCACAGTGGTTACCTTGCCCCTGCACAGGTTCAAGGGCAGGCAGAATCCCCTCACAGCACCAAAGAGGGACCAGTCCTGCTGGGGGTTGGAAGAGATGAGGTTAGTGGGTTTGAATCAGGTGGGAGATGGGATGGGAAAGAAAATAAGGAAATCTCGCTGCTCCGTCTCCAAATACAGTGATCTCTCCTGCTCTTCCCCTCCATTTTTCATGTTATCATGAAAAACTACCCTTTAGTTGCTCTGCCTCAGTGAGTCTCCTTACCTCAGCCTGTTCCCAGCCTGCCTCCACTCTTTTCTCCATGTTTCCTCTCTCCATTCTTGCTCATTTTGTTCACAGTTTCTTCTCTCTGTTGCACATGCCCTTCTCCTTGTTTTCACCTTCCTTTGCCCATCTCCCCAATCTCTTCCCCTCTCCCTATTTCTTTTTCAGCTGGTAGATCTCTATCTGTGATTGAAGGTTCATTTTCCTTTTATTCTGTGGGTGACAAATTCTGACTTGGATAATCACTTGTGAAAAATTAAGAGAGAAGCAAGCTGCTCCAATGGCACAGGAACTGGCTGTGATGTTCATGAGGACTGAAGGCAGGCAGGGTGAGGGCTGGGAGAGTGCTTTGCAGGGCAGGGAGATGTTCTTCTTTCCCTTCACAGGATGGGGGGGTGGAGAGGGAGATTGCAAAGATGCTTAACAGATCTAGGGCAAATGGGAAATCTCCTCCTCAGGCAATTTTGATCGAAGTGAGCAAAACTGAATGTGTTTCCTGAGATCTGATCTCATTGGGAAAGCAGGGGTTGGAGCTTCAAGTTGAGGGGGAAAAAAGGTAGAATCATGTAGAGGTTTGACCACACTGAGAGGTGCAGAGCAGACTGTGTTTGTCCGTATTGCTGGCTCTAGCTTCAGTTAATGTGCCCGCAGTGAACTTAGGTGCTTCTGGTATACCATGTTGAAACAAGTATTTGAATAGGCCTTGCTCCATTCAAACTGTGTGACCGTGGGCCTGCTAAGATGTCACCCTGCAGGTGACGTCCCTCCCACAGAACACCAGCAACCTCTTTTCACTGGCATGAGTGGTTCTGATATGGGCAGTAAGTCTGGTTCATGTTCACTGAACTGGCTTTCTCAGGATTACCCTCCCATCGAGCTCACAATCGGTCTCTCTAGGGGAATAGCTGGATGTAGTATAATCCTTCCTTCAGCCTTGCAGGAGCTGAGTCAGTGCTGTTTACACAAAGAGGGAACCCTCTGTGTCTCATGGCACAGTGGTGCTCACAAAAGCAGTCATGGCTGTGACACAGGGACTCTGGTGCTCCTCCCTCCCTTGGGGGGAACTTGTCAGTCACCAGTGTCACACAGAAGACCTAGGATTTCTGGTATAGCACAGTGAGCCTCAGAACCATCAAATGGAAATACTTGCTTCTCTATTCATGTAGCTTAAATGGAGTCAACCAGGAAGGCACTAAATTCTCAGTGTGAATAAATCCTCTGAGGTGAAATGTGCGTGTTTCTTCCACAGGGGCATCCTTTTTGCTTTTAGGCTCTGGGGCTTTCAAAGCCAGAGGTTCACCATCTTGCTGTGGTGAACAGGCAGAGTCAGCTCTGTGTCACTAGGAGAACATGGCAGATCCAGATTGAAAGGTACCATTGATCACTTATCTGTCTTTTTGGTTTTGGCAGCTCATTCCTTGGTGTCTTCAACCAGCAGCCCCAATGAGACTTACACTCATTGACACTTACACTCTCAGCACTTATATTTCTGTCTGAGAAATTATCTTTTGCTCTGGAGGAAGCTTTCTTCCTGGGACACAAGGGAATGAGCAATGGGTAAAGACAGATGGTAGGAATGGAGAGACCTTCGGGCTAATCTGTGCTGTTCCACCTTGACTTTTCTAAGGCTCCTCTCCAGTGCCATGAAATTCAGTGTATAGAGAGGTGGGAGAAGAAGAAAGGTGTTAGATAAAGAGAAAGAGGAATGTGGGAGTAAGAAGGCAACATGGCAAAAGGAGGTAGATAGAAGGCAGATCTGGCTGGGGATACAGATGTCTGGGGGCTTGGGCTGGTACTTGTGTGGAGTTGTAGCCAAGCAGAAAACGGAATTTAATGAAACATGGCCATGAGGGAGCCACAGTGGCAGAAACTATGGGAGTTAGAGACCAGCAAGGGAGACCACAGTTCCTTTGACTGAAGAGATCATTCTCCCTGCTCCCCTATCTCGGTCTCACCTTAACCAGACTGCAAGACAGGTGCTGCCTGACTCCTCCAAGAGCAGCACATATAATCAGCCCAAGCCTCTCAAGCCCTTCTAGAACCAGACTGAGGGAAGAAGTAACTATGTTGTTAAAGCATACGTATGTGTGTTAGAACTTGGGACTGTGAGAGTCCCATTTTTGATAGATTACTGGAGCCCTAATGTAAAATACCAGTACACAAAACACATCCTGTAGGAGACAGAGGATGGGGCATAGAGGTGGTGGGGAAAGGAGGGCTAGCTGATTGCCAAGGATACCAGATCTGTCCAGGCAGGAATCAGGGAGGAAGAGCGTGTGTGTGCACGCACATGTGTGATAGGGGAAAAGGCAAGAAAGAAACAAAAAAAAGCCTGTGTGTCTTTGTTCGTTCTCCTTCTTGCTCTATTAACAACTCCCTCTCCTGCTCCAATTTGCTGACTGCCTAGCCCTCTGTTTGGCAGACTCCACTGATGGAGTGGGACAATGCTACTGATGGTGCTTCAGAAGGTGCTGGATGGGCTGCTATGGCTCTGTGATTTTCCTTCACTCCTTCAGCCTGCCTTTTTTTGTTCACCAATATGGCTTTGATGTGGCTCAGTGAGGATTTCCATTTATATTTCAGCCTTGCCTGTGACACCGTCCCCGAGTCCCTGCAGTTCTGACGCATGCTTGCCCGCTCTCCCAAATGCTCCGCTTGGCTCAGCCCCTCCTTATCATCAGCCTCTTTGCTATTCCACATCCAGCTACGCAATCTTCCCCTCTTCCTCCAACCGTCCCCCCATGCCACCACCAATGCCTGCTCTCTCAGTCACTCCATCTTTCCCTGACATGTCTCAGCCCCTCTCCCTGTGCTCCCAATTAGCACAGTCACCAGGTTTAGCCAGGCAGCTGGTGCATCCAAGGCTGCACAGTGAAAAGATGGGGAATTCTGCTTCAGAGCCAACTCCCAGGTACCTGAGGCTCCTCTTACAAATGCTCAGCCTTTGGCCTTCCCTTGCAGGGAAAAAGTCACAGCCCAGGTTCCTAGGTATTGCCAACAGGAAGAGTGATCCCCACATTCCTGTTCATGGCTCCCCCCACAAAGTCTGTCCTACACAGCTAGAAGCTGACACATTGGATGTCCCTTGCTCAGCTGGCTGGCTAGGAAACTGGAGGAGCAGAGGATCCTCCAGAGTGACTTTGAAAGTGTAGTTCTTGCACGTGTACTAAATCTGTGTCCTCCAGACTAAATAGGCTGGGTTGGCCCATGCTTCCATGGGTTTTTGAAGTGTATGGGCTTTGAAATAACCTCTGGAGGATTAGTACGACAACCTGAGCATCAGATCTCAAACACCTAGAGATTGGGGGCCAGAGCTTTGCAAGTCTCCTGCACAAGCAAACCTGCTCCCACCCACAGCCAAGAGAGCTGTTGCAGTGGTTCATCCTCTGCACCCAATATCTGGACAGAAGAACAATCCTCCAGGGGTGGCTATCTGCCCTTCCATCCCTTTGCTGAGCTCCTGCTGCACTTGCTCGGGGAGGATGCTCAGGGATTTAAATGAGGGGCAGGGAAGCAGCTGTTGCCCTCATTAGAAGA
The DNA here is from genome assembly GCA_013396775.1 of Cephalopterus ornatus. NCBI lineage: Eukaryota > Metazoa > Chordata > Aves > Passeriformes > Cotingidae > Cephalopterus > Cephalopterus ornatus. The sequence goes on from VZRE01011581.1 coordinate 991,305, forward strand.
GAAAATGTGACACAGAGGAAAAGAGAGGAGGAGAGAGAGGGGAGGGGAAGGAAGGTGAAAGCCAAATTGATTTGCTGTCAACAGGAAAAATTACCTTGGTTTTTGAAACGGGTGGTGTCTTCCTGCCCTGCTCCCCTCTTCATCAGGATCAGAGTGGTGAGCAGTACAGGCAGGCACAGCCTTGGGATGAAAAGTGAAACAGGCCATGACATCTGCGTGTGGCACTGATTACACAGGGCCAAAGGCGATGGGGAGACACCAACTTGGAAGGACACAGAGTTCCCACACAAAGGCAGGCATGGCAGCATTTCTGATAGCTGGAGGGAGTAGGGGCCACTTGCCATCTCTCTCCATCCAGCCTTCTCCAGTGACGTTCCCACACCACCCTGTAGTTACTCACACACAGTGAGCCAGTGATCCTGCATTGTTCCTCACAGCAGTCCCCCTGAAGCACACACTGAGATAGTGCTCCCAGCCTGCTCTCTCCACCTCAGGAAAGAGAAGCCCTCTAAGGAGCCCCTGGGCAAGGGAAATGTTGCATCAGGAGATTCTACAAGTCCCTTTCTACTTAAGCATCAGGTGGGGTTCATGCTGATGTAAAGAAGGGAGAATATCCAGCAGAAACCGAGCAAAAGAGTGGACATTGGGGGCCAACATTTTAGGAAAGCTGGGGTGCTTGGAAGCTTTCAAAGATGGAACATGGTACAGTGGCAGACACTTGTCACAGGCAGTTAAGCCTTGGATGGAAAGGATTCATTTGCCTCAGGAAGCAGTCCCAGCTCTGAGACGGAGACATTTGGCTGATCTCACTACCTGCAGAGACCATGTATGATCTCTACCTGTTCCCCTATCCCTCAAAGCAGCCACTCAAGCAGAAAAGATCGAAGTCTGCAGTGTTTCAAAGTGACTGTCTACTGTCTCTTTCTCCTGACCCAAACTGAGGTTCTTCTTCCCTTTCCCACTTCCAGCCCCGCGCACAGTCTCTCCAGAGGGTAAGCTCATTGCAGAAGAATACTACAGCTGAAATGACCCTGTGTTCAGGTCTCTTCATATGAGGGCTCATGTCATTGTGTCTGCCAGCAGCCAAGCAGGGAAGGTGCCCTCCCCAGGACCCCTTCCTTCCCGCCTCCAGACCTCAGTCTTTTGGTATCTAGCACACCCCATTGCTCTATTTAGCTTACCTACTATGAGCTCCCTAAGAGTCTTATGTGTTCCCTTTATTTGAGCAAATAAATGAAGCAGCTGAAGCACAAGTTATATTCCAGTACTTCCCCCCAGCCACATGGGGAGTCTCCCTGTCACCCTCATGTTTGCATCCTAGTGTCGGTGGAGGGATTGTGTGAGCTATGAGGCGAAAATGCTGAACTCTAACTTTGTGTTTTCCCCAGAGCACCAAAGAGGGACCGGGAGTGGCCACACAGAGCTACTGTTGCACAGGACAAGGCTGAGTCAGATGCTGAAGGTTAAAGGAGCTAGGACTGGTGGCTGTGGTGGGAGCTGGATACCAAAATCACATCAGGCTTCTTTTGAAAGTCTCAGTCAAAACACTTCTGCAACTCTGAAGGGGGCATTTGATTTACTGATTCTGACAGTTTAAGAGTAAACTTGGTACTTACTGAGTCCTGCACCTGCAGGAAAAACAATGTGAAGAACAGAAGGGGATTTCCCTGGGGAACATCAAGAGGTAAAAATGTAGTGGAAACAAACTAGGAAAAATACAGTGCCTGGCAGAGGAATCTGAGAAGGTTGGGAATGGAAGGTAAAGGGGGGAAGGCAGCCCTTGAGGAGCAGTGGCAGAGCAGGGGACAGGGTTCTAGGATTGCAAGAAAAGGAGGATGGGGCAGGTGGGAGCAGTGGAAAACAGAGCTTCAAAGTAACAGTGGGGGTGAGGCAACTCACGGTGTTCATGTTTGGTGCTGTGCAGACACAGGTAGCAGTGTAGTCTGAATGCCAAAGGGTCTAATCCCAGAATGGAAGTAAAAAATTGATGTTCGCAGGATTTTGGGATGTTCTGACACTGTTTTGCACTTAGATCACCGCAGGATAGGAAATAACACCAAAGCAGGTAGTTACCTCTAGAACCCCTTTCTCAGCAAATTAAGCTGCAAAGGGATGAAAACAGGGAATTAAAGAAAGGCTCTGAGAAAGGCTTAGCTTGATCCCAGCAGTGCGTCCTCCAGCACTGGCTGCAGTGAGGTCAGAGCCCTGTTTTGGAATAATCTCCTATGGTCTTCACTGTGCTGCTCCAGGAGCCTGCTCCTTTCTCCCAAAGGAGAGAAGATTATTGCCTTGGACTTCTCTTCTTTCATTTTAGAGGTGGCCTTTTCTGAGAACCTCTGTACTCATCACTCTTCTGGCCAAGTCCGGCTTGGCATTAGCTTCTCCAACAACCTGATAGGCTGTTGTTGACAACACTGGTAGCTGAGGAGACACAACCCTTCATGTAAGAACACTCTAAACATCCTTGTCTTTTCCCTTCTTTTGTCCTCTGCTGATTGAAGAGCTTACAAGCTCAGCTGCTTGTGGGTCTCCCTAAAGAGTGTCTCTGAATTTTTCAGACAGTAACCTGGAGAGCACTTATTTTCTGATTAAAGAGATGAGGCTCCATTTGTGGAGAGAGGGAGCAGAATGTGAAGAGACTGGGAGGCCTGCCATCAGGCAGGGTCCCTGTTCAGTGCTTTAGGCTATCCCCTCTATCGATGCCATTCATCAGTTTAACCCAATACGATGCCATGGTTTTAAGTGACTCCAGCATTAGAAACTCTGTCAGGCATGAGATTTATGGGATGGTGTGCGACAAAGCTGCTTCCTCTGCCAAGTCACACATTTTGCTCTTTTTCTTTCTTTCCCAATATTTGTGGAGCTAGAAAATTGAGTCATCACTGATTCCTCCAGATCATTTGTGAAATGAGAGAAAGAACAGTGTTTCTGCCGTGGATTGAAGGAAAAGAGGGAGTCTGTGGAGAATGCATCAGTGTGGGGCATGAGGGGGCCAGAAAGACTCAAAATAGAATGGTTTTCAAGAGTAATACAGAGCACTTTTTTTTTTTTTTTTTTTTTTT